>OW119933.1:78763911-79363911 GCA_933210815.1 Meta bourneti | reverse complement strand
ATTTTTAAAGGTTTTGTGCTGTATATTTATTTATGTTTTATTCTTTTTATCGTCTTTCCTAATATTCAGAATAGCCCATTGTGTTGCTCCAGTGTGACGTTAATTGAAATACCAAATACCAAAATACCTAATATTCAGCTTTGGGATTGATCCCGGATAGTCACCAATAGCCCGTTGAGTTGCTCCAGTGTGACGTTAATTGAAATACCCCCTCTAATATTCAGAATCTTTTAATATTTCGTAAAGAAAAATAAGGCTCAAAATAAAGTATTAGAATTTAAATTCCGTAAAAATAGTTTTGGGGAAAATAATTGATTTATCAGCTGCACTGGTAAAACAATCCAAATAATTGCAATGCTCAATGTACCTTCCAGCTACTCCAAAACTATCAAATTATGATTGATTTAAGTATAGTTACTCAGATGTTTTAACGTGGAACTTGCCTAAATATGTACGCAAAAACATTTCAAATAATGTATTCACTAAATTGAATTATGGTGTATCAAATTTAGAACATAGCATTAAAATATGTTGAAAACATTTTATGTGATACTTGTACAAACACACAAACAAAAAATCAAACATAAAACGGTAAGACGGACAGACAGACTTACGCAACTAAGTTCAGTCACTAAATGAATGTAAGTACTCACAGTATTCAAAGTTTCATGAAAATATATTCAACCGTTTGGACGCTGTAAGGGTACACATACATACAGACAGACACCAAACGCGCAAGAGACTAATTTTGCATAAGGACCCAAAACGGATAGAAAACTTGAAATGGGTCGAAAATATTCAATGTACAAACACTCCATTCTTATTTATATAGATAAAACTCCAAGTGGTTTTCATGAGATATCTCGTTCATCAAGATCTTATCAATTTTGCTACTGAATAGATACCTCGTCAAGATATGTGTCGAGATGATACTAAAAGTAAAGATGGCTAAATATGGCCTTTCTCAATAAAGCCAAACTGAACGAAACTAACTCTTTTTGATCACGATGGAATTTTTTGAAGAGTTGATGCTTTCATCTCCGTTTTTCAGTTATCATACTTTTATTCATAAACTTATTTCATCAGTATCAATACAACAAACGAGCAACACATCCATAATATAACGAAAACCAACCCTTTCTCTGGACCACGATGCAATTTCTTTGTGCAGGTGATCCCTTCTATCTCCGTTATTCCGGTGTTATACTTTTATTTAGAAACCTATTTCAATCAGTATTAGTGCAAAAAATTAGCATAATGTAACGAAATCCAGCTCTTTCTCTGATCACGATGCAATTTCTTTGAGCAAGTTATCCTTTCATCTCAGTTTTTCTCGTATACTGTTATTTAGAAACCTATTTCATCAGTATCAATACAATAAATTAACGAAACATCGATCAAATAACGCAAATCAACCCTTTCTATGATCCCGATGTAATTTCTTAAAGCGGGTGATCCTTTGGTCTAAATTTTTCCGGTACCATACTTTTATTTAGAAACCAATTTCATCAGTATCAATGCAATAAATTAGCACAAAAGCGCCAATCAAATAATGCAAAACCAACACACTTTCATCTCTAGATACGCACGTGAAGATAAAGTTTTTAAAGATCACTGTCTTTACTCCTGTAAACAAAAAACTGCTATCTCGAACAACAAAAACAACAATAAACGTGCAAGCGCGGCGATTAAGACCGATCTTACCAAACACGCCTCCTCGAAAAAATATTTTAATCACATTTTTCAATATTTGTTTCCTCCAATTTTTTATTTAATAAAGGCGTTTTCCTTCCTTTGATCACGATCAAATTTCTTTGAGCAGGTGATACTTTCATCTTCGCTTTATGGTACCATACTTTTATTTAGAAACCAATTTCATCAGTATCAGTGCAACAAATTAGCAAAACATCCACAATATAAAAAAACAATCTTTTCTCTGATCACTGCAATTTCTTTGAGCAGGTGATTCTTTCATCTCCGTTTTTCAGGTATCATTCTTTTATTCGAATTTCTTTGAGCAGGTGATCCTCCTATCATCTTCGCTTTATGGTATCATACTTCTATTTAAAAACCTATTTCCTCAGTATGAAGACAATAAATTAGCAAAACATCCATAACATAACGAAAAACAACCCTTTCTCTCATCACGATGCAATTTCTTTGAACAGGTGATCCTTTTATCTAAATTTTTCCGGAATCATACTTTCATTTAGAAACCTATTTCATCAGTATCAGTGCAATAAATTAGCAAAACATCCATAATATAAAGAAAAAACAACCTTTTCTCTAATCACAATGTAATTTCTTTGAGCAGGTGATTTTTGTTCTCCGTTTTTCCGGTATCATACTTTTATTTAGAAACCTATTTCATCAGTATAAATGCAATAAATTAGGAAAAGCGTCGATCAAATAGCGCGAAACCATCACACTTTCATCTCTTGACACACACACACGAAGATAAAGTTTTTAAAGAGAGCACTGTTTTTACCCCTGTAAACAAAAAAACCTGCTATCTCGAACAACAAAAAACAACAATAAGCGTGTAAGCGCGGCGATTAAGACCGAGCTCCAAACACGTCTCTCCGAAAAAATATTTTAATCACATTTTTCAATATTTGTTTCCTCCAATTTTTTATTTAATAAAGGCGTTTTTTCCTTTCCTCTGATCACGATCGAATTTCTTTTCTGAGCAGATGATCCTTTCATCTCCTCCGATGTCTCACCAAGGGGTCTTCATTGTCTTGGAAGGCAAGGGGAGATTTTTATTAACACGGGACATCACGTGGTTTAGCTCTTGTTTCGAAATTAACAGAGCAAGGCGCCCTAGGCAAGGCGCCTGAGGTCTATTCCTGTCCCTGCTGCAAAAAAGTTTTCCCGTGCCGCCCTTTTTGTTTGTGTCTTCTTTGTTTGCTTTTAATTTTCCCTGCTCCTCTTGTTCTTTCGGCGTAAACTTTTTAGGCGCGTTTCTCAAAAAATTTCCGTCTCCAGCGCGAAAATTAATAAAGGCTCTCTGTCGCAGCTTGATGTGCTTATCGGCAAGATGAGGAAGATGGGGATGGGGATCGGGATGGTGGGGTTGTTTTGTTTTGGAACGCTCGTCTCGACGGGCTGGTTTGGGGGATGGGGGAGCGAAGTCGTTCGGATAATCAAAATGAAAGATCTTGCGATTCTTCGGGTGTCTTTTTTAATGTAAAATGCGAGTTTGGCTGAGAGGGAAACAAATATCTCCTGGCAGAGAATTTTTAGAAAGAAGTATTTTGTATTTGATCTGAGGCGACTGTATGGGTAGACTGACTCCGTGTGGAGAATTCCACTTGGACACCGATAAATTTCGGCTCTAAAAGTGACGGCATTTTTTATCATTTTGAAAGAAATTTTTCTTATTTGATCTGCGACTACTGTTTGGGCGGACTGACTCCCTGTGGAGAATTTCACTTGGACACCAAAAAATTTCGCGTTCAAAAGGGCCGGCATTTGTTTATTATTTAAAAAGAAATTTTTTGTGTTTGATCTGCGACGACTGTATGGGCGGACTGACTCCCTGTGGAGAATTTCACTTGGACCCCGAAAAATTTCGCGTTCAAAAGGGGTGGCATTTGTTTATTATTTAAAAAGAAATTTTTGTGTTTGATCTGCGACGACTGTATGGGAGGACTGATTCCATGTGGAGAATTTCACTTGGACACCGAAAAATTTCGGGTTCAAAAGGGGCGGCATTTGTTTATTATTTAAAAAGAAATTTTTTGTGTTTGATCTGCGACGACTGTATGGGCGGACTGACTCCCTGTGGAGAATTTCACTTGGACACGAAACATTTTGGGTCTGAAAGTGACGGCATTTTCTTATTATTTCGAAGGAAATTTTTTGTATTTCATCTGTGACGACTGTATAAGAGGACTGACTCCATGTGGAGAACTCCACCTGAGCACCGAAAATTTTTGGCCCTCTTTGTGTTTGACTTGACGAAGTATATCGTCATTAAAAAACTGACCAGATATGGATAGACGAAATATCTCGTCAATAGAAGGAAACTGACCGGATCTTGACCTCGTCATGATAAAAAAGTCACCAATACCTTGATGATCAGATATCTTGTCATAAGCAAAATTAATCAAATCTTGATGGACGAGATATCTCGTCTAAACCACTTCGAGGGGGATAGTATGTTTTTGAAAGAAAAAGGTAGCTGGGTTTTTATTGCCACGTTAACTAATGAACTGTTGTTCTTATTGTTCAAAATAACCTCTTATTATTTACAAGAGTAAAAACAGCGCTGTTTAAAAATTTTGTCTTCAATTTCATATCTTGTGTTCAAGTGCGTTGGTTTTATGGGTAGGCAGTTGAATTTGCGTCCCATTGGAGCAACATAACGAGATATTGGCAACGGTTCAAGATCAACACCGAAGGGAAAGATCCGAGGAGAACACCTCGTAATTTTGAACCACATTCAGATGACGAGGTCAAATCCTGAGCAAACAGCCATTCTCCAAACTTTCGCACCACGCTAACGGAGTTGGTATTACGGAGTTAGTTGGAACGGGATATAAGGCTTAAAGTGAATTTCGAACCACTGAAAAAATTTCATGTGACCAGGATTCGTCCATGTGTAGGCCTGTGTAACCAAGGACCAGACATAACCGAAAATATATCGCACTTTGCATACATGTGCATCATAGCCATTGCAATATTAAACCTCCTGGTGGTTGTCTAGACGAGGTATATCATCAAAAGTGCAATTATTAGCAAAACTGACCAGATCTTTATGGTCGAGACATCTCGTTGAGGTTTGGAGAGTCGGAGGTCACTTAAATAAGCAAGATAATTTCAGGATCTAAGGACTTAAGATATGCTTTCTCGAGAGAATACTCTATGATTCACTTAAAGTGTACGTACTACACACTGGAAGATTTTTAAATTATGACTTTATAAAAATCTAGTTTTTTAACAATAGGTAATTTGTTTGTGCTTAATGTAATTTCAGTGTGAAAGAATCAGATTAGGCTAATCATTAATTCACTAATTTAGATATAATTAGCTAATTATTATGTTTTTTGAACAGCGATATCTCAAATTCTAATTTGTTCAGAAAGACAATTCCTTTTGTCAATTATTCTTACTGTTATTCTTGATGTTTTGACTCTCAATCAAGTTGCCTAGAGAATAGGTATTTTTTACAATTTTTTCACCTAGGAAGTATGCAAAAATCAAGTTTTTTTCAGGAATTTTAAAATTTGAAAAACAACTAAAAACTCATTTCTTAACTAATAACTCTGAATGGGGGTCCAAACATCCACTGTATAAAAAAATTATAATGATACAAAAATAATTACAATATATCTATTCATTGTTGAACTATCACTCTTTTAACGAAGCATCCAATTGCAAAAACGCAGTTCTTTGAAATAGAGTTCAAAGTTTTGGAAACATGTTGGTACATGGTGACAGTATCTAACGAAAAACCTTTGCAGCTAGAAAATTATTTTGAATATTTGAAAGATCTTGGTATCTTTTGAAAGCTAACGAGTTGGAAAATATTTTTAAGCAATAAAAAATTATCTATATTCTGTGTGATTTTCGTGATGTTTCTAGTGTATACATACACCTTAAAGAAGGATCTATCAATCTATTGAATTTCAATCCCATAACAAGGCAAGAAAGTTTTTGAATTGAGGCACGATTCCAAATCTTTGAGAAATCACTGAACAATTATCCCCAAGTAACCTATCTTACGCGCTTTAAAAACTAACTCGTACTTATTTCCTAAGCTCCCAAAAAGTTACACTTCTGTTTTTAAATAACATAACAGTATAATATTTTTTGTATGTAAAGCAGTGTTTTTATAAATTTCATTGTTTCCTAAAGTGAAGAAAATAAACTACCTTGGGAATTCGAAGCACAATGAAGCAATTTGTCTTGTCTCTTCATAAAGTTTATCTTTCATGCTATTCTTTAAAGTATCCTGATTTAGTAAATTTTCGGCTCTTTTCTGTGATGCTTCTTTCCCGGGTATTTATTATATAGTAAATCACAAAAAGCGAAGGAACTAGAGGTATTGAGCATCAATTGAATACAACTTATGTATTCATTTTGTTTCCCAAAAACTAAAGACAGTTTCTACGAAACGGAAGCGCAGTTAATAAAATATTTTTATTTGCTTATGCAATTGTTTTTAAGTGTCTTCAAAGAAAAATCTAGACACGTATTACGGAAAACGTTAAATTGCAACATTTTTGATAGGTAGGTATTTTAAGTAACGTCGCACTGGAGCAATACAAAGGGCTACTGGCGACGGTCAGGGATCAAACCCGAAAGGAAAGATCCAAGGACAACGCCTCGTAAATTTGAACCACGGCCAGATGACGAGAACAACGCCTGAGCTAGCACCCCACTCTCCAAACTTCCACACCACGTCAAGGTGAGGACATTTGAGACCACTACAAATTTAACGTTCACCAGCCCCTTTTGTACACGCCGGTCTTTGGCTGGATTGAGTTTCGAACTCGCAACCCTCTCGTTGCCAATCCCCGGGGCTGGTGCACGTTAAATCCGTCGGGGTTTCAAATACCCTCACATTGGCGTGGTATGGAAGTTTGGAGAGTGGAGTGCCAGCTCAGGTGTTGACCTCTTCATCTTACCGTGGTTCAAAATTACTTAGTGTTTCCTCGAATCTTTCCCTTCGGGATTGATTTCAGATCGTCGCAAATAAACCGTTATATTGTTCCAGTACGACGCTAATTAACTACCTACCAACAATAAGCTTAGATATTTCAATTTGGAATGAATCGTTAGATATACTTAGTTTTCTAAAAATTGCTTCACACTCTAAAAAATGCCCTTCAACGTCAACATTGTCCAAACCTTATACAGAGACATTAATTGCCATTTTGTATTACCATATAATCACATAGATTCATTTAATTTGGTATACATATAAATAGGCAAATTCGGTAAAATACCCTGAACATTACATCGCAATGATCATGAATTGATAAAATACTTCATAAAGTTTTTAACGAGAAAAACGAAGCATCCAGTCTATTATGATGTAATATCAAGACATTAACGTAATTTATATTAGCCTTCAGTCTTTAAAAGAGCAAATGGTGAAACTCCTTTCCGATTATCAACAACCAACTCATATGAATTCATCTCTATTTGTGAATATATCAAATACCAGAAACGCTTTTTTCGTCTCCGGATTAAAAACCAGAAAGAATAGCAGCGAAAGGTCGGTCATGCATCCCGTTCAGAAGCAGTGTTAAAAATTAATGTTGGCATGTATTCATACCCGACTCAGATGCAGTGGTATACACGTAAATAGGTAATTTCGGTAAAATATCTTAAAAATTACATCGATATTATCATGAATTGATAAGATGTTGACAAAGTTGTTTACGAGAAAAACGACGCATCCAGTTGACGTCAAGACATTAAGATAATTTATATTAGTTTTGAATTCTTAAATCCATATGGTGAAACTCCACTTGGATTACGAACAACAACCTCAATTTCCCAACCGCCGATTCCGGAGGAGTAATTGGGCGCATCATCCATTTTCGAACGCCTTTCAGTGAAAACATCAAATACCAGAAACGCTTTTTTCCTCCCGGATAAAAAAACCAGAAAGAATAGCAGCGACAAGTCGGTCGTTCATCGCAATTAGAAGTAATCCTAAAGACAAGTCGGTCGGGCATCTCCTTGAGTAGCAGTCCTAAAAAGTAATGTTGCCATGAAGTCATACTGACCTAATTGAATTCGTATACATGTAAATAAGCAAATATCGTAAAATATCTTAAAAATTACATCGAAATGCTCATGAATTAATTGATGAGGCATTTGATAAAATAGTTTACATTTTTCAAAATAGTTTACATTTTTCAAAATAGTTTACATTTTTCAAAATAGTTTACATTTTTCAAAATAGTTTACATTTTTCAAAATAGTTTACATTTTTCAAAATAGTTTACGAGAAAAGCGTCTATGATCCAACGTCAAGACATTGATATAATTTATATTAGTATTGAGTCTTTAAAACACCAAATGGTGAAACTCCACTCCGATTACCAACTACATCACACACATAAATCTATCTCCCTTTAAAAATGTTTCTTAAAATTACCCCAACCGTTGACGCCGCAGGAGTAATTTGGCGCAACATCCATTTTCGAACGCCTTTCAGTGAATATCTGAAATACCAGAAAAGCTCTTTTCTTCCCCGGATAAAAAAAACCAGAAATAATTTCAACAAGTCGGTCGTGCATCGCATTGAGAAGCAGTCCTAAAAATTGATGTTGTCATCAGGTCATACCGACTTGATTGAATTGGTATACATGTAAGTAAGCAAATTTTGTAAAATATCTTCAAATTACTCCGAAATGATCATGAATTGATAAGGTACTTGATAAAGTTGTTTACGGGAAAAACGAAGTCTATAATCAAAAGTCAAGACATTGACATAAGTTATATTAGTTTTGAGTCTTTAAAACTATATGGTGAAACTCCACTCCAATTATCAACAACCTCAAATGAAACTTCCCTTCAAAAACATTTCTTAAAATTCCCTCAACCGTCGACTCCGGAGGAGTAATTCGGCGCATCATCCATTTTCGAACGCCTTTCAGTGAATATCTGAAATACCAGAAACGCTTTTTTCCCTCGTTAAAAGAACCAGAAAGAATAGCAGTGACAAGTCGGTCGTGCAACGCATTGAGAAGCAGTCCTAAAAATTGATGTTGTCATCAGGTCATACCGACTTAACTGAATCGGTATACATGTAAATAAGTAAATTTTGTAAAATATCTTCAAATTACATCGAAATGATCATGAATTGATAAGATAATTGATAGTCATTTAAGAGAAAAACGCCTATGGTCCAACGTCAAGACATTGACACATTAGTTTTGGGTCTTTAAAACCTTATAGTGAAACTCCACTCCGATTATGAACAACAACCACCTCAAATGAATCTTCCTTTCAAAAACATTTCTTGAAATTCCCCAACCATCGACTCCGGAGGAGTAATTGGGCGCATCATCCATTTTCGAACGCCTTTCAGTGAATATCTCAAATACCAGAAACGCTTTTTCCTCCCCGTATAAAAAAACCAGAAAGAATAGCAGCGACAAGTCGGTCGTGCACTCCATTGAGAAACAGTTCGAAAAATTAGTGTTGGCATAAGCTCATACCGACTTAATTGAATTGGCATGCACATAAATAAGCAAATTTCGTAAAATATCTTAAAAATTACATCGAAATGATCATGAATCGATAAGGCACTTGATCAAGTTGTTTACGAGAAAAACGAAGCTTCCAGTCTAAGATTAAAATTATGTTGAAGTCAAGACATTAACATAATTTATATTAGTTTTGGGTCTTTAAAACCATATGGCGAAACTCCACTCCGATTATGAACAACAACCACCTCAAATGAATCTTCCTTTCAAAAACATTTCTTGAAATTCCCCAACCATCGACTCCGGAGGAGTAATTGGGCGCATCATCCATTTTCGAACGCCTTTCAGTGAATATCTCAAATACCAGAAACGCTTTTTTCCTCCCCGGATAAAAAACCAGAAAGAATAGCAGCGACAAGTCGGTCGTGCACCCCATTGAGAAACAGTTCGAAAAATTAGTGTTGGCATAAGCTCATACCGACTTAATTGAATTGGCATGCACATAAATAAGCAAATTTCGTAAAATATCTTAAAAATTACATCGAAATGATCATGAATCTATAAGGCACTTGATCAAGTTGTTTACGAGAAAAACGAAGCTTCCAGTCTAAGATTAAAATTATGTTGAAGTCAAGACATTAACATAATTTATATTAGTTTTGGGTCTTTAAAACCATATGGCGAAACTCCACTCCGATTATGAACAACAACCACCTCAAATGAATCTTCCTTTCAAAAACATTTCTTGAAATTCCCCAACCATCGACTCCGGAGGAGTAATTGGGCGCATCATCCATTTTCGAACGCCTTTCAGTGAATATCTCAAATACCAGAAACGCTTTTTTCCTCCCCGGATAAAAAAACCAGAAAGAATAGCAGCGACAAGTCGGTCGTGCATCTCATTGAGAAGCAGTCCTAAAAATTGAGGGACGGAAAAATGAGGGACGGTCTGACTGTAAATATTCCCTGATATGGAGATGAAGGGGGTGCCAGGAAGAGGGCGGGGAGAGCTTCCAAGAAATGAGGGGGGAGGCACCGGGGAGGATGGATTTTGGCCACAGCTGTGATGACGTCAACGAATGAGAAGGGAAGCGCGAGAGCAAAGGGATGCTAAGAGGCAAGAGAAAGATGCTGCAGATAAAATAAAGGAAATAGAACAAGAGCCGAACGGCAAGCTGCCGCAGGTTCGGTTTCAGCTTTCGTAGTATGGTAGGTGATGGTAGGCTTCTTCTAGCAGGAACTAGCAACAGTGTTTGGAGTACGTGCAGTTTGGTGCAAGACAAAAATTCTTTGCTTTTTTGTGCCAGGCACTTTTTTTCTTCTTCTTGCTCTCCCCCTCTCCTGTACGCCTATACTATCCGGACGCCAGATGGCAAGGAAGGCAATGTTAGCTCGAAGAAGCTCGGGATATTGGATGGGGACCGAGAGAAGATGAGATTTTTTTTCTTTGCTTCTACATTCCTTTTTATCCTTATTTGTCAACTGGAACTGTCACATATTTCGTAATATATCATGGCGGTCTTTATGAACAAAATTGTCCCTTCTATTTCTATTATCTCATGACAGCTGTCTGCTTAGGGCACGAGGGTTCAAGGGATAAATGCAAGTCCATTCTTATTTTTTGAAGCTTACCCCTTGTACTTGTGGAGCAATGCAGGACGCACACGGAATTTTATTAATATGTCTCTCGAAAATAATTCTCGCGCTATGAAAATATTCTTTCCCGTCTTTCGGGAGGGGGCCCTTCTCAAAGACAGTTGATGCTCAAAATAAATAGCCCTTGATCAAAAAATTTTGAAAATTAACCCTCCAAGTGGTTTTGACGATATATCTCGTCCATCGAGATCCGACCAGTTTTGCAAATGAAGAGATATCTCGCCATCTAGCCAATTGAATTCAGAATGATGAAGATATTGTGCCGTTTTGAAATGATGACGAGATCAAGTCAGATCAGTTTTTCTAATGAATAGATATCTCGTCCATCAAGATCTGGTCAGTTTTGCTAATGATAGATATATCCAAAGAGACTTAAAAACCTATTTTTTCTTCTTGAATGTTGTATATATAGTGTAACTTAGTATGATGATATAGATGTAATTACTGTATAGATGTAATAATGTATAAAAGTAATGTGCTCTAAATTCTGGATAGACATGTCACCTCGGTGGTATGATGTATTCATCCTAATCTCATTTATTTAAACTAGTACAGTGTCTCACGGCACTAGGAATAGGAGTGTGTGTTGGTTTTAGTTAATGACGAGATACCTCGTCGAGACAACCACCACGAGGGTCAAAAAGGAACTTAAGATCAAAATGTCTCATTGATTTGTAAGTATCATTTTTCCCTTCTCAAAGCAGGCGCATAATTATCGACATGAATAGCTTGTCTTGCCTATGCAGCAATGTTTTAATTCGTCTTATTTATTCAAAAGCGTTATCTTTTTATGAAGTTGGATTTAATTTTTACTTAACGTTTGAAAAGTTGGCCGTCCTATTTGATTCTGTCTGTGCAAGCCCAGTACACCATTCAGGAAGAGTTTTGGGTACAAGAATCTTTCCTTTTCTTGTCTTTTTAATATAGAAATGTCTCCTTATTATGAATCTTTTAATGAAATAAAACAATGTGTCCTTTGTACGTTGGATAATTAGGTTCAACGTAAGTCTTGGTTGACACTTAAATGTTTGGAGTGAGTTAGGAACAATTACTCCAATGAACATTTTCTAAACAGAAGTTGAAAACCACGTTCGAAAAAACTTCACAATCTCCCAGCAATCGTCGTCTCTAATTGAAACTACTCTAATGAACATCAATGGATAACTGCTCTAATGAAACATTTCTAATCCGAAGTTGAAAATCAGATACGAATAAGTTCAACAATCTTGAAGTAATTATAGTCTATGATTGAAATTACTCTATAAACATCAATGAATAATTTCTCTAATGAAACTTTTCAAAACTGAAGTTGAAAATCATAAAAATAAACTGCATACGTCACATAATCCCTGTAGTCATCGTCTCTAATTGAAATTATTCTAATCAAAATCAATGGATAATTGCTCTAACGAACATTTTTTTATCCGAAGTTGAAAATCATACATATAAGCTCCGCAATCTTCCAATTATTATAGTGTATGATTGAAACTACTCTAATGAACATCAGTGGACAATTTCTCTAATGATAATTTTCTAAGCCGAAGCTGAAAATCAAATACAAATAAACTCCAGATATCACATCATCCCAGCAATTATAGTCTAACAGAAATTGCCCTAATGAACATTTTCTAAGCGGAAGTTGAAAACCCTTTCGAATAAACTCCACAATCTTCCAGCAATCATCGTCTCTAATTGAAATTAATCTAATGAACATCGATGGATAATTGCTTTAATGAACATCAATGGATAATTGCTAAAATGAAAATTTTCTAATCCGAAGTTGAAAATCAAATAAGAATATATTCCACATATCCCATGTTTTCAGCAATAGCCGTCTCTAATATAAATTGCTCTAACAAATATTCTTGGGTGCTCGAATGAGCACTTTCTAAGACAAAGTTGAAAATCAAATACGAAGGAACTCCATGAATCTCATTCTCTCAGCAATATTCAATAGAAATTACACGAATGAACATTGTCAATTGTTCGAATGAACACTTTCTAAGCCAAAGTTGAAAATCAAAAAAGAAAAACTCCACACATATCTCATTCTCCCAGCAATCGTCTCTCTAATAAAAATTACTCTAACGAACATTGTTGATTGCTCAAATGAACACTTTCTAAAACAAAGTTGAAAATCAAATACGAATGAATTTCATGCATCCCATTCTCCCAGCAAGTCTTCTCTAATAGAAATTAACCTAATGAACTTTGTGAATTGCTCGACTGAACACTTTCTAAAACAAAGTTGAAAACCAAATACTGATGAACTCCATGTATACCCTCCTCCCAGCAATAGTCGTCTCTAATAGATGAACGACGCGAAAATGGTTCATGCGTTTTCATGGGAGAGTGAAAAAAAAAACAGCCAGAACTTTCGGATGCGCTCAGAAAGCGACAACTAAAAGTGACTTGTCGCCTGGCAACAACATTTATTATCTCCGAGCGTCAGTTTCTTTTTTGCCACGTTGCGTACTTTCAAAACAAACGCCGCTGTGTTTTTAAACAAGGGATTTCACCCTGAAAATGTTTACGAAACTTTTTAAAATCCGCTAAATGCAGCCAAAGAAGAACGGCACACTGCATTTTTTGTTTGAATTAAAAAGCGTTAAAGAGTTTATTCGAAAGAGTACGTTTAGAGCTATTAGCTTAGTTTTTGCTTCCTCCTTTTTTCTTTTCCTGTCAAATTTTATTGAAAAATAAAAAATTCCGGAGGAAATGAAATCGTTAGAGTTTACACACAATTGTCGAGTAATTGTAGTCACACAATTATCGTAGATCGTAACAATCAAGAGAGGAATTTTGGTATAAACAAACATACCAAACGGGAAGTGGAGATCTTACTTTCACTGCCAAATGCTGTCTCGCGATGCATATCGAGTTTACCTTAAAGTGTAGTTCATCGCCTTTTTGGCGACGTTTGGCTTTTAATCTAATTGGTGTTGACCAATCAACTATCATATATCAAATAGTAATTCATTCTTTAGTTTTTATAGACGAAGTGCTGAAATTGTATTCGAAAATAAGCCATCTGACCTCACATTTGGGGTCGCGGTAGCCTAGTTGGTAGAGTCACGGATTAGCATCCGAAAGGTTGCGATTCCGAAACTCGATCCACCCAAAGAACGTCGTGTACGTGGAGGCTATTGCCCGTCAAATCTGTCGTGGCCTCAAATGTCTCCATGTTGGCGTGTTGTGGAAGTTTGGAGAGTGGGGTGCCAGCTCAGGTGTTACCTCGTCATCTGACCGAGGTAACACCTGAGTCGCCAATAGCCTGTTGGTTGCTCCAGTGCGATGTTTATTAAAATAGCTACCTACCTGCCTCGTTTGAAATTGAATATTGTATGTTCGTGCAAGTTTCGCTACATTTTCAGGGCAATTAAAAGGAAATTTCAAAGAAATTGAACCTTGCGCCATAAAACCCAAATCAACCAACCAAAGAAATTAAATTGGCAACAAAGGTATTTAAAATTTAATTGGGTTATATGCATTAGTTTTTTGGTACATCTGAGTTTTTCTAACCGTACTGATAAGAAATAAGAGAAAAAGTCTAGTTGAATTATCATACATGTTGCGATGGGGTAATAAATTTTATCATCGTTATAATAATATTACTAAAATTCATTACAACGAAAAACAGCATTGGTTTTTAAAGAAAGTTACCAGTAGCGTATTATTGATACCTGGGGTAGGTTGGTAGTTGAATTTACATCGCACTGGAGCAACACAACGGGCTATTAGCGAAGGTTAGAGACCAATCTCGAAGGGAAAGATTCGAGGACATCTCGTAAATTTGAACCACAGTCAGATGACGAGGTCAAAGCCTGATCTGGCCCCACTGTCCAAACTTCCACATCACGCCAACGTGATAAATGGGGACACCGAGATTAGATGGAAAGCAAAAAGGAAAAATCTAATGGTCCGCTTTAGACAACTTTAAAATGACTCAACTAAATTCGCCGTTGTTTCTTTTCCGCAAAGACAATGACATTCAAATCATTTTTAGCCCCTAGTTAAAAAGGAAGGCAAAAGGTGCAATGGTGCAAAAAGTGCTGTCCAATATTGGACAGAGGTAGGTATTTAATTAACGTCACACTGGAGCAACACAATAAGTTATTGGCGACGGTCCGGGATCAAATCCAAAGGGAAAGATCCTAGGACAGCCCCGGGGCCGTCGTGGCTCAGTGGGTATGTCCACTGCTCGAGCAACCTTCGAATTGTGGGCGGCTCAGTTTCGATTCCTACCAGGTGCATTCCTCCCCGGGAGAATTTCTCTCTTCTTTGTCAGTAAAGCTTTCATTGTGTGTGTCTATTATATGATATTGTATGTCTTGTGTCTGGCGCAGTCTGGCCAAATATGGCCTTTGCGCCATAAAACTCCAAAACCAACCAACCGACGACAACACTACGTGACTTTAAACTACGATCAGATCACGAGGTTATACCTGAGCTGGCACCCCTCTCTCCAAACGTCCACACCACGCCAACTTGAGCACATTTTAGTCCACGTCAGATTTAACGTGCACCAGCCCCTTTTGTACACGACGGTCTTTGTTTGGACATTGGACAGAGGAATCCTCTTCAATACAGAGACAGAGGAATTGTCTCTACTCTCCAATGTTGGACAGAGGAATCCTCTTCAATATCCATCGTTTACAAGTTATAGCCCATTATGGTAATTTTTTCAAATCAATTTAGAACAACTTTTTAAAGGTTTAAGGATAGTACAGGAACCCCACTCTCTGTTAACTCTTAGGGGCCCAAGCCCATTGTGGGGCCCTAATATTTTTATAGTTGGTGGGGCAGGGGCCTCTCGAACTGAAGGAACCGCCTGGTGCCACCTTTACAAAAGTCCACATAAGCTGATTTGAAACGTCAAGTCGAAAATTCCTTTCGAAAAATTAGTCTTCATTATTTGATGACTCAACACGTATATATGTGTTAATAAGAAGCAATTGGTTTCTACGTACATAAATTTAGGCCGCTTCAATAATTAACCCAAATTGGTGCCACATAGACATTTATTAATGGGGAAACCGCGCCATCGTGCCATAATTGCCATCAGCCCTTTATCATACGCCACATTTTAACCTCTTGTTCTGGTCTTAAGCTTAAACCTTTTACCGTCGATTTTTTTTTAATATCTCATCGATAAAAATTTATCGGACCTGTTGGTTCAACCCCACATTAATTACTTTTTACCTTCCTTCATCATTCAGAATTTTTCTCGGATCTTTCCCTTTGGGATTGATCCCGGACCGTCACCAATGGCCCGTTGTGTTGCTCCAGTGTGACGTTAATTGAAATATCCCCCATTCAGAATTTTTACCATTTATAATTTGAAGGCTTTTAAATTAAATTTCATGAAGTTCTATCATCTAAGATGGAGATACCCCATTTTAGTTCTCATTTTATTATCATGATTTTCTTGTGATTAAAGTTTTAACCTTCATATTTAATTTTGATTTCATTTATTGCTTTAAATTAACTCCTATATTCTTCTATTTTTATGTTGTGTCTGTTTATTATTCCGATATTCTTTAAAAATATTCTGTTGAATTTTACCTTATGTTTGGCGTAGCATATCCATCATTGTATCTTGCGCCATAAAACCCAAATCAACTAATCAACCAACCCAAATTGGTACCACGATACGATGTGATTTCATTTTAGAAAGCCACATAAGCTGATTTAGACAGTCAAGTCAGAATTTCTCCTCCAAAAATTTATTAATTTTTATTATTTAATGCCTAAAGATACAGGAGTCGATACATGAAGTAATTGGTTTCCATGTATATAAATTGGGCCTCTTCAATAATTTTCCCAAATTGGTGCTACGGTACATAAGTGATTTTGTTTCAAAACCACATAAGCTGATTTAGACAGTCAGGTCAAAATTTCCCTCCGAAATACACAACTACTCCATATTATTTGACGCCTAAACATACATATAAGTATGTAAGTAATTGGTTTCCCTGTATATAAATAAGGCATTTCCAATAATTTTCTCACACTGGAGCTAATGTAGGTAAATGATTTCACTTCAAAAGTTCATATAAGCTGATTTGGATAGTAAATCAGAATTAAGACGAAGTTAATCCTTATTACTTGTCGCCTAAACTCTCATGGGCTGCGGTAGCCCGGTTGGAAGATTAACGGATTAACAACCGGAGGGTTGCGAGTTTCGAATCCAACCAAAGACCTTCGTGTACAAAGGTGCACGTTAAATCTGTCGTGGCCTCAAATGTATTCAAATTGGCGTGGTGTGGAAGTTTGGAGAGTGGGGTGCCAGCTAAGGTGTGACCTTGTCATTTGACCAAGGGTCAAAATTATGGGGTGTTGTCCTCGGATCTTTCCCTTCGGGTTTTGATCCCGGACCGTTATATAGCCCATTGTGTTGCTCCAGTGCGACGTTAATTAAAATACCTACCTACCTGAACACACACATAAATAGGTATATGAAGTAATTGTTTTCCATATATATAAACTGGGCATTTCGAATATTTGTCTCACTGATTCTAATGTAGGTAGGTAATTTCATTTCAAAAATCCACACACATATATTTAAGCCTATTTTTACACTCAGTCCATAATTCCCCTCCAAAAATTAATTAATCTTTACTATTTGACGCCCAAATACACATATCAGTAGGTATATGAAGTAATTGGTTTCATGTATATAAATTGGGCCCTCTCCAATAGCTTGTTCAAATTTCCTCCATGATATACGAGGGTGATTTCTTTTCAAAAATCCACATAAGCTTACATGGACAGTCAATTCAGACTTTCCCTTCCAAAAATTGAAGTCTATTATTTCACGTCTAAACACACACATTTGATTATTTCCACTAAATACACATATAAATAGGTATATGAAACAAATGGTTTCTATGTATACAAATATGAACCTTCAATGATTTTCTCAGATTTCCGCCATGGTATACGTGATTCCATTTTAAAAGTCCACATAAGCTGATTTGGGCAGTCAGGTCAAAATTTCCTCTCCAAAACCAATTAGTCATTATTTGACGCCTAAACACACATATAAGTAGGTATATGAAGTAATTGGTTTCCATGTATATAAACTGGACGTTTCCAATAATTTCTCACACTGGCTCTAATGTAGGTAGGTGGTTTCATTTTAAAAGTTCACATAAGCTGATTTGGACAGTCAGGTCAAAATTTCCACTCCTAAAAGCATTTAATTCTTATTTGACACCTAAACACACATATAAGTAGGTATTTGGAGAGTGTAATTGGTTTTCATGTATATAAATTGGGCCCCCTCGCCAACAATTTTCTAAAATTTCCGCCGTGATACGAAGGTAATTTTATTTCAAAAGTCCACATAAGCTGATTTGGACAGTCAGATATGAATTTCCCCTCCAAAAATTAGTTGATCCTTATTTGACGAATAAACACGCATATAAATAAGTAAAGCGATTGGCTTCCATGTATTCAAATTGGGCCTCTCCAATAATTTCCTCAAATTGGCGCCCCGGTACGTAGGTGATTTCATGTCAAAAGTCCACATAAGCTGATTTAGAGTCAAGTTCCCCTCCAAAAAACGATTAATCCTTATTATTTGACTCCCAAACGCATACATAAGTAGGCATATGAAGCAATTGGTGTCCATGTAAATATTGGGTGGATGCAAAAGTTCGTCTCGTTTATTGCACTAAATGGCATTGCATCGCAAAATCGAAGTGTTATCTACTTCACACGTGTAAAATTGTGATGTGGTTTGAAAAAAGGAATTTCAGCGATTACTTGGGAAAAAATTGTTATTTGGTTATATTTTTTAAATTTTGTTAAGCGTAAAAATGGCAGAAGATAAGGAGCATTTTCGACATAAGCTTTTTTATTTCCGAAAAGGCAAGAATGCTTCGCAGACGCAAAAGAAGATTTGCGTTGTGTATGGTGAGGGGTGTCGTTGACGATTCCACGTGCAGTAAGTGGTTCAGAAAGTCTCGCCACCTGGATCAGTTCTTTAGCCAGAAACCTCAGAACTTCTATGAGAGATGGAGAAAGGTCATCGAACAGAACGGCACATACAATATCGATTAAATGTAATTTTTAGTAAATAAAATTTTTTCCGGGACGAACTTTTGCACCAACCTAATAAATTGAGCCCCTCTCCAATAAGTTTCTCAAATTTCCGCCACGGTACGAAGGTGATTTCTTTTCAAAAGTCCACACAAACTGATTTGGACAGCCAGGTCAGAGCTTCCGTCCAAAAAATTAATTAATCTTTATTATTTGAATTTTCACACCATTTTATCACTCCTCTCCCTCCACGAAAATCAATCTTATGCAAGTCCCCCAGAAACCAGCCACGCCGAATCCAGAACACCGATCCCCAATAAAAATGAAATAAAAAATAATCCATCCATTTCCTCTCCCCTTCTGATTTTGTCCCAAAGACACGTTATTGAGAAGAACCAAAAGGGAAAAAATTGAAATAATGCAAGGCTAAGAAATATTATCGATCTATGAACGTTCTTTGTCTTTCAAGGCAGTGCCAATATCCAAACAGTCTGAACTTTTTCTGAAGGGGAGTTCCAGATAGTAGCCCGCGTTTTCCCTCGAACCATCGCACTATCATTCGCTCACTATTAAACTATCTATCTATCATTTCGAATTTGTTTTTTTGTTGCCTGGCTTGTTTTTTTATTTTAATTTTTTTGCTAGCCTCTCCCGGTCCCGTCCGGCTTTGTTTTTGAATGGCAAAAGAATGAAAGGACGGAGAGGAGAGAGAGGGAATTGAAAGAAGGCTTCGGCACCAATAATCATTTGTTCATCCTGAAATCAGTACGCGATTTGAATTATCGGTATTTTTCTTTTCTTCTCGCACCCCTTCGTTCTTTTCCTTCGCACTTTCCATTTCTCTTATCTCCTTATTTCTATCTTTTTTTGCGTCCTTAAAAACAACGTTCTTGCCGTGACTGATGGGTCTGCGAGAAATGCAAGGGAAGACTTTTAATGTATGGGATTTTTCATTGCGGCACGGTTAAATGCATTTAGAATGTTAACACGAATGCTTGGGAATCATTTGAGTTTCAATCGCCTGCCGATTGCTTCTGTTTTTCCCAACAATTTCTCTGAGAACCAAACCATTATGGATGGAGATCCTGTATTGCGGTGGTCGATAATGCCGATAGCGGCCCTATTTCAAAAACACAAATGTGATGCCATTCCTCGATTAAATTCTCGTGATCTGGTGACCTAATACGACACTGTGAGAAGCAAGTGGAGTGGTTGAGAGTTTATTATATATCGTAACTTAAATGGTTCACGCAAATTCGATACATTTGTTTTCGAGTTGAAGATTTGCACCAGCGTATTCAATATTGCCGTAACTGTGCTTGTTGTCCGATATTCAAGTTTATATATGAATTATGCATATCCTTCTTTATATGTGGTATCTATGTTTTACATAAACTAGATACAGTAGGCTCTCGTTACATGCCTTGATATGTATCGCATTCGGTTATATCTCTTTATATTTGACCTCCGATGAATCTTAGATTTTGGAAGTTGTGGCTAACACAGAAATACAAAACTTTAGTGGACTGTAACTTTATTTATTGATATTCATTTCAATTGCTCTACTATCTTAAGTACACAGAGAATTACTATACTGTCTTAAGGACACAAAAGGTGGTTCCTGGAAAGACAACCAATCCTATACCATCAAGAAATCAACACTGAGATGTTGGCAGCGTTCTTGGCGCTTGCCAAGTACATTAAAAGTTACGCCAATCAAAGAGTGGCCCCAACAACTGTCACGAAGATACGCGCGGTGCGAACAGAAATAGAGTTGGTTTATTAGGTTTTTATGGAGCAAGGGCCATATTTGGCCATGCTGTGCCAGACACAAGAGAGATCATGGAAATCCGTTAAAACCAAATGATTTTGAAATCAGAAACATGTCAAAAAATCTCAATCGGAGATCAAGGCGGTTTTGTAGTAAGCTTACAATACTTATCGACTACATCGTCGGCTTAGAGCAGAAACTCATTAACTGATAAAAAATTATATTTTGCAAAGACGATTGAAGACTAGCTATTAGTTTTTAGGTCAAAAATAAAAATTATAAAATTTTGATAGTGTCATTTTCTTTCAAACCGAATTCAATATGACAATATATCTCTAAAACCGTCCTGAAAATAATCACTTAGTGTCCAAAAGTGTCTCCTAAAAATGTCAATTAATGACTTTCAGCTCTAATCCGACGATATGTCTTATGTTGTATATGTAACGTTTTCAAAACGATCGTAATTGAAAAATTCCTTTTGCCATCCACAGAGGTTGATATCAATTTACTGTTTTTAACTCTAAAATCACGAAATGATTATTTTCATAATGATTTTAGAAATAAATTATATTGTATTCGGTTTGAAAGAAAATATGACACTATCCAAGTGTTCATAATTTTTACGTTAATGTATAAAACGTTAATGCATAATGTAATAAATGCAAAATGAACATTATGTTAAAAGGGAACAGTAGACTTTCAAAATCTATCGAAAAATCGATTTTTTATCAAAAAATGTCTCCTAAAATGCCAGTTAATGACTTTCTGCTCTAAGCCGATGATGTCTTATGTTGTAGCAGTAACTGTCAAAAGTGATCATAATTGAAATATCCTTTTTGCCATCAACAGAGGTTGACATCGTGCGCGATTAATTTTAACGCTAAAATTACTAAATGATTATTTTCATGATTTTGTCATACCGTAAATTGTCATACTGTATTTGTTGAAAGATAAGTATTGTAAGCTTACTATAAAACCGCATCGATCTCCGATTGAGATTTTTTGACATTTTTCTGATTTCAAAATCATTTGGTTTTAACGGATTTCCATGATCTCTCTTGTGTCTGGCACAGCAGGCCAAATATGGCCCTTGCTCCATATAAACCAAATAAACCAACTCTACTTCTGTTCGCACCGCGTGTATCTTGATACTATGATACTATCAAAATGTTTATAATTTTTACGTTAATGTATAATGTAATAAGTGCAAAATGAACATTACGATAAAGGGAACTGTAGACTTTCAAAATCTATCAAAAAATCTATTTGTTATCAAAAAAATGCCAGTTAATGACTTTCTGCTCTAAGCCGACGATATGTCTTATGTTGTAGCTGTAACTCTGTCAAAAATGTTCGTAATTGAAATATCCTTTTTTCCATCCACAGAGGTTGACATCGATTATTTTTAAAGCTAATATTAAAAGATCGATTTTTCGGATTGATTTGAAAGTCAACTGTCCCCTTTGACGTAATATTCATTTTGCATTGCGACCCTTTGATTGGAATGGAAAAGCGGAAAAAAAGATGGGCCCCTTCCAAAATGATTTTCTGACAACGTGCCTGTCCCATAGAGTAAACATAAGCCACCCATTCCCTCCGTCTGCGTATCTGGCGCCACGGAGGCCGCGTCCCTTCCATTTTAAGCAGCCCTTCCTGTGACTGATGTACGTGGGTCCAATTACAACAGCACCATTATCTGATCATGTCTCCGGTCTGCCATTGGGCCGCACGGATCTATGACAATTCACTTTTATGGGGGATAGCTGAATATCATTGGACCTGGACTAACTTCCTCATCTTTGCTTCTCATTGAGCTCGGGACCTTTCATTCAGTGATTAACCTGACGTGGAAAGTGGCGCAAGTGTGGGGAGGAACATCTGGCAATGGAAAATCTGAAAAAGATTATCCGCTTTAAGTTGTCGAGCTAAGCTCGATGAGGTGAAACCGGTAGCGATATTGAAATAAACATTAACATGTTGAAACCGCTTTGAATTGTCTATTGCGTACACGCTTCATGCCCTTAACTTGATTTCTCATTTCAAACCTGAGCTGCAGTAACCCCTCGATATATCGCGGTTCTTGGGATAAGAAATAATGCGCGATATAGTGAGGGTTGTAAAATTATCTGCAGTAAGTGGTCAAACTAAGCACTGTGAGGTGAAATTTGTCTTGAAATTGAAATAGGCACATTAGCATATTAAAACCGCTTTGAATTGTTTATTGCATACAAGCTTCATACCCTTAACTGGATTTCTCATTACAAAACTGGGCTACAGTAACCCCTCGATATATCGCGCTTCTTGGGGATATGAAATGATGAGCGATATAGAGTGAGGAGAGAGAGAGCGAAGGTTGAAAAATTATCTGCAGTTATGTGGTCAAACTAAGCTCTGGAAGGTGAAATCTGTCGCCAAATTGAACTAGGCATTAACGCATTAAAACTTCGAATTGTTTATTGCCATAGAAACATAACGTACTGAATTTGATTTCTCATTTAAAAACTGAACTACAGTAACTCCTCCATATATCGCTTCTTTGGGATGAGGAATAATGCGAGAAACGAGAGTCGAAGAAACTTGCTAATCAGAAATAAAAAGGCACAAATTAAACCTTAATTACACGTTTTTAATTAAAATTATGATTTAGTTTATCGCTTTACGGTCATTTTTTGTTGTACGATACTTATTTGATAGGGACTGATCTTAAATCACTAAAGTAAAGATGTTTCAAGCTGTTTGATACATTCATCAAAAAACAAATACTCAAGAAATGGTTACCTAGATACATTTTAGCCCTAATAACATTCTTAATAAATGGTAAAAATGTGCCCAATTTTCTTATGTTAAGACAGTTATAGCTCACTAATTAAAAAACAAAGCGTGAACCCTTAAAATGACAAGAAAATTTTTTCGGACATTAAATGTCTCCAACGTTAATGGTACTTTTGATTTTTGTGAAACGAAATTTTATAAACATTTCTCGCTGCTTTTTCGAAACCTTGTAGAACTAATTAATTACGTATGCACATTTGACAGAAAGAAATATTACTTTTCAAAACCAAATACATCAACCTTAATAGACGGAAACAAGAAAAATAGCTTCCATTAAAAACAAATAAAAAATCTCGAAGCATATATATATTTTCTTATAAAATTAAAATAGCTATCTATAATATCATCTAAAATTCCGAATGAAATTTTAACACTTTTAAATACAGTGTCAAAACATTTAGTAGAAAAATAAAAGTACCAGCATTAGGAAACTAAACAGTTGTTAATCAAAAATAATTGCTACGTATCTGTTATCAATACTAAAGAGGTCGCGATTAAGTTTTCGTACTTGTGAGAGAAACGAAAATTCGATGAACATCAAAATAAAGGGAACAGAAACAAACCTTATCACAAATTCAGTGAAATTCGCTAAATCTAATAACAGTCACATCACACCATTATCCTTCAGAGCAGCCTTTGGAAGCAAAACTAAACGACGCGATAACGAAAACGAATAAATGTGAAAAACTCGGACCAGATCTGAATGCGATTAATTGAACCGTTTTTTTTTCATTCATTGTGTTGTATAGTTCTGTTAATTATAAGGTTGAAAAAACTATTGGGAAAATGGTAATTCCCTCAGGTCTCTTCCACGTATATCGAATTTTCTATACATGCGGGATAACACGTACATAAATTGTCTCATTACTGTCCCAATTTGTAGTTAGAGTGAAAACATTCCTGTGAGTTTACAAATACGCAACTTGTTCTTTTATCAAGTTCTTACTTGATAAAACTCGTTCTTGCTCGATTTTTAAATCAGATTAAAAAATTTTGAATATTAAAATCTAAATCGGAGATAAAAAATTTTTGAGCCTTAATCCTCCCGGTGACTGGACGTCTTCACGAAGTACCTCATCATTAACAAAACTGCCAGATTTTGATGGACGAGATATCTCGTCATTAGAAGAAAACTGACCAGATCTTGGTCTCTTCATTAGCAAAATTCGGCAGTATTTTGGTGACGAGACATCGTGTTATTAGCAAAAATCGGCAGTATTTTGGTGACGAGACATCTTGTGAATTAGAAAAATCGGCAGTATTTTGGTGGAGACATCTCGTCATTAGCAAAAAACGGCAGTATTTTGGTGACGAGACATCGCGTCATTACCAAAAATCGGCAGTATTTTGGTGACGAGACATCGCGTCAATTAGCAAAAATCGGCAGTATTTTGGTGACGAGACATCTCGTCATTTGCAAAATTGGTCTTATTTTGATGGACGATATATCTCGTCGAAACCACTTGAAAGGTTAAGGGGAGTTGCAACCCAAAGCTTTCAAAAATATATAGTTTTTGAGACTTTTAGATTTGGAATGTCTATTTTATGCCTTTAGTAAAAAGATTATAAACGCGAAAATCCAACACTTTCGACTTATTACTTATAAAGGGGAGAAACTAAATGTTATATATCTAAAAATTTGCTGACTTTAACTATTGAGGAAATGACTTCGTTGTCCTAAATAAGCATTCTCAACAATAAATTTACCAAGTGAGTCAAATGACTTATTTTAAAATATTGACTTAAAATTACTTTTTAACATTCCGAGTGGTTTAGAAGAGATCTATTGTCAATAAAGATCTGATCAATTCTGCTAATATCGAGTTATCTCGTCATTAGGGTATTGCAGGTTTTTTATGACGACGAGACACAAATTTCATCAGTTTTTTTCTGAGGACGAGATATCTCGTCTATCTAGATCTGGACAGTTTTGCAAATGACGAAATTCCTCGTTGAGATAACCACCAGGAAAGTTTAGTTTTATCGTTTTTCCCCAATTGACTTTCCGATTCTTCCTGAAATACTTATAAAATTAAGTAGTATATATTTCCCTTTACCTCTCTGCATCCGACGTACGTATGAAGTATACCTATTTTTACCGTGACGGGTCATTTGACCTTGTTAATATTTTATGTATTTTATAACATCGCCAACTTTATAACCATTCCATACAAACTGCTGTGCAAAATAATAAGCGTATACAACACTGTAAAGGGACTAATATGACAGCAGCATCGGCAAGCTCGAGCAAAGTTTACTAATGTGCGTAAAATGTACCAAATAAGAAACTGGACGTGATAATAAAGTCACTAAAATTTGCTCTTTGTGTAAGAATCGTTTCCGGAAAGTGTTTAGCATAGCAGCCTTGCATCTGTAAAAAATGACAAATGAATCGAGATTTTATTATCGAATACGAAAAAAAGTGAAATTACTGAATGGAGTCAAATAGTATCTTACTTATCTCAAATAATACCTTGTTATAATTCATTTTTTTTATTTTGTTTGTAATTACTAAATTACTGTTTAATAAAGATCATTTCGTTTTCGAGCCCTCATTCCACTGTTATCTGCATCCAAATGGAAAATGGATCATTTTTTAAACCCGTTTCGGTAAAAACATGTATTTACAAAAGATAGGTAAATTTAGTCTTAAATAGGGTATGAGCTGATATGAGTATTATCGTCAAAACAGATAACTTTCTAAGTAAATGGCTTATTTAATTTCGCCCTAATTTTGAATAGAATATGGAAGTTACTTTTACTAGAATGTGCTCTATATAGGTATATTCAAAACAGAACGCTTACTTTAAACTTTATAAATAAATCGCTTGTTTAATTTCGCCATTTAACTTGATTTAAGAGAGTAGAATATGGAAGTTGCTTGTTACTATAGTATACTCTATAGATATATTCAAAGCAGAACTCCTATTTTAGAACAATCTCTATTTTCTAAATAAGCCCTAACTTAATTTCGTCATTTAACTTGATTTCAGAGTGTACAAAATCGAAGTTACTTGTTACAGCACATTGAAAACATTCACAAAACAATACTGTGATGCTAAGGAACGAGAAAAAGAAACGATTTTTTCTAATCAAACGTGTTAACTATGTTATAAAATATTAGAACGTAGTTCTAGCTTTTTAGTTTTAAAACACAGTACTTATAAGTTAGTTTTACAGTAGATATTCAAAACAGAACTCTTACTTTAGAACAATCTCCATTTTCTAAATAAACGCTAACTTAATTTTGCCATTTAACTTGATTTCGGAGTGTACAGTATCAAAGTTACTTGTTACAGCACATCCAAAACATTCACAAAAAATACTGTGATGCTAATGAACGAGAAAAAGTAACGATTTTTTCCCCGATAAGAGAAATACGTCTTCCTCACTGCAACGTTATAGTTATTAACTAAACTGGAAGAAATTTTGAATGTAATCACAGGATATATTGAGTCCGCGTTCAAACTGAAAACTTTTATAATTAAATTATCTGTTGAAACGCGGCGCGTGTGAAGCAGGAAAAGAAAAAGCAATCAACAGCACAAGAAAAAGAGGGCTCATCCTCAATTTAATAAAGAAAATCCAGGGATTAAAAAAAAGCGATAAACATTTTTCCTTTTCTGATTATAATAAGAAAATGAAAAAATGATAAACCATGAGGGGGGTAGGGGGCAGGGGGGGGACGAGGACTGACGAAAGAAGAAAATAACCGAGTGTGAAAAAAAGAACGCGAAAATAAGAAAACGTTTTTAATTAAGACTAGAGTGGCAAACATTTTGTAACGACATTAAACGCACTAAGGCCGAGATCAATAATGGAACACCGCTGTCTTATATATTTTTGGAGAAGGGGAAAAAATGGAAGTCAATACTTTCAAAAACTTCGTTATTATCAAAGGAAACGTCTCGATTAAAGTTTTTCCCCTCAATGCCACCCTCCCCCATTCTCTTCCCCCAGTCTCCCTGCTTATTGAGGTTAAGAAAGAAGATAAGCTATGGGTACAGACTAGGTGAATAATTTAGCACTCATTGCTGATATATAGGGGTCTGTATTCAAATTACGAGGGAAAATCCAATTGCACTTTCACACAATGCTTTTACCCTCACGGGTTTTTCGAGTAGTGTAGTATTGCCTTAACTCTACAACACATATAATGACTAAATGACCATCTATTGGATGAAATAATCCATGAATTCATTCAAATTTTAGAAAGATTTGGTTGGTTTCTTCGTTACAATAGAATCATTTAGAAAGATTCGATTGGCCTTTTCCTTAGAATAGAATCCTTTGGAAATATTCTATTACTCCTTTCCTTGGAAGTGAATCCTTTAGAAAGGTACAAAGTATCCCTGCTTATTGAGGTTAAGAAAGAAGACAAGCTATGGGAACAGACTAGGTGAATAATTTAGCACTCACTGCTATATAGGGGTCTGTATTCAAATTACGAGGGAAAATCCAATTGCACTTTCACACACTGCTTTTACTCTGAGAGTCACGAGTTTTCCTAGTAGTGTAGCATTGCCACTACCTCACAACACAAATAATTACTAAATAACCACATCTATTGTGGGAGATAATTCGTAGATTCTTTCAATCTTCAGAAAGATTCGATTGGCCTTTTCCTTAGAATAGGATCCTTTGGAAATATTCTAGTGCTACTTTCCTTGGAAATGAATCCTTTGGAAACACACCCTGTCTACCTGCTTTGAGGATAACAAGGGAGATAAGTTATGGGTACAGATTAGGGGAATAATTTGGCACTCATTGCTGATACATAGGGGTCTGTATTCAAATTACGAGGGAGAATCCAATTGCACTTTCACACTGCTTTAACCCTCTAAGTTTCACGAGTTTTGTGAAAAGTGTAGTATTTCCTTAACCCCATAACACACATATGATGACTAAATAACCACATCTATTGGGTGAAAATATCCAGGGATATTTTTCAACCTTTAGAAATATTATATTGGTACTTTCCTTAGAATAGAATCCTTTGGAAAGATTTTATTGCTCCTTTCCTTGGGTGTGAATCACAATAGAACGATTCTATTGTCTCTTTCCTTAGAATAGAATCCTCTGGGAATATTCTGCTGTTCCTTTTCTTAGAATATAATTCTTTTGGAAAGATTATTTTGGTCCAGAAGTTTAAAACTAGTTAGAAGTCATGCAGGGAAGACTTCGGGTTGCAAGGAGGAATTAAGCGTGTGAAAGCCTTAGAGGTTTAAGCAACTAACTCGATTGCACTGAGCCACTATTCATGCACCCTTTGGTTAACTTGAATATTTCCCCTATACGGCGTGCGAAGAACATTTCATATGGAAAAAACGTGTGTTTATTTATCAGCAGCATGCTCATTCAATCCTCTAAGAGTCACGAGATACTGTAGTGTTGTTTTTACCCCATAATACACAATGACTAAATAGCCACATCTATTGGTTGAAGTTATCCTAGGAAAGATTCTATTGTGCAAGGTTGAAACTGGTTATAAGTCACGCAGGGAAGACTGCAGAACGGATATACGCTCGTGGACCCCTCAGAGGGTTAAATGATATTCATTTATAGTCCGATGAGTTTGCCTATGAGTCACGTGGTTTTGGTCGAGTCTATTTGTTTTTAAATTAGGGTATGTGTGCGTTCCCAGAGTTGGGATCTTTAGCGTGGTTTCTGTCAGCAAGTTTAATGGTTCGATACCAGAAGCCGTAGCAGTCATTACGAGTTGGCGTACAAATAATCACATATGGCAATCGCCATACATGAACGAGTATAGCAACCATTTGCCCGACAGCTTAACCACCTTTGCACTAATGGACATTTCCAAGGTCATATGCCATCTCGCCGGAGCCGCACTAAGCACAACTTCCGAAAATCAAAATTCAAATTTGGATTAGATTATTGAAATAAATTTTTGCACACCTAAAACGCGCCCGCCCCTCCATGGTTGGTTGGTTGGGGTTTTATGGCGCAAGGGCCATATTTGTCCAAGCTGCGCCAAACACAAGACAGACAACGTCAAGTAATAGAAATACACACCCAAGGAAAGTTTTACTGACACAGAAGAGAGAAATACACCCAGGGAGGAATCGAACTTGCGCCGCCAACAACTTGCAGGTTGCTAGCGCAGCGGGTGAATCCACTAGGCCATGATGCCCCCTCCACATTCTAAGTCATTATCTATCATAAGCTGGGAGGTAAGTAAATTGTGATAATCAATTATCAAAGTCCGTATAAGAATTTAGTAATAGCCCATCATTGTGTTGCTCCATTGTGACATTCATTCAACTACCTACCTATAAGACTAGAATTCCACAAACTCGAATGTGGTGCTAAACAAATAAAATAATTCCCGTCTCATGTTCGCTAGATTAGTATTGGATTTAAATTAATTTGTTTAACTTATACACTATATGGACAAAAGTATTTGGACACTGCAGAAAATCGGAGGATCCATCTTAGTGTGGGGTCGTTTTTCCTGGTTAGGACTCGGCCCATTGCTTTAAGTACCTGGTACATTGAACGCTAACGTGTACCTCGACGTTCTGGATAATTCGGCCTTGCCTACACTATGGCAATAGTACCGCGATGATGGCTGTTTCTTCCTATAGGATCGAACTCCATGTCATACTGCAAAACGTGTGCTGGACTGGTTTCCTGAAAATGAGGTGAATTTCTTTGACTGGCCTGCTCAGAACCCCGATCATAATCCGATCGAGCGCTTGTGGGACGAACTGGGGCGACGGGTACGACACCGCCACGCACGCCCATCTTCACAACAATCTCTTCTCACAATCTTGCAAGAGGCATGGTGAGCTATTCCTGCCCAGACTTACAGAGAATTTGTGGAAAGTATGCCTCGACGTGTTGCAGCTGTAATACAAGCAAAAGGAGTGCCTACCCGTTACATGCAGCGTCCAAATACTTTTGTCCATATATATATATATATATACATATATATATATACATATATATATATATATATATATATATATATATATATATATATATATATATATATATATATATATATATATATATATATATATATATATACATCCATATGGTATATACGTATATCTATATGGTGTATATATTATTTATTATACATTTTAAAACTGAAAAGAAAAATATTTCCGAAAGATTAATTTACAGGGTGTTTTTTATGTAAGGGCACCATTTTGTTTTGGAATAACTTTTAAGTAAAGCTATTTTTATTAATTTTTGCATACGTTGTTTACTTGATCAGTAACAGTTTATGGAATATGGCCTTTTTATGGCTAAATATAAATAAAATATTTAAATACGCGTACAATAAATACATTTTAAATCATGACTTATGTATAGGCATCGACCTTCTAATGAAATAAAGGGAGCATGTGCTCTTAGCTTCATGCTATTTCTTCCGATCGCTCGGTTTGAAGATCTGGCACGTGGTTGTGAGTAATGGTAATTATTTAACGTCGCACTAGAGCAACACAACGGGCTATTGACGACACTCCGGGATCAATCCCGAAGGGAAAGGTCCGAGGACACCATCACATAATTTTGAACCACGGTCAGATGACGAGGCAACACATGAGCTGGCACCCCAATCTCCAAACTTCCACACCACGCCAACGTGAGGATATTTGAGGCCACGAGAGATTTAACGTGTACCAGCCCCCTTTGTACACGACGGTCTTTTGATTGGATTCCAACCGGGCCACCACTGCCCTCCACGTGGTTGTGGGAAAAGGCATGAATCCCAATGTGGGACAAATTATTGATTCGTTAAAAATTACCCAGCGTGATTAACAACACTAGTCTCAGCTTCGAAAGCCAATCAGCCCAGGTCGATTCGTGATCCCGCGTGATTTACCGTTCTGAGGTCTTACGACAGCGACTCCGCCCACATGCTCTGTCTTTTTCATCAGAAAGTCGATATTCATAATTTAAACTGCCATGGATAATCCTTAATGTGAAATTTTAACGTTTTATAATCTACTTAACACGGATATAAATATTTTACTCCCATGTTAGGGCGAAAAATTACGATCATTGTGGTCTTATGCTATTCTACATAGCCTTATTTAACTTAATCTGGAAGGGTCTGCGAAATTTTTTTTATTTTCAAGGGGTTCTTGGTTGGTTTGTCGGTTTTTATGGCGCAAAGGCCATATTTGGCCATACTGCGCCATACACGAGACAGACAATATCAAGTAATGGACAAACACACGACACCACTCAAGGAAAGTTTTTTACTGACACAGAAAAAAAGGAATATACCTAGGGAGAAATCGAACCTGCGCCACCTACAACTCGCAGATTGCTAGCGCAGTGAGCACACCTTCTGAGCCCCGACGTCTCCAAGTGGTTCTTGGACAAAAAAATTGGGTTGGTTAGTTGTTTGGGGGTTTTATGGCGCAAGGGCCATTTGGTCAAATTGCACCAAACACTGGACAGACAATTTCAAGTAAAAAACGTCGTGGAAAGGCAAAAAGAGGTATTGGCAAATAGAATAATGGGATGAAAGCAGAAAAGATCGCTTGGATTTTCCCATGGGTTACTACAGACCGTAAACCCATGGGAAAAGGAAAGGTCACTAGAGTATCACGGATCCGTGAAGCCCGTGCACACCCAAAAGAGATGTGCCTTGAGGGTATAAAAATTTGGGAACCACTGGTGTAAACAATATGCTAAAAACAAAATACGAATATTTTATTTAAAGGTTATTCTCAAACAAAACAGTGCCCTTACATAAAAAACACTCTTTATAAGAGACCGATACAAAAAGGGGCATAGAAACTGGAAGTATGCAAGCGAGTAGATTTTCACCCTTTACCTTTTGGACATACAAAAGGAAACCACACAAAAGTAGCGCAAAACTCCCGGAAAATAAAAAAGGCTAAAAAGCAACCCATACAGCGAGGTGCTAGTGGACCCCTTAATTCCCCTTAAAATACCTTGATTAATGCCACCTCCAACCCTCACAAAACCTGCCCCCGAATTAATGAAGCAAATTTCGATGACGAAATGGAGCCTTTATGCGCAATACGGAAAACTTTAATAATAAAGCGCCTCCGAATTCTTCTCACCCTTGGTTAATTTATTTTTAAAGGGGCACGAGGCAAACAACAAAAATCAAGCACCCCTCCGCAGAATTTCCGAAGGCAGCGGGACCCAAACAAAAGAATGCGCTCTTTGTTTCTTGAAACAACTCTCTACATAAATAAGATAAAGAAAACAAGCAAGAAAAGTTGGGTATAGGAAAACAATCAAGAGATGAATGCGATAGAAATAATCTTTCCATTATGTCACACCATTACCCCGCTTAATGCGCTGTTCATTGAAGTTCAGTAAAGTTGAGAAGGGGGCCATGTTTCCCCCATACCACAAGGCAGGCATTCCGCCAAGTATTTTAGCTATGGGGATTAGTGTTAAACAAATGACTTGAATGTACAATTATAGGGGTCAGTACCTACGAATAATTCCCAGTAATATTTCAGGCAAGGCTGTAAGCTGTTCTTGAAAACTCCTTGAGTTCAAAATTAACTGCCTCATTTGTACACTGTAATTTAGTGAAAGAGAGTGGGAAAGAGTTTTTTTGGTCTCTCCTCTCCTTTGGTATTTATTATTCTCTTTCGCTCTCACTCAGTTGCGCCGGCCACTTTCGGATTTTTGTTTGGGGTTGGAAATAAAAAGTGAAATAATATTTAAAACTTCAGCCGGCTTAATGGCTTAAAAATGCTCGCGGAGAGCGTTTCCGCGGTGGATTTGGCTGAGTACGTTCGCACGGGGCTGCGTTTAGCGAATTAAAGCGAAAGAAAAACGCGAATTCGGGGAAATGTAGGCGTTTTTGTTTTTCAATTCACCGTGTAAAATGTTTTGTTTCGAGCAGGCGTAAAAAGAGACGTCTGGTGCTGGTAAAAAGGAGTCAAGAATCGATATCAATGATACGTATTGTTGATAATTGAAAGGAAAACAAAACCTTTTTTTGTTTTCAATTCAACACCTAAAAATTCTTTTTAAGCAAGCGCAAAAAAGAGGCTTCTGGTTCTGATAAAAATGTGTTAAGTACCGATATCAATAATAAATATTGCTGATAATTAAAAGAAAAATATAACCTTTTCGTTTTCAATGCAACGTGTAAAAAATTTGTTTTGAGCAAGAGCAGAAAAAAAGCGTCTGGTTCTGATAAAAATAAGTCAAGAACCAATATCAATAATACAAATTGTTGATAATTAAAAGGAAAACATAACCTTTTTTGTTAATTCAACGTGTAAAAAATTTTGTTTTGAGCAGGCGAAAAAGTAAGACGTCTGGTTCTGATAAAAATGAGTCAAGAACCGATATCCATAATAAATATCGTTGATAATTAAAAGAAAAATATAACCTTTTTTGTTAATTCAACGAGTAAAAAATTTGTTTTGAGCAAGCGTAAAAAGAGGCTTCTGATTCTGATAAAAATGAGTCAAGAAACGATATCGATAATAAATATTGTTGATAATTAAAAGAAAAACAACCCTTTTGTTTTTAATTCCGCGAGTAAAAAATTTTCTTTCGTGCAGGTTAAAGAGTAAAGCGTCTGATTCTGATAAAAATGAGACAAGAACGGATATCAGTAATACATATTGTTGATAATTAAAAGAAAGACAACCTTTTTGTTCTTAATTCAATGACTAAAAGTTTTGTTTTGAGCAGGCGGAAAAGTAAGGCGTCTGGTTCTGATAAAAATGAGTCAAGAATCAACATTAATAAAACAAATATTTTTGATAATTAAAAGTAAAATATAACTTTTTTGTGTTTAATTCAACGCGTAAAATTCTTTTTAAGCAAGCATAAAAAAGAGGCGTCTGGTTCTGATAAAATGAGTCAAGAATCAACATTAATAATACATATAAATGATAAAGGAAAGAAAAATCAAAGTTAGAAAAGTATAACTTTTTGTTTTGAATTCAACGTGTAAAATTCTTTTTAAGCAAGCTTTAAAAAGAGGCGTTGGTTCTGATAAAAATGAGTCAAGAATCGATATCAATAATACGTATTGTTGATAATTAAAAGTAAAATATAACCTTTTTCGTTTTCAATATAACGTGCGAAATATTTGTTTTGAGCAAGCGCAAAAAAGAGGCGCCTGGTTCTGATAAAAATATGAGTCAAGAATCAATATCAATAATACATACTACTGATAAATTAAGGAAAAATAAAGTTTAGAAAGAATAGCCTTTTCTGTTTTCAATTAAACGTGTAAAATGTTTCGTTTTAAGCAAGCGTAAAAGAGGCGTCTGGTTTAGATTAAAATGAGTCGTGAATCAATATCAATAACTGATAAATTAAGGAAAAATTAAGGTTAGGGAAAAAAATTTCTTCAATTCAACGTGAAAAATATTTTCTTTTAAGCAAGAGTAAAAAGAGCTGTCTGATTCTGATAAAATAAATCAAGAACCGATATTAATAATACATATGAATGATAAATGAAAGAAAAAGAAAGGTTAGAAAATTGTTTAAAATTTAACGTACAAAATATTTTGTTTTAAGCAACTGTAAAATAGAGGCGTCTTGTTCTGATAAATTGTAAGTCAGGAACCAACGTTAATAGTAACCCCTATGTTACTTTTAAATTGAAAGAAAAATATAAATTTTCTGCTTAAAACTCAACGCACAAAATATTTTATTCTAAGCAAATGTTAAAGAGAAGCCGTTACACTAAAATGAGTCTAGAATCAATGTCAATAATAAGCACTAACTTTCATAGGTTTGGAAATACTCTACACATTTAGAAAATAATCGATCTCCACATTTTAAAAAATTGATTTCTGTACTTAAATATATATCATGTCATAAAAAGAAAATTTATTACAATATTTAATCACATTTATTCGTCTCGTACGCGAACTAAACCAGTCAAAACGCAAGAACTCAAACCAGACACTAAAGCAGTTTGCTTTTGAACTCTGATCAAATTCATCCGGGTTGGGCGACTTGACGATTAGACGAAATAAAGAGGTTATTTTTTCTCATGCTCAGCATTTGGGAAACATTAGTAATGCTTGTAAAAACAAGAATTCTAAGAACAATGATGGAAATTTAAATCGCTTCAAAATGCGTGAGAATTTTCCCAATCCACATGCATTCTTTCTTTTTATAATGGGATACTGAATCTAGAGTGGTTATTTATCGACTATTGAAGAGGTGAACCAAGTCAATCAAATGTTAATCTTGCACATAGACTCCGAGGTATCCTAGTTATCTGCTCTCCATTCCCTAGGTGTATTTCTCTGTTTTGTATCACTAAAACTTTCCTGATGTGTGTATGTCCATTCCTTAACAGTTATCTTGTGTTTGGCGCATCTTGGCCAAATATGACCTTTTATGTCAAAAAACCCAATTATTAATTCTACCTTGCAACCTGTAGTCTTCTCTGCATGACTTCCAATCAGTTTTGAGATCCTTGACCACAAAAGAATTTTTCCAAAGGATTCTGCTCTAAGGAGAGAACCATTAGAATCTTTTCAAAGAATTCTACTCTAAGGAAAGGAGCAATACAATCTTTCCAAAGGAATCTATTCTAAGGAAAGGACCCAAATCTTTCAAAAGGAATCTATTCTAAGGAAAGGACCCAAATCTTTCAAAAGGATTCACTTTCAAGAAAAGTGGGCTCGGTGGGTTTATCGACTGCGCTAACAACCTGCGCTATCTCCCTTTCCTTGGAAGTGAATCCTTTGGAAAGATTCTATTAGTCCTTTCTTTAGATGGTTGGTTGTTTTCAGGTTTGATGGCGCAAGGGCCTTATTTGACCAAGATGCGCCAAATACAAGACAGACAACACAATGAGGAGGAAGAAAAAGCAAAAAGCAGTAGGGTAGGCGAGGGTAAAAATGAAAGGGAGAAAAGATAACTTGGGTACCTCGGGTTTGTGATGCCCGTATACAACTAAAGATGTGCCCCTGAGGGCACCTTTCTTTAGAATAGAATCCTTTTGAAAGATTGTATTGTTTTTTTCTTGAGAATTCTTTGAAAATGTTTAATCGCTCCTTTCCTTAGAATAGCATCCTTTGGAAAGATTCTTTTGGTCAAAACTGGTTAGAAGTCATGCAAGGAAGACTGCAGGTTTCTAGTGGAATTACGAATTGGGTTTTATGGCACAAGTGGAGCCACATTTGGCCAATCTTCGCCAAACACAAGATAACCGTTATGTAATGGAAATACACATCAGGAAAGTTTGAGTTCCAAAAGAGAGAAATACACCCAGGGAATAGGGAACACATCACTAGGGTACCTCAAAGTCTACTTAATATAGGAAAAAGAAGAAATCTTGTATAAGCTAACATGTCAGTCTTTCACTTTTCATGCCATGAAAGTGCTGAACATCCATCCAAAAAGTAAGCGTTCAGAAGATGAATTGATATTACTAGTCAATTCCCTTCTCGCACGGAGAAAATATTTCAAAGCGCTGTCAAAACCCATTCACCCTCTATTAATTGCAGTTCTTCAATAGAAATCACCATCTGACGCGTCCCGGGGAATCTACATCTCGCGGAAGGTACAAACTATGTATTATGGCTTTAAGAGGATCAAGGGTTCTTTTATATCCCACTGTCGGAATCATAAATCCTCTTTTAATAAATGTGATTTCGGGAGGGATAAAAGCGCCACACCGCCCGATTATTAATATTAGACCCGGTACATCTATTCTTCACGCGCTGAAGGCAAAAATTCCGGAATCGAAGGGAGAATCAGTAAAAGATCCCCGCAAGGCCTGATTTCCAGAATCTAAATTTATCGGTTTTATCGCTTTTTACGAGTAAAAAGGATGAATCTTAAGAGTTAAAAAAGGAGGTTCGCGAGTGAGGGAAAAAAATGAAGCAAAGAGCCTCGGGATCTGTTGGGGAGGGGGGCAGGGGCCGGGGCGTGCGCCCCCCGCTTTGTTGCTGGGTTTCCCATAACGGTAATTTGCAAAATAGCGTACGTCCATTAATTAGATTTGCCATGGGTCAGTGGAAGTAAGAACAGGAAAGACAATGATGAAACGAAGGCCGGAGAAGTGAAAGAAAAGGGGTTAAAAAATATATCGGAGGGGAAGGAAGCGAATAAAGATAACGGCTCGGCTTGGCGCTGAAAGGTAGATCTCAGCAAAGAGCATTAAATAGGGATTTTGGATTACAGGAGTGCCATTTTCTGGCTGGTTATCGCCGTTTCCCGAGGAGGCACTTTGAATCCAATTACGGAAGGGGACCGAAAGGAAAGTTTTGTTAATTATGGAACTGATTTCGGCTAATAAGCGGATAGCGTTTTCATTCGGTTTGGTGCGGAGGTGCATTTGATGTGGATTGTTGCGATTCCGCTTTCGTGGGGCATGGATAGTTTTATTTTCGATATTTTCTTGTTAAATGAATCGGCTGTTCGATAGATTCGAGACTGCATTGCTTCGTTGTTGATGGGTTCCCAGCTTGAATTCCCGCTTTTTGCGAATTTTCACTTTCTCTGTGCGCTTTTCATATTTTCGTTATTCAAAAGTGGCACACAAAGATGAATAATTATTGCAAAATCTCATTTGGTATTTAACGATTTCTGTGTTTATAAGTATTTTACTAGTGCGTTTTTAATTCAGTCTATTTAGAATGCAAGGGTCTGTTGAGAATTCCTATTATTTATCAGGGTAGGTAGTTAATTAACGTCTCACTGGAGCAAAGGGCTAAAGGCGACGGTCTGGGATCAATCCCGAATGGAAAGATCCAAGAACACCTCGTAATTTTGAACCAGTCATATGATGAAAACGACACCTGATCTGGCACCCCACTCTCCAAACTTCCGCACCAACATGAAGACATTTGAGCAAATTTAACGTGAACCAGCCCCCTTGTACACGACGGTCTTTGACTGGACCGAACTTCAAACTCTCAACACTGCGGTTATTATTTATCAGGAACTTAATATAGAACAAATGTACTAGGTTGATCATCTATAATCGCTGAGTAAAAAAATTGGAAATTATCCTTACCTTGGAATGTAATTCTTTGGAACGATTCTATTGACCCCTTCTGTAGAATTCCTTTCGAAACGTTCTTTTCTCATTTCCTTAGAATAAAATCCTTTGGTAGGCAGGTGAGTAGTTGAATTAACGCCGCACTGGAGCAACACAATGGGCTATTAGTTATTGTCCGGGATTAGTCAAGGAGGAAAGATCCAAGGACAACGCAATGGGATTTTGAATCATGATCAGATCACGAGAACACCACCTGAGCTGGCTCCTCACACTCCAAACTTCCACACCACGCCAACGTAAGGACATTTGAAGCCATGAGCGATTTAACGTGCAACAGCCCCTACGCACACGACATCTTGGTTGGATCGAGTTTCGAACTCGCAAACCTCCGTTCGCTAATCTTCTACTCTTCCAAATGGGCTATCGTGGCCCTCAAATGCAGGAAAAGGTAAAAATACATCAGAAATACCTCCATCAATATAAAGTTAGTCTGGAGTTTGAAATGCATTGATGTGAATGTTGGTTTAAATGACGTAAAAGGAGTAAGTTTCAAGATGATTTGAAAGAAAACAGGTCTTCTCCATGAAATGACAAAACCACATAAAAGATAGGGGGAAAAGCAAAGGAAGGACAGATCACTACTTTGGTGTTGTGATGCCCATATTTTCTTGAGGGTAGATATGTACGGGTAGTTGAATTAACGCCGCACTGAAGCAACACAACGGGCTTGTCCAAATATGGCCCTTGTGCCATAAAAATCCAATCCAACCAACCACAACGGGCTATTGGCGACGGTCCCAAAGGGAAAGGTCAGAGGAAAACTCCTCGTAACTTTGAACCACGGTTAGACACCGAGGTCAATACCTGTAACCCCTGAATCCCTTATTCATCTATAACACAAATTATGAAATACACAATGGACAAAATTATCCAGCCAGAAGTAATCAAAGATAAGTTATCCAGCCAGAAGTAATCAAAGATAAGGTTACGGTATTTTAATTAACGTCGCACGGGGAGCAACACGATGGGCTATTGGCGACGGTCCGGGATCAATCAAAGATTAAGCTTTGAAGGATACACTTTTTAAGATTCCGGTTACCCCTCGTTGAGATGCTGTTTTTGCCTTCGGATTGGAGACTGGACATGACTGCCTTGCAAAACACCTGCGCAGATTCAAAATTTTCAACCCTCCAAATTGTATCCTGTGTGGAAATGGAATGCACCCACCTTGGGGTTTGCCCAAAATAGTCGGGTGGTAATTAATTAGCGCCGCACTGGAGCAACAGTTTGATCCCGGACTGTCGCCAGTAGCCCGTTGTATTGCTCCAGAGTGACTAATTAAATATCTACCTACCAAAATTATCGAGGCCACTTAATTAAAATACCTACCCACCAAAATTGTCGGGATGCATTTTTCAGAGGTGTTGGAAGACGAGATCTACTTCAAAGCATACAGACTGATTAACTTCTGCGTATGTTTTTTTTAATCTCGTTTTGATGTTTTATTCCTTTTACTTTATTTTCGTTTTGATGTTTTATTCCCCCCCCTTTACAGAGTCCGAAACTCTGTACAGGCAAAGACGGTCGTGTACACGGGAGCTGGTGCACGTTAAATTTGTCATGGCCTCGCGTTGGCTTGATGTGGAAGTTTGGAGAGTGGGGCACCAGCTCAGGTGTGACCTCGTCATCTGACCGTGGTTCAAAATTGTTTGGTGTTGTCCTCGGATCTTCCCCTTCGGGTTTGATCAAGAACCGTTGCCACTAGCCCGTTGAATTGCTCCAGTGCGATGTTAATTAAATACCTACCTTGTCTCCCTGTTTTTGTGTTAAGTGTTTACTCTAGCGAATGAATGCATTTCAAGTGTTACGCTGCTAAAAATTTAAAAAGACACATGAAACCATATGAGGGGATTGATTAAATGGACACACACACATATACAAGGAAAGGTTTACTGACACAGATGAGAGAAATTCACTCGGGTAAGTTACAGGTATTGAACCTGAACTACCTATAACGTTGGGTGGTTGAAGATAGTAACTGTCAATTCGTGTTCTAACATGTTCGTGTCGGAATCGTTTTGACCTTACCACGCATGAAGGACTAACGGTAAAATTATGATACATTATTCCGTAATGAAAAAGTTAAAAACAACATATTCAAGAGGATCAAAAAATGTATTTTATGTTATTCGTTAGTAATACCAATTTTAGAGTATGTCTGCGTAGTCTGGAATCCATTTTATAAATATCTCAGGTTATTTGGGGTTTTTATGGTTAAAGGACCATATTTGGACACAAGACATGCAGTATCAATTAATAGACACACAATGAACAACTCTCCAAACTTCCACACCCCGCCAACGTGAGGACATTTGAGGCCACGGTAGATTTAACGTGCACCAACTCCCTTTGTACTCGACGGTCTTCGGTTGGATTCGAACTCGCAACCCTCCGGTTGCTAATCCGTTACTCTTCCAACGGGGCTACATCAGCCCTGTCCTTTCTAGAATGCAGAACTAAATTCGCGTTTTAATTTCTTTTTATTTGTCATTTAATAAAATGAATTGTTCCAGCCTATTTAATGAGATAAATATTTGTATATACCCTCTTATAATACTCGCAATAAAATTATTTTTCTGGAAAAATTATTTTTAAAATCTATCAATTAGCCCAATTTGTCAAAACGATCAATAATTTACCCCAACCCTTCATTCAACTCTTTGACGAGCACTAATACATTTTAGAAATGTTATAACTTTAACGTATAAAAATTGAGTTTTTACACTTTTTCTGTTTGATTGTGTTTTGATCGTGATTTTTTCTTTTATATGTCAATTTTTTTTTGCTTATATGATGTAGTTTATTTTGTATAATTTATTGTTTTTTCTCGGATGCATGTTCTGTGTGTGTACATTTGATCTTTTTCGCTGCCATGTAACTGGAGTAATCTGTTTGGCAGCATGAATAAATAATTTTCTGATTCTTCGAATAGGTAGGTAGGCAGTTTATTAACGTCTCACTGGAGCAACAGAACGGGCCATTGGCGACGGTCGGGATCAATCCCTAAAGGAAAGATCCGAGGACAACACTTTGAATCACAGTCAGATGACGAGGTCAACACCAGAGTTGTCACCCCACCAAACCTCTACACCACGCCATCGTGAAATGTTAGGTCAGGACTGTATTATTGGATATATAATTTGGAATCTTTATTACGACTGACTTATCATAGATATTGAAAGAATACAAAATAATTTTTGACATATATTTTAAAAATTATAAATATTCAGATTTACATTCTTCTGATTAATTTCTGTTTCATTACTTGTAGACCACGTCAAGACATTACTTAAACAAAAAATTTTATCTTCTACATAACAATATTGACTTACATTTTAGTTTCTTATATTGATTTTATAACGTCTCGAGGTGTATCACGAGAAAGTAAATAATTTTTTGTAAAACCTTGTAAAAAGAATGTATGTAACAATATTTTTGCTACCAAATAGATTTTTTACACTTTATAATTCTTTCTCGGAGGTTGATATATTTTCCTTGATTTCAATACAATAAGTAATCCGCTTCAATGAAGTGTTTTGTTTTTATCTATTTTCTAACTGTATTTGGGTTTATTAATTTTGGTTCATATGTTTTTGAAACAATATTTTTCTCTGTAATTGGATATTTTTCTTTAGAACAGCAATTTTTCTTTAGAAACAACAATTTAATAAAAAGAGTAGTAGTATTTTGTAGAGTAGAGTAGTGTAGTATTTTTTACTCCACAACACACATAGAGTAAATCACTACGTTAACTGGTTGAGAGAATCCTAAGAAACATTCTGTTGGTAAATAATATCAAAATAGGTTAGAAGTCATTCAGGGAAGGACATAGAAGTTATACGGTAATGTGCAGAACCGAAATATGCGTGTGAACCCCTCAGGAGGTTAACAAAGATCAGTAAGCCTGGAAGTATATTTAGGTACATCCAATGAAATTCTATAACCAAAAGTCGAAAAGGGGAAAATGTATAATAATTCTAATATAATAAGTATATAATAGTATAAAATCTGTGTCGTGATACTTCAGTTGAATTGAGCAAACACTATTCCCTGCTACTAAGAAAAGTTCGTTTTATAATAAATTGACAAAATCAATTGATATTTTACCACTGCTTTCCGCAAATCGACACCTTTTTAAAAGTATATTTAAATAAAATTTTACAATGAACTGTTATGTAAAAAGTAAGATAATTTATTAGTAACGTTTTGTACGAAATCCACACACAGGACTGTCTTGCTTTTGATCATATAATTTCGTCTCTAATTGAATATTTTTCTGTAAAGAAGCAACATTAAATACAATAACTTAAAATCGTTTTTACGAAATGGGTTATAGTTGTAGGAAAATTAGACAAGGTCTGAAGGATCAAATTCGTCCTGTGCTTTTTAAATGCAGATTTTCTAAATAGAAAAGATTCAAAAACATTATTATAGACATTATTCCACATTCCTGCACTTTGTGCTTTCCATGTTTTTATGTGTATGATTGTTCAAAGATAACATTTAATACGAAAGCCATACGCACCGACTGTCTTTTTTCTTGCATTTTTGGATCATATATCTGTTCTCTGTAATCACATCTTTTCTGTAGAGAAACCACAATTAAATAAAAAGAAAACTTAAACGTGTTTTTACTATACGGGTTACATTTGTACGAAAATTGATTAGGTCTGAAAATGAAATTCGTCCTACTTTTTAAATGCAGATTTTCTAAATAACAAAATATTCACAAAAACATTCTACATTTCTACACTATGTGATTTGCCTGTTTTTCATGCGTACGATTGTTCACCGATAGCATTTAATAAAAGTCATATGCACACTGCCTTTGTACTGGTAGATTTTAGATCATGTATTTTTTGTTTGTGATCTCTGTAATCGGATCTTTTCTGCACAAAAAAACAATTAGATAAATAAACAATCCAATAACGTCGGAAAGAATAAGAAGCTGAGTACCCTCAAAATTTAAAAACCAATTAAAAACCCCAGCTCCCCACCTTGGCGACATCCCCTTTTTATGATTGGCGAAGATCTACAAAACGCAGCAACCCTGTTAGGGGGCCCCAAGGGTCCAGACTTCTTCAAGAAGATAGCCGATTAAAGAGAAACGAAGTGATTTCTCATAATTATAAAAGATACCTCTGAGCACCATTCCTTAATTTAGGGGAAAAGAGAGGAGACGTTCATACTATATAGCGTTATCTCCCTCGCAAAGGAACAAAAGAGCTCTTATCGTACTTGCAGGCATACACGCCCCTAAAACCCATGTCCTCCCCCACTAGTTTGGCTCTCTTCGCAGCCATTTTTTCACCCGCTTTTTTGCACACAGTCATGCGACACACTGTCAGGTTTGTGCCTGTTCATTTTTCACAAAAACTGTCAAACTTTTATTCGATTGCCCGATTTTTTTTTATCTCCCGTCTTTGATCTCCTCCTTTTGGGGGTATTAATGAGTTTTTCTCGCTTTATTTTTTCCGGTTTCTTCCCTCCCCAGCGTTTCTTCACCTCCTTTAATCGCTGTGTTAAGAATTCGCGCAGAACTTCCGGGCTTTCGTTGTAAAGAGAGGGAGGCGTTTAAAGAACAGCGGTTATTTAAATTAAGTGTGAGATTGCGCGGGACGTTCTAGCGCGATGGAAGATTGGGACGGGTCCCTTAAATTGGGACGATAAGGCGTGGTAATGAAAATTTCAATGCTCCTCTGTTGTGCTTTCACCTCCGAGCTATGTCCGCAGGGACGGATCGAGTGTAGGATGGGCTTTTTCGAGGTTTTACTACGGCGATTGGATGTCTTTATAAGTATTTTAATATGCTCGGAATCTGCTATTAAAACGACTTCAGACTATAATAAACTTTTGAAGTGGTATCAAAAAACAGCGGGGGTAATGGTAGGAAGGATTATTGGTGCGGAACTTTCAGGCATACACTCAAATGCATAACTTTTCACTCAAATTTATTCATTTTTCAATCAACTGCATGACTTTTCAGTCAAATTTATTCATTTTTCAATCAAATGCATGACTTTTCAGTCAAATTTATTCATTTTTCAATCAACTGCATGACTTTTCAGTCAAATTTATTCATTTTTCAATCAAATGCATGACTTTTCAGTCAAATTTATTCATTCTTCAATCAACTGCATGATTTTTCAGTCAAATTTATTCATTTTTCAATCAAATGCATGACTTTTCAGTCAAATTTATTCAATTTTCACTCAAATGCATGACTTTTTGTGCATTGTATCACATGTGAGTGTTAAATTACTCCGTTCATAGATTTACGTTCTTGATACCTCCATACTTTATACTCATCGTCATCTAACCATGGATCAAAATTGCGAGGTGACCCTTCGGGATTGTTCTCGGACCGTCGCCAATAGCTCAATTTTGTTGCAATCAGGTTTTTTAAACTATAATTCTTTCTCGGGGTTTATATGTTTTTTAATGATTTCAATAGAACAAGTAATCTGCTTCAACGAAGTGCTTTGTTTTATCTATTTTCTTTATTCGCGATTTTACTACGATTGGATGTCTTCATAACTATTTCAATATGCTCCAAATCTGCCATTAAAACGACTTCAGACTATAATAAACTTTTGAAGTGGATCAAAATAGCCCAAAATGGTAGGAAGGAAAAAACATTATTGTTGCGTAACGTTTAGTCATACGCTCAAATGCATGACTTTTCACTCAAATTTATTTAATTTTCACTCAAATGCATGACTTTTTGTGCATTGTATTATCATGGGAGAGTTAAATTATAACACGCATAGATTTACATTCTTGATCCATCCATACATTCATCGTCATCTGATTTGTATTCATCGCAATATTTTCTATCAAGTTCGGTAGGTAGGTAGATATTTTAATTAATGTCACACTGGAGCAACACAACGGGCTATTGGTGATGGTCCGGGATCAATCCCGATCTATCAAGTTCGGAAAATTAAATCTCTTAAGGGGATATATTTCCTTTAAACATTCAAATAAGAAGGAAAAAAGCCTATTTTCGATAAACTTTATTCCCTAAAGTTTGCTATGTATCATAATGAAACTTGAGACAGTGTTTATGTACACTATACTACACAAGAGGAAAAATTAGGTTAATAATTTTATTTGAATTGACATAAACTCAATCTACAAGACAATTATTAAGGACAACTTACGTGCAACTTCCAAATTTCATGTATCTAAGTTAATAGTTATGGAGTAGTCTTGAAAATTCTCATTCTTAGAATAATTCTATTCAAGTTAATACGAATAAAGTTAAGCTAAAAAGATTTAAGCTGAATCAACCAAAGACCGTCGTGTACAAAGGGTACTGGTGCTTGTTAAATCTGTCGTGACTTCAAATATCCTCTCGTTGACGTGGCGTGGAAGTTTGGAGAGTGGTGTGTCAGCTCAGGTGTGACCTCGTCATCTGACCGTGGTTCAAATTTACGTGGTGTTGTCCTCGAATCTCCTCCTTCGGGGGTGATCCCGGACCGTCACCAATAGCCCGTTGTGTTTCTCTAGTGCGACGTTAATTAAATAAATGCTTGCCTACCTGCCTTAAAAGGCCTCGTTGAGAATCAAAAAGTATAATTTTCTCAAGTTTGGTTTGTCGGTCACTTTTTGATACCGAAAAGTTTTCAAAGGTAATGAAGTGAATTATATGAAGTGATTATTATGTAATATAATATTTTGCAAACTTTAACAAATTAAATAGCATGATGGAAACAAATTAATTTTCTACGAAAAATTACAAATGTACGAAATAAATTATTTTTAGTTTCAAGATTGCAGTACAAAATTTTAATATTTCTAACATCCCAAGGCTGAGTAATTAATTTCCTGTCTAACCCATTAACGGACAACGTCCCTTTTTTGGGACTCATTTATATGGCTTTAAAACCATGACCATTGTAAATAAGTTATTATTTTATTCAGCAGATTATTTATTATGTATTCTAACTATAATATAAAAATAAATGCAAGCGGTGAAAAATAATAATAAAAAAAATAATTTAAAAAATCTTTAAAAAAATAATAAAATAATTAAAAAAAATAAAAAAAAATAATTTAAAAAATCTTTAAAAAAATAAAATAATTAAAAAATAATTAAATAATTTTAAAAAATGAATAAAATAAAATAATTTATAAAAATAAATTAAATAAAACAATTTAAAAATCTAATAACATAAAATAATTTAAAAAATTGAAAAATAAAATAATTTAAAGTCTAATAACATAAAATAATTAAAAAATTGAAAAATAAAATAAATTAAAAAATTAAAAAATTGAAAAATAAAAAAAATTAAAGAAAATAAAAATAAATAAAATAATTTTAAAAATTAAAAAAAAATAAAATAATTACAAAACTTCATATAGCACCCTTCTAAGACTAGAAGAAGGAAACAATCAATATTTTTGAAATAAACATCATGGTTGAATTCCGGCCCTTAATGAGTTAAGTAGCCCTCGTATGGCTTAAAGTGGTCGTAAAGCTACAACCAAATCAACCCACAAGCTGAAAGGGGCCGTATTGACTCTGTGGGTATACCTGGCGCTAGCAACATGCGAGTTGTAGGCTGCGCAGGTTCGATTCCTGTCAGGTGTATTCCTCTCTGGGCGTATTTCTCTCTTCTGCGTCTGTAAAACTTTCATTGTGCGTGTATGTCTATTATTTGATATTGTATGTCTTCTGTCTGGCGCAGCATGGTCAAATATGACCTTTGCGCCATAAAACCCCAACAAACCAATCCACAACTGAAAAAGTAATTAAGTTTAATTATTTTCTTTAGTTTTAGGTAATAATTTATTTAAGTAGATTAGAGTAATTTTATTTTAAAACATACCTTAAGAAACCATGGGTATCTGGATATTAGAGGCCAACCTGCAATGAAAAATATGGAAAATAAAGGAAAAGCTTAGAATGTATTTTTTGCTATTATTTACAAAAAGCATTACAATACTTTCGGTTTACTTAGTTTCTTGTAATTAAGGCTCATTTACACTTATACGTCTGTTCGAAACCGTGCTCCGTGTTTGAATCCGTCGAACCAATGAGCATCGAGAACGGGAATGATTGACAGGTTTATTCCCTTCCTCTCGTCGTTAACTGGTTCGACGGATCTGTATACGGAGAGCGGATTCAGTCGGTCGCACAAGTGTAAATAAGCCTTTAACTTCATTTCGTGAACTCATAAGACATTGATTTTAAGTTTTTATAAAGAGGTTTTTTTCATCTGTTGATCACAAATAAAAACGTAACTTTGTACAAATTTTACATTATGTTACAGAACAATTACTTTACCATTCACTATCTAATGGACACACAAATATTTTCCATTTTAGTTGATGGTGTGTTTTTATTACCCTCTAAATTGAAAATTGTTTATATATTAAGATTTCTAACAAAAAGCAAAATGCGACCGTAGTAACGAAATCAAAACCAAACCATCAGCTCTGGGTTGGTTTGGCTTATCGCTCTAAGGTCATTTTTTTCTAAAGAGCACTAATTAGAGTACTTTGGATGGAAGACAACGTGGAATCAAAACCAAACAATCGGATTTGGGTTGGTGTGGCTTACTGGCCTTTGCAAAATATCGATTAGACTTCTTTGGATAGAAGACAATATGAAATCAAAACCAAACCATCGCCTCTGTGTTGGTTTGGCATATACGGTCATTCTTTAAAGCGCTAATTAGATTGTTTTGGGTAGAAGACAACAAGGAATCAAAACCAAACCATTGGCTCTGGGATAGTCATTTTTTGCTAAACAGTGCTAATTAGATTGCTTTGGTAGAGAACAACATGGAATCAAAACTAAACCATCGGCTCTGAGTTGGTTTGGCTTATCACTCGTTCGACTGTCATTGTTTGCTAAACAGTGCTAATTGGACTGCTTTGGGTAGAAGACAACATAGAATCGAAAACAAACCATCAGCTCTTTATTGGTTTGGCTTATCACTTTACTGCTATTTTTTGCTAAACTGTGCTAACTAGTTTGCTTTGGTAGAAAACGAATGGAATCCAAACCAAACCATCGGCTCTGGGTTAGTTACTTTTTGCTAAATAGTGCTAATTTGATTACTTTGGGTAAAGACAACATGAAATCAAAACCAAACCATTGGCATTTTAATAACCAAATCATTGGTATTTTATTAATCAAATCATTGGCATTTTATTAACCAAACCATTGGCATTTTAATAACCAAGCCATTGACTTTGGGTTGGTATGACTTATCGCTCTACGGTCATTTTTTTGCTAAAAAGCGCTAATTAGATTGCTTTGGATAGAAGACAACATGGATGGAATCGGCGATAAATAGGACGGACTTTCAATTTATCTTCCCGAATGGCTTAAGTGAAAATGAATTCACATAAAAATTGTCACTTGTGTTTATTAATTACGCCCATCAACTTGAACGCGGCCCCGGGATGAATAGCGTCATCTGCATCCTCCCCTCGAACCCAAGGGGGAGGGATTCCCAAGTCCCGATTCTTTCAAAATCTCAAACAAATTTCATTCTTTCGACGAATTATCAAGCCGGGAAGCGAAGGCAGTTTTCATCGCTAAATCCACGCGGAATAAAATTGCATTAAATTTCGTCTTTGCCTTCTACGTTTCCTATCGAAAACTTAACACATTCTATTCCCAGGCGGTGGGTAGAGCGTAGGAGAAGCGAATCGGAGACATTGCGGGGGGAGGGATCCGGGAAAAGGGGGTCTTCGCTCTGACAACACCGTTATACGGCGTTTGACAAAATTAATGAAAGTATGCCTTGCTCCAGCCAGCACTGCTGCAGATTCCTTTACCCCTCATTTCGCCTAGTGCTAGCCTTCAGAGCGCCTGATCACTGGCGTCGCCTGCTCTGCTGGAAATTTTTCTTCTGCTTCTGCTCCTTCTGCTGTGCTGCAGAGATAATGTACAACAGGATCGGGAGAGGAGAGAAAAGAGTTAGCTTCTTCACGCTTCACTTCCTTACCAAGTTTTGCATTGATAATCGGGAAGGCGACGAGCGCTCGTCCGCGGGGCGATCTCGCCGGATTTCGGGGTGGTCCGGGATTGCAGCAGCCTCTCCCGTTTTTCGGGGGGGGGGGAGGACGGAGAAAACAAAAAGGACGGGGCGCACGCAAAAAAGGAGAGGAGAGACGAAACAGAGGAAAATAATGTGAAGTAGAAGAGACGGGGATGTTTCTGACATATTGCGTTTTTAGGAGTAAGAGGCAGTCGCTTCAATTTTGCCCGCTTGATTAAGTCTGATGCATCGGGAGGACAGTCGGAAAAGTTGTTCGGCTCAAACTAACGCAACTGCTTACCATCACGACCGATGGTGCAACAAAAAGTTGCAGGCTTTGTTTTATTAAACGACATATCGCGCGAGTAAATTAGATTATGAGTGTCGAACGATGACCCTTCAGTTGCAGCTGAGCAATATCCGTTTGCTTTTTGTTCTTTCATCAGCCCTCTGAGGGGTTGTTCACACGAATTATTTTACCCCGCAAACTGTAGTCTTCCCTGCACGGCTTCTAACCAGTTTTGACCTTCTTGAACAATGGAATCTTTCCAAAGGACTGTATTCTAACGAAAAGAACAACAGAATCTTTCCAAAGGATTCTATTATAAAGAAAGGAGAGACAGAGCAACAGAATCTTTCCAAAGGATTTTGTTCTAAGGAAATATAATCCAATATAATCTTTCCAAAGGATTTTACTTTAAGGAAATGACCCGCAGAATCTTTTTAAAGCAATCAATTCTAAGGAAAGCAGCAAGATAATCTTTTCAAAGGATTCTATTCTAAGCAAAGGACCCATAATATCTTTTCAAATTATTCTATTCTAAGGAAAGGAGCAGCAGAATCTTTTTAAAGGATTCTATTCTAAGCAAAGGACCAATATATAATATTTCCAAAGGATTTATTTTAAGGAAAGGACCAGCAGAATCTTTTCAAATGATTCTATTCTAAGAAAAGGACCCATAAGATACAATTCTAAGGAAAGCAGCAATGGAATCTTTTCAAAGCATTCTATTTTAAGGAAAAAAAAAACCAAAAGAATTTTCCTAAAAGTTGAAAGAATCCACGGATTTCTACATAGAATAGATATATGTGGTTACTTAGTCATTTGTGTTGTGGGGAAAGCTGAGCAATATCTGTTTGCTTTTTGATCTTTTATCAACCCTCTGTGAGGTTCACACGCATCATTCCACCCTGCAAACTGCAGTCTTCCCAGCCTGACTTCAAACCAGTTCTGACTTTCTTGACCAACACAACCAATTTTCTTGCCAACTACCTACCTATCCAATGCATTCAAAAAGAGGTTTCTTAGAATGTGCGGGGCCCATTTGACATTCCAGAATTGAATCAACTTCTTGACAACTACCTACCTACCCAATGCATTTAAGACGGGTCCTTTAGAATGATGGGGCCCCATTTGAGGGAATCGGTGGAATTGGCTTTAGACCGGCCCTGTCCTCGTTTCTATTCCTATTCTCCTCCTATTTTTCTTCTATTTTCTTGTACAGATTTTAGGGTTGAATAGGACAAAGAATAACTAGATACAACATACAGGTGAATGTCCGCATATGTTTTATATCTAACTCCATCAAAAATGATCGTAATTTATATTTTATACTTTTTTGCTATCTACAGAATTTGATATCAATACACCCTTTTAACGCTAAAATTTAAAAAAATTGATTTTGGCGATTTGGAAAGTCCATTGTCCCTTTTATATTCATAGAATATTTAAATACCTACTCTTAACAATTTAAAGGTATGTTGTCAAACATCCCCTGAAAGGATTGAATACCAGACAGATACCAAACGCGCTGAAGGGTTCAAATAATTTTTTTATTCAGCACTTGTCAGTATTTTTTGAGATTAGAAACCTCCCAGCGTGAATTCTCACACTTCAACCAATTAGCAGAATGGAGAAAACGTCTCGAGCCATTTTGTTGATTTTGATAGTTATGTCCCTTTAATATACATAGAATATTTAAATACCTACTCTTAACAATTTCAAGATGTGTTGTCAAACATCCCCTGAAAGGGTTGAGTACCAGACAGATACAAAACGCACTGAAGGGTTAAAATAAACATTTTATTCAACACTTCTCAGTATTTTTTGAGATTAGAAACCTCCCAGTGTGAATTCTCACGCTGCAACCATTTCGCAGAATGGAGAAAACGTCTCCAGCGACTTACGAGGTTCGTAATCCCCAGAGCCTGTGGCCTGTTGACAGGCTCACCGCGGTGCTCATTGAAACCCTCCGCAATTGTCAACACCAGCTTAGTTGGGTTATCTAGACGAGTCGGCTATCTGGGGCAGTTTAGTGGGTTTATCAACAGGAACCCGCATAGCGTGTTAACAGATACGGGGAAATAGGTAGAGCGAAGCAGGGAGCTTTTCTGGATGCCGCTGACTGGTCATGTCTCTGTATTTCTTTGGACGCCTAATCGAGCTCAGGCCTTTGCAGCAGTGTTTCTCAAACTTTTTAGCCAAAGAAACCGCTTGAAAATTACAAATTTTTCCTGCCCCCCCCCTTGAAAATTAAAAATTTTCGTGGACCTACTTGAAAATTAAAACATTTTAGACCTGAAAATTGAAAATGTTTGTTGACCCCCTTGAAAATAAAAAATTTTCGCATCTCTTGAAAATTAAAATTTTTTGTTGGCCCTTTTAAAAATTAAAGTTTCGCTCTTCTTGAAAATAAAAAACATTTTGAGGACCCCTTAGAAAATTAAAAAATTTCGCGCCTCTTGAAAGTTAAAGTTATTTGTGGACTCACTTGAAAGTTAAAGTTATTTGTGGACTCACTTGAAAGTTAAAAATTTGTGTTTACCCTCTTGAAAATTAAAACATTTTGTGCCTCTTGCAAATTAAAGCATTTTGTGCCTCTTGAAAATTAAAACATTTTGTGCCTCTTGCAAATTAAAGCATTTTGTGCCTCTTGAAAATTAAAACATTTTGTGCCTTTGAAAATTAAGTTTTTGTCGACCTTCTTGAAAATTAAAGTTTCGAGCTTCTTGAAAATTAAAAATTTTCTTGGGTCCCCTAGAAAATTAAAAAAATTTGCACCTCTTAAAAATTAAATTTTTTTGTAGACCCACTAAAAAATTAAAACAATTTCCGCCTCTTGAAAATTTTTGTGGATCCTCTTGAAAAATAAACAGTTTACCACCTCTTGAAAATTATTTTTTTGTGGAACCCCTTAAAGTTTCGCGCCTCTTGAAAATTAAATTTTTGGACCCTCTTGAAAATTAGAAATTTCGTACCTCTTGAAAATTAAAAATTTATGTGGACCCTCTTGAAAATTAATATTTTTGTGTGGACCCCTTGAAAATTAAAAATTTGTGTGGCCCCCTTGAAAATTAAAGTTTAGCGCCTCTTGAAAATTAAATATTTATGTGGACCCTCTTGAAAATTCATATTTTTGCACACCCCTTAAAATTAAAAATTTTCGCACCTCTTAAAAATTTAAAATTTTTGTGGACCCTCTTGAAAACTAAACAGTTTCGCACGTCTTGAAAATTATAAAGTTTCGTGCCCCTTGAAAATAAAAAAACTTTGTAGACCGGGAGAAAATTAAAAATTTTCGCGCCTCTTGAAAATTAAACATTTTTGTGGAGCCCCTTGAAAATTAAACATTTTCGCACCTTTTGAAAATTAAGAATTTGTGTGGACTCCTGAAAATTAGTTTCGCGCCTCTTGAAATTAAAAGTTTTTGTGGATCCTCTTGAAAAATAAACAGCTTACCACCTCTAGAAAATAAGACATTTTTGTGGACCCTCTTAAAAATTAAACAGTTTCGTGCCTCTTGAAAATTAAATTTTTTATAGACCCCCTTGAAAATTAAAGAATTTCGCGCCTCTTGAAAATTAAAACATTTTATGGACTTCCTGAAAATTCAAAAAATTTGTGCCTCTTGAAAATTAAAAATTAAAGTAGACTCCCTTGAAAATAAAACATTTTCGTGAAGCCCTTGATATTATAAATTTACATGGGACACTCACGAGATCTGCATAAACCATAGTGTTCCGTATTTTTCACCTTAATATTAGTAGTAAAATATTTAGGTATATGGAAAATAGATTCTAAAAAGTTAAAATGTCACATTAGGTATTAGTATTCACATTAAGTATTAGTGAAGACAACATAAAGTGATGAAACAGAAAAACTATACTTTTTTGAAGTACAATTTTTTCTTTAACTTTTCTAAGTTGGCCCGCGATCTACTGATCCCTATTTTTGTAATACGTCTTTTCACCGCCTTCCCTTGTAACACGCTAAACCTTTTTGGTGAGTCGATTGGCGTGGGTTGTGTATGTTGTAAACGTGCCAAAAATGTTTATTTTGATGCACTCAACAACACTTTAAAGTTTGGCCACGGAATTTTGAATATGTCTGTTAACCTTCCTGGTGGTTCTCTCTACGAGGTATCTCGTCATTAGCAAAACTGATCAGACCTTGATGAACGAGATATCTCGTCCATAGAAAGCAAACTAACAAGATCATGCTATCATCGAAAAATCAGCAATATCTTGATGACGAGATATTTCGTCCTTATAAAAAACTGACAAGATCATGATCACGTGATCATCAAAAAATCGGCAATATCCTATGACGAGAAATCTCGTCCATAGAAAAAACTGGCTACATCAAGATCTCGTGATCACCAAAAAAGCGGCAATATCTTGTAGATGAGATATTTGGTCTTAAGCAAAATCGGTCCGATCTTTATCGCCGAGATATATAATCGAAACCACTTGGGGGGTCTTGCTCATCTGTACAAACGAAATTACAGGAATATCCCGATACAAGGCGTGAAGTCCTATGTAAACTCACTAATGAACGTCTGAGTCCTGCCCGAGGAAAACTAAAAATCCACCCGCTAATTACACGACGGCCACACCGAAGTACAACTTTTCTCACTTCACCTGCAGAATTCGAAGAAAAATTCGGTGCCATGTAATTACCGCACGCATTTAGAGGCTGGCTTCGAGGGTCATCGAACGCGAGGCGATCTCTCCGACGTGTGCTGACAGCAGTCGAAGCAGAAGCATCACAGTCGGATGTCATTTGCAAGTCCCTTTGTCTGGAACCGGACTTAACTTCAAGGAAAGAGGAGCGGAAGTCACCACTGTGGAGGGTCCAGTTTCAAAAGTCAATAATGAAGGAAGGGAAGAGAAATTTTACTCTTTAAATGAATACAGGACGGGGGTTTTAAAGTACATTCAGCACAAACTTTATTTGCAGTGACCGCTGTGAAGACTTGTGGTGTTCTAATTGCTTCATGGGACCCTTTCAGGTCACATTGCAGAAAATGATTTGCCTTGCTTAACGAGCTATTCTTTATATTCGTCGAAAAGCGTTATGGACAGGCAGTCGCCCTAAGAGAAGAATTTTACTTGAATAACTTCAGATGTTTGATTAAGAAAATGTGTCTTAAGTACATTAAGGTGTATATGTATGCACTAGAAGTCACGAAAATCGACCAGAACGTCGATTTTTTTTTATGCATCAAAATATTATCCAACTCCTCAGCTTTCAAACAATACCAAGGTCATGTAAATATTCGGAATATTTTTCTAGTTACAAGGGTTTTTCTTTTTTTGGAAAGGTGCAAACATTGTTTCCGAAACTTTAATCGTCATCTGACCGTGGTTCAAAATTACGTGGTGTTGTCCTCGGTTTAGTTTGGTTTGATTTTGGGGGTTTAATAGCGCAAGGGCCATATTTGGTGTTGTCCTCGGATCTTTTCCTTCGGGTTTGATCGCGGACCGTCGCCAATAGCCCTTTGTATTGCTCCAGTGTGACGTTAATTAAAATACCTACCTACAGAAACTTGAAACTTTATTTCTGAATAACTGTTTTTGCAATGTAATGCTTTGTGCAAACGGTGATAACTTAGCAATGAATTGATCTTCGTAATTACTTTGGAATCATTATAATTTATATATACAGTAGATGTTTTGACTATCAGAGTTACAGTGACTGTTCGGTCATTTTCTGAGCGATTTTAATGGACTGAAGATCAATTTTTTACATTAAATTTTTGTTTTAAATGTTAAATGTTCCATTTGATAGCCCTTATTGTTAACTATCTTTCTACACCTTAATTTCCATTGACAATACTGACTTTTGTAGTATCGACAGAGGTGTTTTGTTTCATTCTTGTTCCACAGTTTTTAAAGTCCTTGAATGGTTTTCGGTCGACGTTACGATAATACTCTTTTTAGAAGTCCAAAGGCACAAAAGTCCATGGGTGAGACATCTGGATATTTAGCAGGAATATTAGTAAAGGGTATTTATTGACTTGATACCAGTTTCTTTTTCCATTTTTTTCAAGAATTTAATAGTGGATTTAGATGTGTGGCTGCTTGCTTTATCCTTATATTTACAAACAGTGCTACTGATAGTTGGCACTGTGAGTAAAGATATGGTATTTCTTTTTGAATATAGGGGATAAATATGGTCTTGATAGTATGTGAAGTTGATTACATTTTTTTCCACTCCCTCTACTTTTAATTTGCCATTATATGGAAAACCGGCAACAATCATAAATCCCTTAGAGAAAGTTTCTTTAGATTCTTTGAACCACGCGTTTTAGGCTTTTTTCTCCTCTTTTATGATAATAATTTGTTCTGTTTTATTGCAATCATTTAAATACATCCACACCTTGTCTATTGTCACAACATTTTTCTATCTTTCTCCAGCTAAATGCTTCTCATACAGAATTCTGCAGCGCGTTCTGTGTTCTTCAATATGTCGTGGAGATAGACGATGAACATTGTATTTTTTGCCCTTTATAAGATACAAATCACTGTTAATTATTTTATTTACAGTTGAAACTGAACATTTTAATGACTTTGCAATAGTCCTTTGACTTGGCGGATTCTCTCTTAAAAATAAAGATCTTACCTTACAAATATTCTCAGAAATTCTTTTCTTTTTTGGATATGTATTTGTAAGTATTTTTCCACTTTTATGTTTTTTCCTTTCTCATTAATAATATTACTTTTCGTTCCTTTAGATATAGAAAAACCATGACTTTTACAGCGTTTTTGAGTAATTGAATAAGCATAATTCTGTTCGGAATGAGCGAAAAATGAAATGAGGAAAACATGAAAAATAGTAGGAATAATTTCCAACAGAAATTGTCTTTCTGACCAAATTAGAATTTGAGATATCATGGTTAAAAACACATGTTAATTAGCTAATTATATCTAAATTAGATAAATAATGATTATAATAACCTGATTTTTTCACACTGAAATTATTTGAAGCATAAACCAATGAGATATTGTAAAACTATTGGATTTTAAAGTCAAAATTCAAAACTTTTTCTAAGTTTGACAAACTAAGGTGTGTAAATACACACCTTAAGGCTCTCTATGTGATTTCTGAGTTGGTTGATTTCAGGTTTTATAGCGCAAGAACCATATTTGGCCAAGCTGCGCCAAACACAAGGCAACGTCATGCAAAAAATGTCGTGAAAGGGTTGGTTGTTTTTTGGTTATTTTGGTGTTTTATGGCGCAAGGGCCATATTTGGCCCAGCTGCTCCAAACACAAGGCAACGTCAAATAAAAAATATGAGAGGGGAAAAGAGGAATTACATTAACTTCGCACTGGAGCAACACAATGAGCTATTGACAACGGCCTCGTAATTTTGAACCATGATCAGATGACGAGGTCAACACCTGAGCTGGCACCCCTCTCTCCAAACTTCCACACCACGCCAATGTTAGGACATTTGAAGTCAGAACCACGCCACATTTGAGGCAACGATAGATTTAACGTGCAACAGCCCTCGTGTACACGACGGTCTTTGGTTGGACCGAGTTTCGAACTCGCAACCTTCCGGTTGTTGATTCGCTGCTCTTTCAATCGGGTTATCGGGTTTGATCCCGGACCGCCACCGATAGCCCGTTGTGTTTGTTGCTCTAGTGCGACGTTAATTAAAATACCTACCTATCCAACCGGCTACCACGGCCCAAGTATATCAATGCTCTCTAAGTAATTTCTGAGTTGGTTGATTTTAGGTTTTATAGCGCCATGTTTGGCCAATTTGCGTCAAACACAATGTCAAGTAAAAAATGTCGTGAAAGGATTTGTAGGTTGTTTTGGGATTTCATGGCGCAAGGGGCCATATTTGTCCAAGGTGCGCCAAACACAAGACAAGGTCAAGTGTAAAAAGAGGGATTGGGAATAGAGTAGTGGAATGAAAGCAGGAAAAGATCGATAGGGTATCCAGGGAGCGCGATCACCGTGTTTACTGAAGACAGTAAACCCCATGGGGAAAAAAGATCACTAGAGTACCTCGGGTCCATGAAGCCCGTATAAACCTGCAGGAGATGTGCCCCTGAGGGCGTAATTTTTTAGGATGGACCTATTACAAAATGATTGGTTCGTCATTCTACGGTCACTTTTGACGTGAATACGTCTTTAAAATCAGACCAGTATTAGGTAGCCAGTACGGAAAGTTGAGTTATGAAAAACAGCATCGATTTCAGTCTAAAAATTTCAATATTATCAATGCGAACCAAACCAACCTTGTGCCATTCGATAGCTGAAAGAATAAAGACATGTTGGAAAATATTTAGTTGTCTTCGAACTTCAAGTGTTCAAGTCGCTGACGCTACCGATAACTTTGACTTCAAGTGCCGGAACGGCACTTGAAGTCAAAGTTATCGGTAGCCGTCAGCGACAAATTGAACACATTTTAACTCATATTAATCTTAATTATTCAGTTAGTGGTAGTATTTAGTTTGAACCAATCGTACCGGTGTACACGTTGACTAAATTTTTAAATTCTTAGTGGAACACTTCAAATTTTATTCATATAACTCAGCTGATAACCATGCGGTCTTGATATGAAAGTGAACTTAACCCACGAAAGAAGGTAATAGGTAAATCGTTTTCTATATTCCCCTGAAACCCAAATGTAGGCTTTCCTATTAGTTATAGAAAATCGTTCTTTCATATTCCGGCACTTAATACAAAGGTAGCCGTCAGAAACTAATTGGACACATTTTAATCCATAGAAGTTTGATCCAAGTAGGTAACAAATTTAAGTTCAACTAAATTCTTTAATTCATGTCACTCAGCCTCCAACTAGGTGGTCTTCAGTTATGAAAGCGGACTTTCCCTCAAGAGAAGTCAACAAATAAAAAAACAGCCCTTCTAAAATTTACCAAAGTCGACTTCCCCAGTAGTTATGGAAAATATTTAGTTGTCTTCGATATTCAGGAACTTAAAACCAAAGCTATCGGTGGCTATCAAAGACAAATTGGAGACATTTTAACCGATATAAATTTGTTTGAACCAATTACATCAGTTATTTATATTTTCTAGATAATTTAAATTCTTCAACTCTAACCCCGTGGTCTTCTGTTATGAAAGCAGACATAACTCAAAAAGAAGCCATCGGAGATACCCCTAAAATTTTACATTCCAAAGTCAACTTCCCGAGTAGTTATGGAATATGTTTAGTTGTCTTTGTTTCGGTACCTGAAGCTATCAGAAGCCGTCAACGAAAAGTGGACACATTTTTACTGCTGGAAGTTAATTTGATCCACTTATACCAGTATTTAAATTCATAACTAAATTCTTTAATTCATGTCCCACTCAACTTCCAAACACGGGATTTTCAGTTATGCAAGCTGACTTAATCCAAGAGAAATAAGTCAACGGATAAATATGAATAAATAATAAAAGATTCTGAAATTTCCCACCACACCAATATCCGAAAGTAGACTTCCTCTAGTAATTATGGAAAATATTTGTCTTCAAAAGGTTCTGGCACTTGAAGCTAAAGCTATCGCTAGCCGTCAACAATAAATTAGACACATTTTAACCGATATATATATATATATAAGTTTAAACCAATCATTCCAATATTTAAATTCATAACCAAATTCTTTTAATTCATGTCACTCAACTTCCAACCATGTGGTCTTCAGTTATGATTAACCCAAGAGAAGTAAGTCAACGGATAATCGCCCCTTCTAAAATTTCCCACCAATATCCAAACGTCGACTTCCCCCAGTTGTTATGAAAAATATTTAGTTGTCTTCGAAAGGTTCCGGCACTTGAAACCAAAGCTATCGGTGGCCATCAAAGACAAATTGGATACATTTTCACCGATAGAAGTTAGTTTGAACCGATCATATAAGTTATTTATATTTTCTGGATATTTAAATTCTTCAACTCTAACCCCTTGGTCTTCTGTTATGAAAGCAGACATAACTCAAAAAGAAGCCATCGGAGATACATCACACCTAAAACTTTACATCCCAAAGTCAACTTCCCCGAATAGTTATGGAATATGTTTAGTTGTCTTTGTTTCGATACCTAAAACCAAAGCTATCAGAAGCCGTCAACGAAAAGTGGACACATTTTAATTGGTGGAAGTTAATTTGATCCACTCCATACCAGTATTTAAATTCATAACTGAATTCTTTAATTCATGTCACTCAACTTCCAACCACGTGGTCTTCAGTTGTGAAAGCTGACTTAACCCAAGAGAAATAAGTCAACGGATAAATCGCCCCTTCTGAAGTTTCCCACCACACCAATATCCCGAAAGTCGACTTCCCCCAGTAGTTATGGAAAATATTTAGTTGTCTTCGCAAGGTTCCGGCACTTGAAGCCAAAGCTATCGCTGGCCGTCAGCGGGACTGGCAGCTAGATTGATTGAAAGTCGCGCCAGCACTTTGCACTACACGTTGCCAAGAGCACTACAGGGCTTTATTAAACGGGAAAGGGAGGGCAGGGAATTCCACTTTAGCAATTTGTCTTTTGCTTCGATCGGCCGCAGGAAGCGAGAGAAAACTCCTCAAGCAAAATTGATCTGTCCACAGGGGGATGGCTTTCGCAACGGTCAATATGCTTTCACGCCTTTTAATATTCAGGGCTATCAAACGGCCCATACAAAGGTCGTAGTCTATTCTCACTGCTTAAATGCCCGGCCGCTTAATCGGCGGCTGAGTTTTATGGCCGCGATATACCCCGATATAAAGCATTTAGTGCAACCTGCTTCGTGTTGAGAGGAGGGTGCTATCGGATATTTTATCGCTTTTAAACAAGCCTCCTCTTGCGCTTCATGGGGGATTATTGGCGTGAGGTTTATTTCCTGGCCCTGTTGCGGCAGACCCTCGCTTCGCGGGTGCTCCACATCAAATAAATAACCTCTTGAATGGGAACAACCGTTTTATACGCAATTGTCGATATTAGGGGCCTACTTTAGTTTTTAAATATTGCAGGGGTGGAATTTATTTGTTTTCGCAGCCGCGGGAGTCAATTAAGGGAGATTTCCTTTCGTTTTCGCCGAAAGTGCCGCTTTTTTTTGATTTTCTTACTGACGAAACCGTGCAATCAAGTAATTCGATGATTTGTACGTCTGTTTATTATTGTTTCTTGGCGTGGTGTGGAAGTTTGAAGAGTAGGATGCCTGCTCAGTTGTTGATCTCGTCATCTGACCGTCCTCGGTCTCTTCCTTCGAGATTGATCCAGGACCGTCGCCAGTAGCCCGTTGCGTTACTCCAGTAGCCCGTTGCGTTACTCCAGTGCAACGTTAAGGTGTACGTATACACTAGATTTTTTAAATTTTGACTTTAAAAATCCAGTTTTTTCACAATATGTCATTGGTTTGTGCTTAAACTCATTTTAGTGTGAAAAATTCTGATTAAGCTGCTCATTAATTATCTAATTTAGATATCATTAGCTAATTAGAATGCTTTTTTAACAGTGATATCTGAAATTCTAATGTGTTCAGAAAGACAATTCCTGTTGGAAATTATTCCTTTTGTTATTCTTCATGTTTTGACTCCATCAAGTTGCTAGAGGGAATACGTTCTCTTTTAGAATTTTTTTCACGAAGGAAGTCTAAAAAATCAAGATTTTTTCAGGAATTTCAACATTTAAAAATCAACTAAAAATTCATTTAACCAATAACTTCGACTGAAGGTCAAAACATCCACTGTACTAGTATATAGATTATAATGGACACAAAAGTAATTATAATAGATCAATTCACTGTTGAGTTATCACTGTTCGAAAGAAGCATCCTATTGCAAAAACATAGTTCTTCAGAAATCTAGTTTAAAGTTTTGTATACGTGTTTGTCTATGGTGACAGTACCTAACCCCAAACCCTTGTAACTTGAAAACTATTTCGAATATTTCCAAGATCTTGGTATCGTTTGAAAGCTGAGGTTGGACAATATTTTGAATTATTAAAAAGTCGATTGTTATTTTGGTCAATTTTCGTGATTTCTAGTGTATACAGACACCTTAATTCAACTTCCTACCTACCAAGGAAACTTCTACGATGATAGAAATGCATTGCATAATTTGAAGGATTGGGAGTCTTGGTTGTAAGTGTAGGTAGTTGTAACTTAATACGAATTTAAGTCAACGATTTTGTGGTAAATTATTTAAATATATTTGTTCAACAAACCTGAGAATAATCATGAAGAGAGATATCCTTGCCTATGACCACAAAATGATTGGATCGACCACGTATTATTTCAAATTATCCAAAGCATTTCACTCGCACTTAAAATATTCATTGTATTAAAATATAGAACTGTAATGTCTATCTAGTATTGCACACTTAAATTGTCTACTTAGCAAGTAGACAATTTTTGCAACGCAGATTTCTAGTTTCCAAAACAAGTGACTGGCGAATCCACATTAACGTAGCTTCACTATCGGCGTTTTTGAAACATATGGATTTAAAAAATAAAGGAAGAAAATTAGTGGTTGTGTCAGTAAATACTTTAAAATATTCATTAAATTAATGTATAGAACTGTAATGTCTATCTCTAATATTGCACACTTAGCAAGTAGACAATTTTTGCAGCGCAGATGTCTAGTTTCTAAAACAAGTGACTGGCGAATCCACATCAACGTAGCTTTACTATCGGCTTTTTTGAAATGCACAAGGATTTTAAAAAATAAAGGAAGAGAAAATTAGTGTGGTGTCAGTAAATACTTTAAATTTATTCGGGGTATTTTTAACCCCTAGTTTTTGGGGCATTTATTTCCATTTTATGCGTGTAGCGCAGGACGATTTAATGCATACTAAACACTAAATGGTCAAAACGTGCTCTTCCAACAATAGCTCCAGTAGCCAGATGAAGTGGCTTAATGCATCTTTAAGGGGCTTGAATGCTAAAGAGTAGAAGGGTTTGATGTATAGAGAAAATGATGTAGCGTTGACGAAGAATTTGAATTTCTCAATTTGTTTAAAATGTTGTCACGGGATAAATTTTTAAGTCATCCTATTGCGCTCAGTCATTTATTTTCTGCTTCGAAAAATACATCGTCGCTTGAAATAAATGACACTTGTGTAATAGAAAACTTTTCTCATACCGTGAATATTTGTGTTAGTTTTAAAGGGGCACAGTACCTTTCAGCTTTCGTATATCCTAAAGTTTGATGTGTATCCCTATGAAAATTTAGAGTGTTTATGTACACTCTATACTACACAATACAGAAAAACTGGGTTAGTATTTTAAAATTAAGTAATGCTTTGTTCAAATTTACATAAAAACTCAATTTACAAGAACAACTTGCGTGCAACTTTACTGATTCAACCCATGCATTTTTTAACAACGTAATGACTGAAATGAGTATTAGAGAACTTATATTATAAATTAAAAACTAAAACTAATTAACACAAAAATGTGAAATAAGCGATTAATATTTCAATTGATTGATTTTTTGGCAAAATGCTCTCAGATTATATTCAAATCTTTGAATAAAACTAACTTTTGTGCAAAATTTGATTTTATTTTGAAGCTCTAATGATCAACTTTTTAACGAAATTCATGTGTTTTAGTTTAATATTCAAGAGTTTTTGTGCGCGCAGTGTTGAAAATTCTCATTCTTAAAAAAATTCTGTCAAATTTACGCTGAAAGGGTTAGAACTGAAATTAAGGTGCAGAAAAATCTTGATTGCGAACGAATGCGAATTTTTGAGTGGTTTTTCCAAAATCAGAACTTTTTAGACTTTCTAAATTCATGAAAATCGGAAAATTGACTTATTTTTTCTTTTAAAGGTTTTCGATAGAACTGTAGATATAGAACAATTCAAAATTTTAAATGCTTTTATAATTAACAACTGGTAACATAAGGACATTCCTTCCTTATTAAATAATAACAGTACAATCTCGCGTGCTTTCGGTTTCAATGAACGACAAAAGTTTTGCGCTCTATGGTCATTGTTACAAGAGACCTAATAAGACCACAAAATTTTTGTTTAAATACAAACTTATCTTGCCAACAGTTGAATTTGAGAATAAAACTGCAAGTAGAAATCTGCGTCCCCACTTAAATTAAAGATAATTTTATAAATAAAAACTGATAACTTAAGGTTATTTACTTCTGATTAAACAATAACAATACAATCTCGCGTGCTTTCAGTTTCAAAGATTAAGACAAGTTTTGGTTTAGTTGTCGATCTACGGTCATTTTTGGCAACCGAGGACTAATTAGGTAAAAATAATTATATTTATCACGAATATATCTTCCTAACAGTTGAATTTCCAATACAAAACTGTAAGTAGAAATCAGTTATTTATAAAATTATTTTTAATTTAAGTCGGTGCAGATAATTCTTGATTAAATAATAGTACAATCTCGCGTATTTTCGGTTTGAATGATTTTTTTGAATGACTGAAAGTTTTGGTTTGTCGATCTATGATCATTTTTGGGAACGCGAGGGCAAATTAGTCTATAAAAGTTTTATTATATTATCACGAATATACTGTCGGCTTAAAGCAGATTCATTAACTAACATTTTTCGGAGACACTAAATGCTTGTTTTCATGATGATGAGAAATATATTGTCATTTTATATGTTTAACACCATTAAATGCTTATTGTTTTTTTATCTAATAACTAATGGTTAGTCTTTAAATAGAGTTGTTCAGAATTTTTTTGTTTTGTCAGTTAATGGATTTCTGTTCCACGCCGTCGATTTTTTTCCAACCAGTTGAATTTCAAATACAACTGTAGGTAAATTAACGATAATTTTATTAATAACAACAGATAGCTTTTGGACACTCATTCTCGATTAAATATCAGCACGATCTCTCGTATTCTCAGCTTTCAATGCCTTGTGGACACAATTTTTGTTTTACCACGAATATATCTTCTTCCCTGGCAGTTGAAATATGAATACAATTATAGGTAGAAATCTGCATCCCTACTTAAATTAAAGATAATTTTATGAATACGACTGATAATGTATGGACATTCATCCTTGATTAGATAACGGAACGATAACAGTTTTTAATGACACACACAAACACAATTTTTGTTTCACCAAGAATATATCTCCTCCAAGACTTGAAATTCGAATACAACTGCAGGAAGAAATCTGCATCCTCACTCAACCCTCCTGGTGGTTGTCTCGGCAAAGTATCTTGTCATTAACAAAACTGACCAGATCTTGCTGGACGAGATATCTCGTCATTAGAAGAAAACGCGATCAACACCGTTAGAAGAAAACTCATCAAATCTTGATCTCGTCATCATAAAAAAATTGGCAATATCTTGATGACGAGATATCTCTCCATTAGCAAAATTGAACAGATCTTGAACGAGATATCTCTCCATTAGCAAAATTGAACAGATCTTGACGAACGAGATCTCTCCATCAGAAAAATTGAACAGATCTTGACGAAAGAGATATCTCTCCATTGGCAAAATTGTACAAATCTTGATGGACGAGATATCTCGTCGAAACCACATGATGAGTAATCAAAGATAATTTTATAAATAACAACATATAACGCATGGACATTCATCCTTGATTAAATAACAGTACGATAACAGTTTTCGATGACTTGAACACAATTCTGTTTACCCCGAATATACCTTCCCAGCACTTAAAATTCGAATACAACTGTAAGTAGAAATCTGCATCCCCACTAAAATTAAAGATGATTTAATAAAAAAATAACTTATGATAACGCACAGACATCAATCCTTGATTAAATAACAGTACAATCTCACGTAATCACAGGTTTCAGTGACTCGAACGCAATTTTTGTTTCGGCGCGAATATATCTTCTCAGCAGTTGAAATTCGAAAGCAACTGTAGGTAGAAATCTGCACCTGTTTCACGTCATCCCCTCACAAATGGAAGAGTCCCCCGAGAAAGCAACCCCCGAAAGCTCCCTCCCCGTTCATAAATCATTCCAGCCCTCTGGTAGTGTACTTTCCGTACACACCACCCCAGTGGTGCTTCCCCTTTCAGGGATCCGTATCAAAGCACGGCTTTTTCAATGAAGCCTTTCCCTGCCTTTCGTTTCGCAAATGGATCCGATGCATGTCGACTAGAACTGCAAAATCGGGTTTGGTTTGTCACTAGAAGGAGGGGATGGAATGGCTATGAGAAGATATGGGCAGAATCGAGTACTTTTAAGAATCGAATACTAGGTATTCGAGTCTTTGGATGAATACTATATTCGAATGCAACGAGAAAAATTGAATACAACGCATACTTTTAAGGTAGGTTGTTAATTAACGTCACACTGGAGCAACACAACTGGCTATTGGCGAAGGTCCGCGATCAATCCCGAAGGGAAATATCGAGGACAACACCACGTAATTTTAAACCACGACATATTTAAAGTGCACCAGTCCCCGTGCACACGACGGTCTTCGGTTGGATTGAGTTTCGATCTCCCAACCGTCCGATTGTTAATCCGTTGCTCTTCTAACTGGACTACCGCGGCCCCGAGGACTTATAAGAATCGAATACTTGGCATTCGACTACTTTGGATGAATACGGGTTTGGTTTGTCGCTAGACGGCGAGGATGCAATGTCTATGCAGGGAAGAGATGAGCAAGATCGAGTGAATTTAAGAATCGAATACTTGGTATTCGAGTACTTTGAATGAATATATTCGAATACAGCGAAAAAGAATCGAGTGCAACGTGTACTTTTAAATATCGAGCACACGAGTATTTTTGTATTCAAATACTCCCATCTCTAATGTGGGATCGTCGTGGCTCAGTTGGATGCGCAGATTCAATTTCTGTCAGGTGCATTCCTTCCTGGGTGTATTTCTCTCTCCTGTCTCAGTAAGAGCTTTCATTGTGTGTGTCAATTACTTGATATTGTACGTCTTGTGTCAATTACTTGATATTGTATTGTGTTTGGCACAGCATGGCCAAATATGGCCCTTGCGCCATAAAACCCCCAAACAAACAACCAATCCGTCTCTAGTGTAGAGGCTGTAGAAATTTCCATATGGATCTGTAAAGTTATTTCCCGATCTGCATAGTTAAAAATAACCATTGATGAGTTTAAAGAAACTATCACCGTCTGAAAACAAATATCAACTCCAAAACTAATCTCTATAAAATAAGTGATCTTTCCAATCACAATAAAACGGTCAATCCGAATTAATGTTGGGGCCGCGGTTGCCCAGGTGGAAGAGCAACGGATTAGAAACCGGAGAATTGAGAGTTTGAAATTCGGTCCAGCCAATGACCGTCGTGTACACGGGGGCTGGTGCACGTTAAATCTGCCGAGGCCTCAAATGTCCTCACGTTGACGTGGTGTGGAAGTTTGGAGAGTGGGGTGCCAGCTCAGGTTTTGACCTCGCCATCTGACCGTGGGTCAAAATTGCGTGGTGTTGCCCTTGGATCTTTCCGTTAGGGATTGATCCCGGACCGCAGCCAATAGCCCGTTTGTTGATTCAGTGCGACGTTAATTAACTACCTTCCTACCTCTGTTCATAGTAGAAGGAATATTTAGTATGAAAGATATGGTGTTTCCTACCACAAAATCAAATGCCATCCAAATTCATGTAGCCTATTTTAATAACTGAATAAATATACAGCTTTCGTGGGGTACAATTGTTCATCCACAATGAAGTTTTCTGCTTTTGCAGTAGCTACATAATTAGCATTGAATTTCTCCCAGATTTCAGAACATGTGTTGAACTTGTCTTTTCCCTGGATATGATGAATAGCTTGAGAAATTGCACTATGGCTTCCAAGAACTGCGAGCGATCAGGATGAAAAATGGCTTGTTTGGCATTATTATTCTACCTGTCAAAGTGACCGGCCGTGCTACGTTTAAGTAGAATTAGAAATATTTTAATTTTATTTTGGTATGAATGGAATTCGGCATTGATGCTATGAAAGGAGTTTTAAGCGAATGCGTTCAAACCCAAGCAAGTAGTTTTTGCCAACAACAGCTATGGAAAGGTAGATAGTTGGATTACGTTGCACTGGAGCAACGCTACGGGCTATTGGCGACGGTCCGGGATCAATTGTAATTTTTAACCATGGTCAGATGACGAAGTCAACACCTGAACAGGTATGGAAGGGATTTTCATTCTAAGCAAACAGTATAGACTGTTTATATTTTATTTCCGCTACCCAAATGCTCTCTTGATACACATCGGGATTATCTGAAAGTGTAGTTTATCGCCGTTTTGGATACGTTTGGCCTGTAATCCTATTGGTGTTCACCAATCAACTGTTATACAGGGTGGGCAAAAAGTCCGTGACACATTTCAAAATTTAATATAAAATCAACTAATTGTCATATGAGAGTGCAGTTTTCACAAAATTGCTTTACATGGCATCAAGTTTTTATTTTGGCATAAAAAATCATAATTTAACGCATAGATGGCACTGTACCGAAAAACATTATCAAAATTGTACACAAATTACTATACATACACAGTGCGTCAAATACGTTTTAAGACTCGTCCCAGAGCGCTGGTTGTAATGGCGCTATGAGTGTAAATGCGCATGCGTCATAACGTCCATCGTCTGCTGGCACACTGGTAACAAGTTGTGCGCATTTCGTTAAGTAGCTGAGAGAATGCGAGCGTTCATTGCAGAAGTGAATTTTTTTCATGTTGATTTTTTAAGATGGAGCAAAGAGCTGTAATTATAAATTCAACGCAAAACTTGGTAAAAGTGCTTCGGAAACATACCAACTCATGAAACAAGTTTACGGTGACTGTTGTTTAAGTAGATCAAATGTTTTTGTGTGGCACAAACGTTTTTTGGACGGAAGAGATACGGTAGAAGATGATCAGCGTAGTGGAAGACCAATTTCCTCTAGGACACCTGAAGTTATTGAAAAATACGAAATTTCGTAACAAACGATCGCTGTGCGTCACTGAGAATGATGGAAGACTCTTTAAACATGAACAAAGAAACAATTCGAACCATCCTGCATGAAGATTTGGGCAAAACAAAAGTGTGTGCTAAATTTGTTCCACACACTTTAACCCCTGAACAAAAAGCAATGAGAAGTGCACATTGCAGAGACATCATTTCAGCCGCTGAAAACAATCCAAACTTCTTGAAGTCCACCGTATTCACCTGATTTAGCACCCTGTGACTACTTCTTATTCGCAAAACTTAAAATGAAGTTAAAAGGGTGTTATTTTGAGGATATTTCGACCATACAAGAAGCTTCGACGCGTGCTTTGCAGGCCATTCCGCAAAGTGATTTACAACAGGCGTTCGATTCATTAATAAATCGCTGTAAAAAGTGCATTGAAGCCGGAGGGTCCTATTTTGAATAAAAAACCAAAACAGGTATTAATTACTTGTTTCCATTTCTTTTTACAGACCCAGTCTTAAAACTTATTTGACGCACTGTGTATTAGAATTTATTACAGCATTTTTATCACTACATACTACCATATTTCAATGTGGGCACCTTTGTGGCTCGAGCCACATCTAACGGATACTCAATTTCAATCCACGTATTTGCTAACATGGATCGATCGCGGAATAGTGTTGATTACTTGCGTGATTCGTGTCTTCAAATCTTCAATGTTCGCCATCCGCGAGGAGTAAACCTTGTCCTTCACATATCCCCACAAGAAGAAATCAAGGGGGATTAAATCTGTAGAACGAGGTGGCCACAACAGTGGACCATCTCGACCAATCCATCAGCCAGGGAATCCTCATTTACATAGTTTCGTATAATTTTACCCCAGTGTGGAGGAGCACCATCTCGCTGTCAGAGGACATTTGGTTTCAAATGTGAGACTTGTGGAACGCAAAAATTTGCAACACATCCAGGTAAACTTTCTTTGTCACAGTAGACTCGGCAAAAAAGAAAGGGCCTATGATACGATCAGCCATCAAACCGCACCACACATTAATTTTTGGACTGTGACGGATTTCAACAGATTTTATTTCAAAGTACTAACCTACTCATTTTGCTCTTTCCTTTGGAGTCGTCATAGCTGGAATGGCGGATTGCAAGCTAACCTTACTAAGCTAGTGCTATACAAATAGCGCCATATATGTGCAAAAACAATTGAGCTATATTTTATACCAAAAAAATAACTTGATGCCATGTAAAGCTATTTAGTGAAAACTGCACACTCATGACAATTGGCTGATTTTATATTAAATTTTGAAATGTGTCATGGAATTTTGGCCCACCCTGTATATCATTCGGAAGTTATTTGGAATAATACGCACTTCTTATAATGCAGATAAAATGTATATATCTTCTCTGAAGTTTTCTGAAAATATGTAACAGAAAACATTAACTTGGAGGATGCAGTTAGAAAATTTTAACATGAAATTTTTCTCAGAAATTTCTTTTAATCTGCTGGGGCCGCAGTAGTCCAGTTTGTAGAGTCACGGATTACCAACCGGTAGGTAGGAAGTTTATTAATGTCGCACTGGAGCAACACAAAAGGCTATTGGCGACGGTTCAGGATCAATCCCAAAAGGAATTATCAAAGGCCAACGACTCTCAATTTTGAACCATGGTAGGTAGGTATTTAATTAACGTCACACTGGAGCGTCAACGGGTTATTGGCGACGGTCTGGGATCATCTCCCGAAGGGAAAGATCCGAGGACAACACCACTCAATTTTGAACCATGGTCAGATGACGAGGTCACACCTGTGAGCTGGCACCCCATTCTCCAAACTTCCACACCACGCCTAACCAACCGAAAGGTTGTGAGTTTGGAACTGGATTCAACCCAAGGCTGTCGTGTATATGGGGGCTGGTGCACATTAAATCGGTCGTGGCCTCAAATGGCATCACGTTGACGTAATGTGGAAGTTTGGAGAGTGGGGTGCCAGCTCAGAGGTTGACCTCGTTATATGACCGTGATTCAAAATTACGAGATGTTGTCCTAGGATCTTTACCTTTGGAATGAATCTCGGACCGCCGCCAATGGCCCGTTTTGTTGCTCCAGTACGATGTTAATTAACTGCCTACCTACCTCATTTAGCTTGTGTGAACGCATTTATATACAGTAGTTATACTTGTCCAAGATCAAATGTCTTTGATATTGGTTTAAGCCGGTGTAAGAAACGTTCAGTAATGTGGATGAGACTTCGTAAAATTATCGAATTACTTATCTAAGGACCTGTACCATTTTTAAATTTTTTGAAAGGATTTTCAACAAATATTAAGGTTTTTTTAAGGGCATATAACCCTCTGAGCGCCTCGGGATTTGCGAATAGTGTAGTGTCTCGTACATTTAATGATTAAACAACCACATCTTTCTCAGGAATCCATGAATTCTTTGAACCTTTAGAAAAATTCTGCTGGTCTTCTCTTTGGAATAGACTCTTTTGCAACGATTCCATTGGTCCTTTCTTTGGAATCGAATCCTTTAGAACAATTCTGTTACTCCCTTCCTTGTAATAGAATCCTTTGGAACTTTTCTGTTGATGCGTTCCTTGGAACAGAATCCTTTGAAACGATTGTATTGCTCCTTTCCTTGGAATTGAATCCTTTAGAAAGATTCCATTGCTCATTTCCTTAGAATAGAATCATTTGAATAGCTTCCATTGCTCCTTTCCTCAGAATCATTTGGAAAGATTGTATTGATCCTTTCCATAAAATAGTATCTCCCTTCGAAAGATCCTATTCGTCAAGAATGTCAAAATTGGTTTAAAGTCATGCAGGGGGAAGACTGCAGGTTTCAAGGTGTAATTATGCGCATGAACCCCTCAAAGGTTAAAAACTACAATTAAAAATCGGGCCTTTTTAAGTCTCATGCGAACCCTGCATGCATCGATTAAGCGAATTTCACCATTAGTTTTTGTAACTTAACTTTTTTCCATCGAGTAAAAAATAAGCAAATTCAAATCAATTGAGGGAGCTCAGTGGTTAGGTCACAATAGGACTTAAAGGCGACGTTTTATGCTGCGATCTACAGTTTTCCCTTTAATCCCGCCTTTCATGATCCATCTTAGACTTTTCAGCTAACTTGCGGACCATTCCATCGAATAAGAAATCAGCAAACTCAAATGAACTGCGTGCACTAAATGGTTAGGTCTCAGCAGGACATAAGGACGGCGTTTTCTGCAGCGATCTACATCGCTTTCCCTTTAATCCTACCGATCCTGATCCATCTTAGACTTTTCAACTACCGCGTTTACACTCACCATCGACGCTGTTTCTCGCTCTGCTTTCTTTTTCCCAGTCCCCACTCTAAACCCGCTGGGGATTCCCAAACTCGGCCTCCTGACAAGTGAGTAAATAAACTGCTTTTGCAGCCCAGTTGATGTTCTCAGACAGAACAGTAAATCACGCTTGCCTTTCCCCTCATGGTGGAAAAGTCCTCCGACAATTCTCCCGATTTTTTTCCCTCCCTTTACTTTCCCATTTGATTTTATTTCCAAGAAACGGGCGATCTTCATTCTTTACGAGGTTCGATGGGTCGGTTTGAAGGATATATATGGTCTGTTGCCTTCTCTGAAATCACGTGTCAGTTGGTTCAATTACCGGTGAAATACTGTTAACCTGGAGCACAGAACGTTGTTGCGAAGTACCAGGAGGGGTTAAGGTGGTTCCAGCACATATCTTCACACTCTTCTACACTCCTTGGTGGGGTACATGGTGTTTCGATTTAATTTGTTTGTTCTTCGACATTTTGTTTGCGTTGTATTTACCAGATGAATTCTACAGTGAGTTGTTTTTTGTTTGGAACAACATAAATATTCATTAAAAATTTAATCTCCATTTTTTCTTCTCGAGGATTCGATGGATCGGTTTGAACGATGTATATGGTCTTTTGCCTTCTCTGAAATTACGTGTCAGTTGGTTCAATTACCCGTGAAATACTGTTAACCTGGAGCACAGAGCGCTGTTGCGAAATACTGGGAGGGGTTAAGGTGGTTGCAACACATATCTCCACGCTTTTCTTTACCCCTTGGTTGGGTATATGGTGTTTCAATTTAATTTACTCGGTTCATTGAGGCCCTTGTTTATATTTATCAGATGAATTCTGCAGTGACCGTTTGTGTTTATTTGAAACAACATAAATATTAAGCAAAAATTTAATTTCTGTTTTTCTACACGTTCATCAAGATCTGATCAGTTTTGTTAATGACGAAATACCTCATCGAGACTACCAGGAGAGTTAATTCAACCACAGCCAGTCTTGCTCCAAAGTACAACAGAAAACGAATGCTACAGTCGTGTTATGATACACAGATCGATTTCGTTATTGATCTATAATAGGAAACGGTCTTTCTAATTTGAAAAAGATTTAAAGTGTATGTATATGTTACCGTGAAAGACCGAAATTAGAGAATGTCAATATTCTCCGGTGAATGTCGACACACATACCAAATACGTCGGTGAAAGACCGAATATTTGTTTATATTCTTATACATTCGGCCCATCGCAGGTGTATGTCGATAAGCACAGATAAGCTCTGGTGGGGGTCGAAACGAGAAGCCGAGAAGGCTGAGAGGCCACAGTCAGAGAGGCCTCTCCGCCTTCAGTTTAAGTTGTTGCAATAAATAAGATTGTACAACGTTAATCACATAATTTATGTGTAAGATAATTATTGGTATTCTTTTCTTTTTTTTTGTTTAGAATGTACTGTTCGTTTTAGGTTCAACAGTTTATTTGCATGTGCTGTTTCTTAAGCTTTCTCCTATTTTGACATATATCATAATACGTTTTTATAATAAAGTATGATTTAAAAAGTTGCATTTTTGTCTTAACGTAACAAAAATATTTTTATTCAACATTCACCATCAGTGCATGCTGAATGTCGACCTTTGCCGGTGTAAGTGAGAAATAATATTTATAAAATATTTCGGACATACGCCAAACGACTAAGTGAATGCTAACATTCACCGGAGAATATCGACATTTGCCTGATATCGGTCTTTCACAGTAACATATACACTAGAAATCGCGAAAATTGACCAAAATATCGATACTTTTTTATTAATTTAAAATATTTCCTAACTCTAGCTTTCAAACAATACCAAGTTCTTGTAAGTATTCAAAATAGTTTCCTACTCACAAGGGTTTTCGTTAAGTACTGTCACCATGTACAAATATGTTTCCAAAACTTTAAACTTGACTTCTGAAGAACTGTTTTTGCAATATGATGCTTTGTTCGAACAGCGATAACTCAACAATAAATTAATCTGTTATAATTATTTTTGTATCATTATATATATATATATATATATATATATATATATAATCTATATAATACAGTGGATATTTTAAACCTGAGTCAGAGTTATTAGTTAAGAAATTAATTTTTAGTTCATTTTTAAATGTTAAAATTCCTGAAAAATCTTGATTTTTTAGACTTCCTTGGTGAAAACAACTGTAAAAAATAACCTATTCCCTCTAGCATCTTGATTGAGGGTCAAAACATGAAGAATAATATTAGGAATTACTTCCCACAGGAATTGTCTTTCAGAACAAATTAGAACTTAAGATATCTCTGTTAAGAAAACATGCTAATTATCTGATTATATCTAAATTAGTCAATGACTTGTTGGAAAAAAACTGGATTTTAAAGTCAAAATTTAAAAACAATATTCTAGTGCATACGCGTACCACCTTAAATTATTGCATAAAATAAATCCTCCTTCCTTGACTAATGTCATGTTCTTTTTTTTCTGTTGAAAGCCCGACAGGCATCCTACAAGCCTCAGCCTTTTGTGAATTTCCCAATTTTTCAGTAGGCCTGTCCTTTACTGAGGTCCCTCGGGGATATATCTTCTTTAGGTGTGTACGGTGTGTCGGCTTCACGAACCCGATGTATCCTGGTGATCTATTCTTTTCCTATGGAGTTTAATGTCGCTGGTAAACATTGGGGTCTCGATCCCAGATTGCCCAAGCGATCTAGTGCTATATTTTCTTCTCCCCATCCTTTCTTCTCAAAATTACTTGACATTGTCTTGTGTTTGACGCAGCTTGGCCAAATATGGCTCTTGCGCTATAAAACCCAAAACCAACCAACAGTTGCTGAGGATTATTGTAAGTACATAAAGTGACATAAACAGGTTGATCCAAGTGTAGATATCACATTTACTGGATGTTTATAATGACTGAAAACGCAGTCTTGCTCCTCGAAATTCACTTTTAATTATTTTGTCAATTTCCAACGAAACAAAAATCCTCCTGATTGATCGAGTTGAAGCACCCACTTGCTTTTCTATAATAAATTCACACGTATAAGTCTAAATCCAACAACACAATCTAAGGACAGCCAACGCCACCGTCCTATGAAAAAGGAAAAGATAATCCGCCGAAATTTCTCCGTTTTGTTTTGAATTCTTCTTCCCCGACGTACGCATATTTGTATTCCTACCTTTACGCATAAGTTAATGCCCCATGGTAACTAACACATGACTTAGGAGCGAGCCCACAGCACCCTCCTTACATACAATATCTAGCCACGGAATATGACTTCTTTTTTGATGTATCAGTCTCAGCCAACATGAATACTAACACCGCGAAGCCGTAATGGTTTGGTAAATGGCGGTCAGTCACGCAACTGGCTGGAAAAAAGCGATGACATCAGCTACTGCTGGCGATCGCTGTCATTTTTGATCTTTGTCGGATATATTTCACGTTTATGGTTAACTTGCTTCTTTGGCGAGCTTTCTTTTGCTCCCTGGTGACCGTTGGTGCCAAACGTGACATTTTGCCACACGCGGAGACTTTACGTTGCTTGACAGCTTTATTTCATCAAGTGTCGTCTTTCTAATATAGCTAAAATATATTATATGGCCTCGTTTTCGTAAATAATTACGTTAGTTTTTCGCAAAATAATTATGTTAGTGTTTCGTAATATTGTTTAACTTTGGCAGATACCTTTTATGATTAGGTTTGACTCTTTTATGGTCATTTTTGCCACACGATGACTATTAGACTTTGAATTTCATTGGTAAAATGGGCTAAGTAAATATATGGGCTCATTTTTTTTATCTTTATCTCCGATACATTTCACGACGGTTTTATTCTTTGGCGAGCTTTCTTTTGCTCCTGGTGACCGTTAGTGCCAAACATGACATTTTGCTGCACGGGGAAACTTTACGTTGCTTGAAAACTTTACCTTCAAGTGCCGATTTTCTAAAATGGGTTAAAATATATGGCCCCGATTTCTTAACCCTCTAAGTGGTTTCGACGAGATATTTCGTCCATCAAGATCAGATCAATTTGACAAATGACAAGATATCTCGTCATCAAAATACTGTCGATCTTTTGATCACGACGAGATCAAGATCTGGTTAGTTCCATTCGATTGACAAAATGTCTCATCCATTAAGATCTGGTCAGTTTTACCTAAATACCTCAGATACTTCTTCGAGACAACCACAAGGAGGGTTAATATAATTAAGTCAGTTTTTCGTAACAAGAGCTGAAATCTTATATTTGTTCATTTTTTATCTTTGTCGAATACATTTATGGTTAGGTTTGTCGCTTTATGGTGCTTTTTGCCACACGATAGCTATTAAACTGTGATTTCCACTAACGAAATGGGATAAAATAATATATGAGCTCGTTTTTATTGTTTATCCGATGCATTTCATGTTTTTGATTATCTTTGGCGAGCTTTCTTTTGCTCCTGGTGACTGTTAGTTAATAGCATTTTCCTGCGCATAACGAATTTGCGTTACTTGACAACTTTATTTCATTAAAGGTAGTTAAAAGTTCAATACCTGCATGTTACTTAACAAAATTTATCTGAAAAGCTATGGGTGAAAAATTAAACCACCCCTTTTATTTACCCATTCTTCATAGCACAAATTCAAAGGTACCGTTCTTCGTCTTCTAGAAATTAATATGCATAAAATTCACATAATGGGTCGTCTTCATATCAAAATGCATCATCTGCTCACAAACTTTATAATACCCAATGACATTCAATTTTGACATCAAATTTCGAATCTACGTATATCAAAATTTAACCGCGAATGCCGTTTCAAATCATTTAGTCCGTACCCGAATTATAAATATGGAAATTTATAATACGTAATGTGTTAAAATAGATCTTTTAGACTTGTTCATAACTTCCAAAACAATCTTAATTTTCCTCTGGAATTTTTTATTGTTACTATTAAAGAACCCCAACAAAATCTACGAAAAATTTGTAGGTTAGCTTTTATAAGCAGCATTAATTATGGAATAAGAGTTCGAAGAAACTAATAGCAATTAGCAGAAATATTAACTGGATAATCCTTGCAATTTGTTGCATATATTAATTTTGGTTAAGAATGCTGCTTAACCTGTAGTTTTGGGCAAAATTTAGTGTTTTAGTACATTTGTTTAGCTTTATAATTGACTATACACTTGCCAAATCGAGAAAATTGATTTATATATCGATACAATTAATATGGGACCTATCTATTTTTGATAGTTTTCAAAAATATCATATATGGACTTTTAAGTGGAAAACTTTATGCAAATTTTATAATAATCGGATAATAATTCAAAAATTTGTATTTAAAGTTCACTGTTCCCTTAGTACATTCTCTTACCAATCTTTCTCTTATTTCTTTAAATAACTACAAGAGTAACTGCACATTAATTTTTGGCCTGAAAGGCAGTGCAACTTGGTCTACCAAAAAGTACTTCATGTTAGAGTTGGTTACACTGCTATATAAACTACTGTATTGTAAGTCAATTTTTGCAGTGGTGGCTACGTTAACCACATATTCACTCAGTATCAACATCAAGTGATTAATGTTATCTACACGCACGCACTTCATTGTTCAGTTTGGAGCTCATTTTTCACGTTGGGCGTTTATCACAGTTGTATCACAGCCATAAGTATACATGCAATTACTTGGATTTTACGAGGTACAAGCTTACGTTACTTTCGCGTCATCTTAAAATCAGCAACAACGAAACAAGGACTGACAATTAAGTCATCATTTGTGGAAACACGCTGTGAATACGAACCTTCCGAAACAAATAAAGTGAGAAAGGATGGAGTTCAAGGTCATATTTTAACGTTGGTTGTCAAATGCGACTCCGCAGAGCTGCTATGTTCAAGGCGTTTCCCACAAGTGATGATGGATGACATGTTTTAATTTAATCATTTTCACTGTTATGAGACATAAAATGTTTCCGAAAAACGCGAATATTCGCCTCTTATCGCTTCAAAGTTTACTTTTCTACAACACGGGACGTTGTGGTCGATGTCTGAGTCGAAGACGACTGCAAATGTTTAGCATAAAGCAAACATTTCGTCAAATTTACAGCAAAAAATAACTGAATTTTTTGTTCCTAGTATTTTAGCAGGGAAGAGACGAAAGGTTGGTAGGGTTTTATGGCGCAAGGGTCATATTTGGCGAAGCTGCGCCAAACACAAGATAAACAACTTTAAATAATAGACATACACACACAATGACAGCTTTACTGGTACAGAAAAGAGAAAAACAACCAGAGAAAGTTACAAAAATCATTTTCCCTGTTACAGGATAAATTTGATCATTTTCACTGTTATGAGACAAAATGATCCGAAATAGAAATTTTCGCATCTTATGACAAATCGGATCTTTCCCTTCCGAATTGATTCAGGACCGTCACCAATAGCCCGTTGTGTTTCTAAGTGCTACTTAAATTCATCTAACTGCCTTAAGGCTTCAAAAGCGTGACTGAGTCAAAGACGACTGCAGATGTTTAAAATAAAACAAACGTTTCGTCAAATTTACAGCAAAAAATACAGGACTTTTTCTTGAAGGATTTTAGCATTAAAGAGACGAAAGGTTGGTAGCGTTTATTGGTGCAAGGGCCATATATCGTATCTCGCTAAATTGCGTCAAACACAAGATGACAAGTAATGGACATTCACAGGTTAATAATTTTCATTGTTATGAGACAAAATGATCCCCAAACAGAAAATCTCGCTTCTTACCACGGGAAGTTGTGGATGGCTGAGTCGAAGACAACTACAGATGTTTGGCATAAAGCAAACATTCTGTCAAATTTACAGCAAAAAATACTGAAATTTTTGTTAGGGTTTTAGCATTTAAGAGACGAGAGTTTAATGGCGTTTTCTACTTCTTATACGACACGGGACGTTGTGGTCGATGTCTGAGTCGAAGACGACTGTAGATGCTTAGCATAAAGCAAACATTTCGTCAAATTTACAGCAAAAAATGACAGAATTTTTTTGTTCTTAGTATTTTAGCAGGGAAGAGATGAAATCTGGAAAAGGAATATCTGGAAAATCTGGAAAAGCTGCGTCAAGCATAAGACAGACAACTTCAAGCAATTATCATACACACGCATGGAAAGTTTTACTTACACAGAAAACAGAATACACCCAGGAAAAGTTACAGAAATCATTTTCACTGTTACAGGTTAAATTTTAATTTAATCATTTTCACTTTTGCAGGTTAAATTTTAATTTTATCATTTTCCCTTTTGCAGGTTAAATTTTAATTTAATCATTCTCACTGTTATGACTGTTATGACGCATAAAATGATCCCCAAAACAGAAATATTCGCCTCTTACTAGTCAAATATTATCTTTCTCTTTGGGATTGAGGGCCGCGGTAGCCCGGTTGCAAAAGTAACGGATTAGCAACCAGAGGGTTGCGAGTTTGAATCCAACCAAAGACCGTCGTGTACACAATGGGGGTGGTGCACGTTAAATCTGTCGTGGCCCCAAATGTCCTCACGTTGGCGTGATTTGGAAATTGGAAGAGTGAGGTGCCAGCTCAGGTGCTACCTCATCATCTGACCGTGGTTCAAAATTACTAATATTAAAATACCTATCTACCCTTTGGGATTGATCCCGTACCGCCTGTTGTATTTCGCCAGTGTAACGTAAATTCATCTACTTACCTATATTATAGTTACCTATATTATAGGCTCAGTGGATATGTCCACTGAACTAGCAATCTTCGAGTTGTAGGCGGTGCAAGTTCGATTCCTGTCTGGTGCATTCCTCCCTGGGTGTATTTCTCCCTTCTGTGACAGTAAAACCTTCATTGAGTGTCTGTCTATTGCTTGATATTGTATGTCTTGTGTCTGGCTTAGCATAGCCAAATATGGCTCTTGAGTAATAAAACCCTAAAACAACCGACTCAATAACTACAAGCATCATATATTACATTGATTAGTTGTTTCGGCGTTTTATGGGCACAAGGGCTATATCTGGCCAAGCTGTGCCAAACACAAGACAACGTAAAAAATGTCGTGAAAGGGATAAAAGAGGGATTGGGAACAGAGTAGCAAGATGAGAGGATAAAAAAATCGCTTTTGTATCTCGGGATTACGACCCCCATGTTTACTAAAGGCAGTAATAAACCCCATGGGAAAGGATAAGATCATTAGAGTACCTCTGGTTCGAGAAGGACGTACACACCTAAAGGAGATGTGCCCCTGAGGGCTATATTGCATTGACGAGGTCGTTTTGTTTATGCGGAGTAAATATTTTTACAAATTTTTAAGAGCTAAAACAAGAATTCTGCACTTTTCTAAATAATTTTGTATAAATATTTTTTAAATATTTTATGGCAATACGATACCAAATCTTCATTTCAGTGATTAGGTAATTGTCTTGAATTTTCGAAAAGAAATTCAAACAGGTATCTTCACCTAGTCTGAGGAAAGTAGAGAAATTAGGTAAATTGCGATTGTCGGTATTGGACCTTACCGAGATTAATTACCATAATCGCACTTAAAATTCTCAAATAAAATTCAAGAGCAACCAGTATAGTGCGGCTCCAACGAGAAGGCAGTCGACCTTGGATCAGTCTATTTTTAAATGCGTGCGAAAGGTCGTTAGGAGGAGGGCTGCCTTACGCAAAAGCGTGAATGACGATCGTCGTGGGTAGTTTCCACCACTAATTCGTTATCACTGCTATCGCTTATGGCACCAAAAGATAAACTTAGAAGGATGAATCCGGGCTAAAGACTAGTTGTGGAAGCGCTTTGTTTACGTTCCAACCTATCACCTTAATTAAAGAATAGACTGGTCCAAAACCATTTGACTCGACTACCTTCTCGTGGGATCTGGACTATAATAAGTTGCAAGAATTTCTTATCCAAAGAATAAACAAACTATTATAAGCGTACATTTGGCTTGCATAAGTTAAAACAAATATAATCGATCTTGATATGGAATCGATTTCAGGATTATGACTGAAAACCTACGACAAACACATAAATATGCTAATTTTAATACGCATTTCTCTTTCCTGTACTCATCAGATTCATCACATACTGGAATATTGAGGTACAAAATCCTTGAATTTCATTCAAAGAAAACACTTTAAGTAGCACTTCTTAACCCTCCTGGTGATTGATTTTAGAAAAACTGACTAGATCTTGATGGACGAGATACCTCGTCATAAGGAAAAACTGCCCAAATCTTAATGGACGAGATACCTAGTCATTAGAAAAACTGTCCAGATCTTGATGGACGAGATACCACGTCATTAGAAAAAACTGTCCAGACCTTAATTAGTTTTCTATATTTGAAAGATTTTAACCCTCCTGGTTGTTGTCTCGACGAGGTATCTCGTCATTAGCAAAACTGACGAGATATTTCGTCAATAGAAGAAAACTGATCAGATCTTGACATCGTCGTCATAAAAAAAGTCGGCAATACCTTTATGACCAGATATCTTATTATAAGCAAACTTGTTCAGATCTTGATGGACGAGATATCTCGTCGAAACAGCTTGGAGGGTTAAATGTTTGCATGGGCTGTTGATCGATTCATAAGATGTGGGAAGATAATAATTAGAGTAGGAATAATAAAAGCTGGTATAGGCTATCACAGCTATGTTAGGTAAATGTCTCTTCATTAATAAGAAAACAGATCAGATCTTGATGTCATCGTCATAAAAAAAATCAGCAATATCTTGATGACGAGATATCTCGTCAGTAGCAATGTTAGTCATATTTTGAATGAAGATATATCTCGCTCAAACAACTTGGATTAATAAGATGTGGGAGCTTATCTCACAGCTTATCTTAATCATTATCTTATCATTAATTATTTATCATTATCTTACCAGCTAACCCAATAGTAGATTTACTAAGCAACTCAATGGATTATTTATAGTAAGAGTAAAAAATATCTAGAGAACTAAATAGCTATTTAGATGGTCCCCCAAATATACCGAATGAGATATAGGGGTACGATATATGCAAGCATATACTTAAAGTAGGGAGGTGTACTCATTCTCTCATAGAACCCTCCTGTTTCGGTGTCTCCAGTAGTATTTGCAACGCGACGGCAAAAAATAGCCACTGCCTATTAAATAATGTATGTGCTTTCGCCATCAAAGGAAGTTAAACAAATATTGAAAGGGGACCTCATATTTGGTTAAGATACATATATTCCATGTCCAGTAATCGATATAACAAGATCAATAAGCTGTTCTACAGTCGTATAAGGATCTCGATTCGTATGAATGTTTTCATTAGACTGTTTATTTTAATCCTCTGAAAGGTAGGAAAAACAGTTTCCCGTTGCCCGGGAAAATATCAGAGGAATGAAATATGCTTTATAGAAAAACGATGATACGAGGTGAAAAATGCTGTGTCTTATTATTTCCTACAGCGCACTTGTCAAGTATTCCCTTTGAAATTAAACGGCTGGAACCATTTGTTTTAGGATTGTTTAGTTCTGGGTGTAGGATTATTTGTTTTGATGGGAACGGCAAATAAATAGGGAGAAAAACAGATTTCGATATGTTGATTTTGTTTAACGATGTAAGTTTAAGTGTTTAGGTTTTGCGATGCGTTTTTCTCGTTGTCGTAACTTGTGGATGAAAAGTTTGTTTATTTACTTTCAGAAATGGATGGGGTGAAAGGAGATTGTGTTTATACTTCGCGGGTGTGTCTGATTTGATTTCTTAGGGGGTGATTTGGTTGGTTTGGGTTTTGCGGCGCAAGTGTTAAAGAGGACAAGCTGGGCCAAACACGAGACAGAATGTAACCCGAAAAAAGTTAGATAAATGTTAAAAATTAATATTTCAAACAATAAAAGGCAGATTTAAAATATGCAACGCTTGAAATACATTGAACCTGAAAGCAAATTTTCAAACGCCTAATCAAACGGGAAAACAATATCATCGTTGTCGGCAGCATAACTAGTGAATGACATATTAAAGTTTTGATATAATGGTGCAGTTTAAAAGGTGAATGATGAAAACACTAGGTGGAATTTGAGAATCGTATGGTATGTAAATACTTAATAATGAATGACTAGTGAATAATATATTAAGTTTAGATGAAATGATACATTTTAAAAGGTGAAGTATAAAAACTAGATGGAATTTGAAAATCTTATTTCATGTAAAAATTTAACAGTGAATAATTTTAGTGTGAATGATATATTAAAAATTTTGATGGGGGAAATGGGCAGTTTTAAAAGGTGAAGGATGAAAATGCCAGGTGGAATTTGAAAATCGTATGGCATGTAAAAATTTAATAGTGAATAATATATTGTTTGGATGAAATGGTACGTTTTAAAAGGTTAAGTATAAAAACTAGATGGAATTTGAAATCTTATTTCATGCAAAGATGCATATTTCCGATGAGAGGTACACCCCCAGTGGCTACTAATTAACCAATCTTTTGTAAAAAATCTGTTACTTTGTAGAGGTTGGTAGGTAGTTGAATCAACGTCGCACAGGAGCAACATAACGTGCTATTGACGACTATCCGGGATCAATCCCGAAGGAAAAGATTCGAAGGTAAAACCTTGTAATTTTGAACCACGGTCATATGACGAGGTCGACACCTGAGCTGGCACCCCACTCTCCAAACTTCCACGCCACGTCAACGAAAGGATATTTGAAGTCACGACAGATTTAACGTGCACCAGCCCCAGTGTACAAGACGGTCTTTGGCTGGACCGAGTATTTAATGAGTGACTAGGCTTGAATAAACAAAACTCTACTTCAAATTCAAAACAAGGGCTATATCTGGCCAAGCTGTGCCAAACACAAGACAACGTAAATTCAAGACCGAGTACTGTTTGGGTCGGTTTTGTAGCGCAAAGGCCACATTTGGTCAAGGTGTGTCAAACACAAGACAGACAGCATCATGTGATAGGCAGGTAGGTAGGTATTTCAATTAACGTCGCACTGGTTTGTTTGGGGGTTTTATGGCGCAAGGGCCATATTTGCGCCAGACACAAGACATACAACATCAAGTAATAGACACACACAATGAAAGTTTTACTGACACAGAAGAGAGAAATACACCCAGGGAGGAATGCATCTGACAGGAATCGAATCTGGACCGCCTACAACTCGAAGGTAACGTCGCATTGGATCAACACAACGGGCAATTGGTGACGGTCCGGGATCAAACCCGAAGGGAAAGATTTGACGGCAATACCACGTAATTTTGAGCCACAATCAGATGACAAGGTCACACCTGAGTTGGCCCCCACTCTCCAAATTTCCCCATCACGTCAAAATAAGGGCATTTGAGGAGGGATTAAACGTGTACCTGCCCCCACGTTGGTTGGATCTAGTTTCGAACTTCCCACCTGGCTACCGCGGCCCGTTACTTTGTAGAGAAGAGACGAGAAGCGAAAAGAAGTTTCGGTCGGATTACAGCAGGAGTGATCCAGGCTCCCAATATCACTTGATGCTTCTTATTTGGATGATGGGCTTGCTTTCTTCATGCTGGCCAGAAAAGTAGGCGAGACCAACATTACACTAAAGGTTTTCTTATGCAAGTCGCATCATCTTCTAAAACGCAAGGCGTGCTCAGGGGTTCCCACCTAAGTATATCAAACGGGGAATAGAGAAGTCTGGAAATGATGGCTGGGAACCCCGCAAAAAATCGGAGGGAAACTTCCAAACTCACTCTGCAATCTAATGATTCTCGCAGGGGTAAAAGATCTACTTTCTATATACCCGGATCTATCTATATATCTACCTATATGAGCTTTTTGAAAAGTTAACAAAAATAAAGAAGCGAACCTCAGATTTATGGACAGAGGGGTCTTATGAAAAAGGAATCATTTCTTTCTGGGCAAAACCCGCTTTTTCTTCTCCCACGCTTTCTTTTAACTCCAGTAAAAAGGAGATAAGTTTTAAGCTTAAAAGAAAGAATCGCGGCGTTTGCGAATGAGAATATGGAAAAGTTTTGACCAGGGCGGAAGAAATGTCCTCTCTTCCAAAGAGTGGGAGATAGAAGGCAAAAAAATGTATAAACTAAATAAATAGCACACGCAGACACACAGGAAGAAGGAAGGGAAAAAAGGACTCGGAGAAAGAGACTTGGGAAAAAAATTGGGACATAGCTTGGCTTTCAAGCAGCCTGATTAAAGCCTAGAGGTCCAAGAAAGCAACGATAAGGCCGAGTCACTTTGGATCGATTTTTGCCATTAGAGAAAGTGGATGCTCTTGTTCGTTGGGTTTCTTAGGCTCTAGTCGGACCGTGCTGATTCATTCAATACGCATTTCCCGTTTGCCGCTGATAAAGCAGGAGACCACAGGTACCTCTTTCCTGCACATCCCTGCCCGGAGCCCCGACCCCAGGGCAAGGTGATTCTGCCCGACAAAACAACGCATATACCCGAGAGTGTTCGCTGGAACACAATTCATGTCGTGTTCTACGGTAGCTACCGCGGATCAATTCGGTCCGTAAGCAGCTTCTTTGACGTTGCTGCGGTTGTCATCGAGCTAGGACTACTCTCTTTTGTGATTTCTTTAATGCAACACAACTCAGATCGAAAACATTCTGAATTTATACTCGAGATATACCCGAGAGTGTTGCTGGAACACAATTCATGTCGTGTTCTACGGTAGCTACCGCGGATCAATTCGGTCCGTAAGCAGCTTCTTTGACGTTGCTGTGGTTGTCATCGAGCTAGGACTACTCTCTTGTGATTTCTTTGAAAATACGATTGAGATTTTTGAAAGCGCTTTCAATTTATATCAGTAACCCGAAATATATCCAAGAGTGTCCGTTGGAACATAATTGATACCTACCTTAAGAAACGAAGCGGATAAATTTGGCCAGTAAGGCAGCTTTGACGTTGCTGCGGTTGTCATCCAATTAGGACTACTCTCCTTTGGGATTTCTTTAAGAATACAACTGAGATCTTCGAAAGGCATTTTAAATTTATAACACGAGATATACCCAAGAATGTTGGCTGGAACTCAATTGGTGCCAATCGTAAGAAACAACGCGAATGAATGCGGTCCGTAGGCAGCTTCTTTGAAGTTGCTACTGTTTTGTCATCGAGCTAGGACTACTCTCCTTTGGATTTCTTTAAGAGTACAGCATGACTGAAATCTTCGAAAGCAGTTTAAACTTATAACAGTAACCCGAGACAAAATTAAATTGCCTATACCCAAGATTGGAACACAAGTAGTGCATATCGTAAGAAACGATGCAGGTCAATTCGGCCCGTAAGCAGCTTCTTTGACGTTACTCGGGATTGTCATCGAGGTAGGGCTATCTTCCTTTGGGATTTCTTTAAGAATGCTACATAACTGAGACCTTCAAAATCATTTTATTTATAACAATTAACCCGAGATATACTCAAGAGTGATACCTACCGTGAGAAATGATGCGGATCAATTCGGCTCGTAAGCAGCTTCTTTGAGGATTGTCTCGACGACGTATCTCGTCTAGCCAAACTGACCAGATCTTGATGGACGATATATCTCGTCATTAGAAGATAACTGACCAGATCTTGATTTCGTCATCATCAAAAACTCGGTGATATTTTGATGACGAGATACCTCGTAATTAGCAAAATTTGCCAAATCTGGATGGACGAAATGTCTCGTCGAAACCACTTGGAGGGTTAATCCCTACGAGAACAACAGCTATTTCTCAAATAGCTAATAAAGAAAAAAAATCACCCAATCTCCACCTACAACGTAAAATAAGTGCCAAGTAAAAATAAATCTCGAATGTCTCTGAGAGAAGAAAAAAACAATAAAGGACATACCTCGATGTGATAACATTGTCTCTGAAGTCATCTTTCCTCCTCTTCTCTACCGAGCTGCGTGAGTAACACTTGCAATTTTTTTCCTTCTTTTTATGGCTGTGACCTATTCACCTTAGCTCGAACTGATGTCCCTCCCTCGCCCCAGGTTAAAACACAGGTGACAAAGGGAGTTGACGACTTGGCAACACAAGCCAAATAAATGTTTACTTCAAAAAGAAAACTGGGAAAAGGACGGTTTGCGCTTTTCCTCGTAGTAAACCCGCCTTTGCTCTCCTTTTCGACAAAGTTGTCTTAAAAATTGTCTTTCGCGTACTTGAAATCTGGTTGGTTGTTTTTGGGTTTTGTGGCACAAGGGCCATATTTGACCAAGCTATCCCAAGTACAAGACAAACATCAAGTAATGGACATACACACCAAACGAAAATGGAGTTTTCATACAAAGATATCTTCAGATCTTTTCAGTTTCTTTAACCCTCCTGGTAGTTTTGACGAAGTATCTAATCATTAGCAAAAGTGACCAGATCTTGATGGACGAGATACCTCGTTCCCACCATCATAAAGAACTTGCCGATTTTTTTTTGTCCTCAGCAAAATCAATTTTTTGTCATTAGCAAAATTGGTCAGGTCTTAATGTTCGTGATATCTCTTTGACACCACATGGAGGATTAAGTGTACTCAAATGTATGAAAAGAATGCTTTAGATTATTCTCGTAAGAGCTCTTACCTATGTGCAGCCAGAATGTCATTTGCGTTGGTTGATTGTTTTTTTATGGGACAAAAGCCATATTTAGCCAAGATGAGCCAGACACAAGACAACATCAAGTAATGGGCGCAAGTAAAGTTTTACCGACACAGAAGAAATAAATACGCCCAGGAATGGAAACGAATCTATCCAATTTCGGGGGCTCAAAACAAAAAGCGAGTTTAGCATACGAAGTTATTAATTTCATCACATTTTATCAGTTTCTTTAAGTCTACTCAAATGTATGAAAAGAATGCTATAGATTCTGATAAAAATTCTTACCTATTTACAGTAGCGTAACCAGAATTTTATTTCTATTGATTGGTTGCCTTTTTATGGCACAAGAGCCATATTTGGCCAAACTAAACCGAACACAAGACAACTTGAAGTAAAAAATGTCGAGAAAGAAAAAAAGAGGGATTGAGAATAGGAAAATGGGATGAAAGTAGAGAAAGATCTCGCTTTGGCATCTTGGAATCGAGATCCCCATGTTTACCAGAGGCAGTAAAAACCCCATGGGAAAAGAATAGATCACCAGGATACCTGGGGTTCGTGAAACACGTACACACCTGAAGAAGATGAGCTCCAGAGGGTCGAAACACGGTTGGATAATTTTGAAAACTAAAATTCCTTGTCATGCATGCTTTAGTCATTGAAATATTTTTACCAATTCAGTTTAGCTTTCGCACGATATATGTGGTCCCGTAACTTTTCCTAATCTGGGGCTTTATACACTTTTAATTAGGTTGGGCGATACACTTTCAATTAGGTCAGGTTGGGTTTTATGGTACGGAGCTATAATAGGATAAGAAGTCATAACTTTCGCAGCAACCTCTGCAAAGCAGCTCATCTCCACGTCATGATAGGGCCGCAGTATCCCTGTTGGAAGAGTAACGGATTTGCAACCGGAGGGTTGCGAGTTCGAATCAGACCAAAGACCGTCTTGAACAAAGGAGGCGGGTGCACGTTAAATCTGTCGTGGCCTCAAATGTCCTCACGTTGGCGTGGTGTGGAAGTTTGGAAAGTGGAGTGCCAGCTCAGGTGTGATCTCGTCATCCGAAAAAAAACGAGGTTCAAAAGTACGAGGTATTGTCCTCGGATCTTTCCTTTCGGGTTTGATCCGGACCTTCGTCAATAGCCCGTTGTGTTGCTCCAGTGCGACGTTAATTAAATATCTACCTACCCACCCGACCAGGTCTTGACAGGCCTTATGCCCTTTGTTGGCAGGCCGTAGGGCCTGGGTTATAAAATATCGGGTAGCCTGCATCGGAGTTTGAAATTCGATCCAGCCAATGACCGTCGTGTACACGGGGGCTGGTGCACGTTAAATCTGCCGAGGCCTCAAATGTCCTCACGTTGGCGTGGTGTGGAAGTTTGGAGAGTGGGGTGCAAGCTCAGGTGTTCTCGTCACCTGACCGCAGTTCAAATTACATGGCATTGTCCTAGGATCTTTCCCTTGGGGATTAATCCCGGACCGTCGCCAATAGCCCTTTGTGTTGCTCCAGTGTGACGTTAATTAACTACCTACCTGCACACCCAACTACTGTCCGAAACCGAGAGATGAATTCTGGATCGGGGACTTATCCCCTGTAACGCTAAATGCCCTTGCAAGACCATTGACATTCGATACAAATGAGACAGAAAATTAAATTTAAGAAACTTGGGTAGTTAAGTATTTAATTAACGTCGCACTGGCGCAACACAACGGGCTATTGGTGACCGTCCGGAATCAAACCCGAAATGAAAGATCAGAGAACACCATGTAATTTTGAACCACGGTCAGATGACGAGGTCACACCTGAGCTGGTACCACACCTCTAAACTCCCACACCAAGCCGATGTGAGGACATTTGAGGCCATGAAAGATTTAACGGCCACCACACCAGGTGGGCCGTGGTAGCCCGGTTGGAAGAGTAACGGATTATCAACCGGCGGGTTGCGTGTTCGAATCCAACCAAAGCACTTGGAGAGTGGGGTGCCTGCTCAGGTGTTGCCTCGTCATCTGATCGTGGTTCAAAATTATGTGGTGTTGTGCTCGGATCTTTCCCTTTGGGATTGATCCCCTACCGTCACCAATAGCCCGTTGTGTTGCTCCTAGTATGACGTTAATTAAAATATCTGTCGTAGCCTTGTTTGTAAGTCAATTTCGAAATTTCTTCTTGTTTACTTTTGTCTTGATAGAAGACGTTTTACTCCACCGAAATATTGACATTTTTTGTCAATAGCAATTTCGGCTGAGCAAAATGTCTACCATCATCAGGACAACAGTAAACGAGGGGAAAAGGGTTGAAATGCTATGTGTGAATAGTGTTCCTATCCTCCCTTTTTAACTAATCCATCCAGGCCCCGTACAAAGGAGGGGAAGCACTAGAAAAATAAACTAGTGTATTAGATAAAGTAAACACGGAGATACTTAAGCAACTATCTCGTAACACTTAGGTAGTATAAAAGTTAAATTCGAATTTTCCTCTTGTTTACTTTTGTCTTGATGGTGGACGTTTTGCTCCACTGAAATTATAACACTTTTTTGTCAATAGCGATTTCGTCGGAGTAAACATTTACCATCATGTCAAAAGTAAACAAGAGGGAAAACTCGAGTTTAAATGTTATCTTAGAAAACAGTGTTGCCATCCAGGCCGCGTACAAAGGCGGAGAGATCTAGTATCCTTCAATAGTGTGCTAGATATGGTAAACTCGAGGTACTTAAACCATCTTGTATCCGTAGATTGTAGTTCAGATTTTACTCGAGTTTTCCTCTTGTTTACTTTTGTCCTGATGGTGGTAAACGTTTGGGTGACGATGGTGAATGGAAAACTCTTTCCATATTTATAATGACCTTAATTGGTCGGAGCAGTGGGATTGTCTCCATTGAAGATGGTGGATGGATACCCATGAATCTGAGTATTTTCTGTGTGATCATAGGTTTCACTTAACCCTTCTGATGGTTATCTCGACGAGGTAACTCGTCATTAGCAAAATTGGTCAGATCTTGATGGACGAGACATCTCGTCAGAGGTAATAAACTTGAAACGTTATTTTATATTTTTGAGAAAGATAGGTTGTTGAGGTTTATACGTGAATAAGATGAAACAGCCCCTCTACGAAAAATATGGTATTATTATCCAAAAAGTCTTTTACCCATCTCTTTCATTTACTTATTAGTTATACCATCCCGATAATTTTGCCTTCTCAAAACCATTACTCTGAAAAGTTTCCAGAGCCGCGATGTTTCCCAAAGCATAAATATCCCAGGAGCGATATTCAAACACGATCCCGAACTTAAAATCTGCTCGACCCGATTGTATAGATGTATATAACCTCCTAAGCCCCAGCGGATTTATTGGTTATTCCCTGTCCCGTCACACAATGAAATACGATTCAAATTCAAGGGCCGAAACCAGCCCCTACCAAGAGTTACCGGAATATAAAACCAATAAGATTCAAACCAAATATGTTATCGAGTCAATATAAGCATATCGAGCCTCAGTATTTGCTTCGAGGCGAAGGCCCTGTACTTTTATTTATACCTCGCATTCCTACGTAAATGAAACATTCAGTTGCCATAAATCTCGCGCATTTGAACTAAGTATATCCAAAAGCATAAGCGACTCATTTTTCAGTCACACCGCACAACCGCAAATAAAATGCTTCCTTTTTTCTCTGCCTTGCCTTTCTTTCTTAATGCCTAGAAGGGGGTTTACTCTTTGCATATATGAAATCCAGTCCCAGATCCATTACCTTAAAAGTAAGATAAATGAAATGTATAGCGGTAAAAAAAATCTCCATTGTCCATTGCTCGAACATCAAGGGGGTTTCATTTGCCTGATATCCCTTTTTACTCCTGTGTCGTTCCCCCAGTATTATACACCCCTTTTTTCCTGGCTCCTTGCCAAATGTAATAACTCTGCATGGTTTAGTCACATCCAAGTTATCTGAAGTGCGAGGGGAAAAGTGCTTTACAGTTGATTTCGATATAACATTTAAATTACATCCCTTCTTAAAGCGTTGTTTTTATTTCACTCGCTTCTTTGTCTCTTTTTTGAATTTGCTCCTCCCTCCCTTTACTTTCTTTATTTAAATAAAAGGGTAAAAAAACGCGCCTTCCAATATACACACATACAGGCATATTCGCTTCTTCAAACGGTGTAATTCCGGTACTGTTATGTAAATGTATATAAAGTATCCAAATCTCCCCGATCTCGAGGTAAATAATCTTTGATTTTCTTTAAAGAAATGGTTTTCACTTATGCGATACCGGCATTATACGCTGGATTTGAAATCTAAGTGTAAATAATGTAAGAGAGAGAAAAAAAATGCCTCCTGGTGTTTCGGGAGTATAAAAGGAAAGTGTCGGTATATTTTAATGTTGGAGAATGGGGTTTGGGAAACAATCATAGGGCATTTATGGAACCGGGAAAAATAAAAAGGTTTTTATTTTATTCATTTTTTCTCATTTCTGGAGGAGATTGGAGAAGGGAAGTATATTTGTGATTCACAATTTTCTGTTTACCCTCAGTTTTCTTTGGGAAAGTTCCTGGAATAGAAAAAACGAACGCTCAGTGAGAAGTCTACGAACGATTCATACTTACAGAAACTCTTGCAAAGATATTAATTTTCATGTGCACACATTTGTTTAGAGCTTTTAGCTGACTAGACTTGAGAAAATCTATTATCTCTTAACATAGTTAACCCTCCGAGTGGTTTAGACGAGATATCTCGTCCACCAAGATCTGACCAATTTTGCTAATGAGGAAATATCTCGTCAAGATGCTGCCGATTTTTGGATGATGACGAGATAAAGATCTGGTCAGTTTTGCTAATGACGAATTACCTCGTCGAGACAACCATCAGGAGGGTTAAGTGAAACCTATGGTCACAGAAAATACTCAGATTCATGGGTATCCATCCACTATCTTCAATGGAGACAATCTCTCTGCTCCGACTACATAGATCCTCATAGATCCATCGAGATCTGATCAATTTTGCTAATGATGAAATATCTCGTCATCAAGATACTGCCGATTACTGGATGATGATCAGATCAAGATCTGGTCAGTTTTCTTTTAACGACGAGATTTCTCGTCCATCAAGATTTGGTTAGTTTTGCTAATGACTAGATAGCCCTCGTCGAGTCAACCATCATGAGGGTTAAATGATAGTAATTGTAAAATATATGAGAGGGGAATACACTTCTCAGGTGTGAAGTGGTATAGAGCATGTTTATTGTCAATACATACCATAAGTATGTTTATAAGGCTGTTAAATACCATTATTAGTACAGGTTAAACTGATTTATTTAAGATCGAAGTTTTCAACTCTTATTACAGTTTGAAAAATAATCGTTGCTCTGCCCTATTACAATTAAACCTCAAAGTGGTTTCGACAACTTGTCTTGTTCATCAAGATCTGACCGATTTTTCGAGTGACGAGATATCTCGTCATCAAGATCTGACCAATTTTTCGAATGACGAGATATCTCGTCATCTAGGTATTGCCGATTTTTGTATGATGACAAGATGAAGATCTGGTCAGTTTTCTTCTAATTACGAGATATCTCGTCCATCAAGATTCGATCCATTTTCTAATGTCTAGATACCTCGCCCATCAAGATCTGATCAGCTTGGCTAATGACGAGATAACTCGTCGAGACAACCACCAGGAGGGTTAAATAATTTGTTGCCTTATAAAGTAGACGATGATTTTAGCAACTTTAATTCAAGGAAATAAAACCTTTTCGATTGTTATCTTGTGAAAAATGTTTTATGTTTGTCTTACTCAACAATATGGATTCAATAGAGAAAGACATTTTAAATGATAATCTAAAAGTCATTATAAATATAATGATGAAGAGATCAAGATCTGGTCAGTTGTTTTTATTAATGACGAGACATCTCGTCCATCAAGATCTGGTCAGCCTTGCTATTGACGAGACATCTCGTCCATCAAGATCTGGTCAGCCTTGCTATTGACGAGACATCTCGTCCATCAAGATCTGGTCAGTTTTACTAATGACGAGATACCTCGTCGAGACAACCACAGGAGGGTTAAAACCTTTCAGATATAGAAAAATTATTTACATTTAAATTTATGATTGAACTTTTTCTGCACTTACTGATACTTTTTTCAATTTATGGTCATTGATCAATCTAAATGGAAAAATCTTTCATCTAAAAATGAAATTAGAATTTCAAAAATAGACGAAAACATGGATGTATGAGAGAATATGAGAAGCCTTTTCTGTAAACCTCATGTAGACGGTGTTTTGTAATTAAAAAATAATTATTATTATCATTTATTTTGGAAACTAACTACTTTAACTAGGTAGGTATTTTAATTAACGTCGCACTGGAGCAACACAACGGGCTATTTATATTTCAACTAGGAAAATATTTTACTAGACATTTACTATTTTACTATTAAACTATATACACATTAAAAGTATGATGAGTGTACAGAAATTTTCTTCTGTCTCTTAATGTTAATTTGTTTATCCTTTTTTATTTCTTCATTAATAATTTCTTATGAATTAAAAACTGTTTTAGAATGCGGTAAATTTAAAGTTTAAGCCGTAAATCTTCGATAAAAATCCCTGTTAGATGTGGTATAGGAATACGCAATACTACAATAGGACGCAATACTGAGTGCTAAGTATACGAAGTTTTGTACTAAAGAATAAAGAATGCCAGACTTAAAACAGTAATCGATAACCTTGTATTCCATGTGGTACTCAAATATATACAATATGCAATTCAACAATAATACAGCAGTGCATAGACAGTTCTTGTTCCTCTAGCAGTTGGTAGTCATTCTTCTGCAACGAATGCCAGACTTAAAACTGTAATGTATAACCCTATGCTGATGAGGTACAGGAATATGGAATAAAACTTAAGCAATAATGTAACAATACATAGACAGTATTTCTGTACAGAAGTATACAGAAAGCCAGATTTAAAACAGCAATGGGTCTACTTTTCTGTACAGAAGAGTAGAGAATACCAGTCTTAAAATTAATGGATAGCTCGATACTAGATGTGGTTTCAGGAATATGTAATAAAACTTCAACGATACATAGACAGTAGATGCTCTTTCTATAGAGAAAAGTAAATATTGCCAGTCTTAAAATTAATGCATAACCCTATCCTAGATGTGGCACAGGAATATGCAATAAAACTTTAACAATACATAGACAATGGGTGCTCCTTCTGTACAGAAGAGTAAAGAATGCCGGTCTTATATAAAAATAATGGATAACACTATCCTAGATGTGGTACAAGAATATCCACTAAAACTTCAACAATATCAGCAGAACATAGACAATGGGAGCTCCTTCTTTACAGAATGTCAGTCTTAAAATTAATGGATAACCCTATCCTAGAAGTGGTACAGGAATATGCAATAAAACTTCAACAATATCAGCAGAACATTGACAGAGTGGAGCACTGTTGAGACTGTAAATCTACTTTTCTGTACGGAGTAAAGAATGCCATTCTTATAAAATTAATGGATAACCCTATCCTAGAAGTGGTACAGGAATATGTTATAAAACTTCAGCAGAGTGCATAGACAGTGGATGCCCCTTCTGCAGAGAAGAGTTAAGAACGCCGGAGCGTTAAATCCATTCCGGCAAGCGCTCGATACTGAAAAAAGTGTGGTCCCCGAAGTTCACCGTCTCTTTATAATTAAACGTCTTGATCACTTTCCGTTCAATTAAATCCCTCTGTAGATGGCATTTCCAAGGCATTAAACAATCAACGCGCGCTTCCGCTCAAGCATAACAACGAGTTTTCTTCATTAATGAATAATACACGGGCCAAATTGAACGTAAAACTCTTTCTCAAACTTCCAGAGAATGATTAGAGCTAACGACTTGTAAACAAAACGCAAAAGAAACTTTAAACACGTTCACAAAGTTGCACCCAGCTTGACCTCTGCTATGGGGGAAGTTTTGAGGGGAAAGAATAAAAAAGGGGAATCTACAATATGACTAACTTTAATAATTCTTCGTGATTCATTAAGATAACATAATAGTTGAGCGAGGTAGAAGCCCCGAAGAAAAGTTGTTTTCGTGGGCGATCGCGAAGCAAAAATGTTGCTAGTCGTTTTGGGTGGTAGTTTACACAGAAATAACTTAATTGCCCACCGAGGTTTTAAGTAACATATTAATGAAGTTTTGGTGTACATTAAATTTTTCGGACTGATTCTGATTTAATTTATGTCAGGTTGCTTTAAGTTGCTGGAATGCTTAAATTTAAAATGCTTAATTAGCCGCCATTGATGGGATAAATTGAGTTTTCAATAGTTATGCATGTACTTTTGTAAGTAGTTATCTTTGGATATAAATTAAATATTGAGAAAGGAATTCTGAATTGTGATATATAGACAATTAATTAGATGCGTGTTCTTTAGGTCCTTTTTTCAAACAGTAACTCTGAGTGCTAAATCCTTCAAGTGGTTTTGACGAGATATCTCGTTCATCAAGATCTGACCCATTTTGCTAATAATGAGATATCTAGATATCTCGTCATCAAAATATTGCCGATTTTATGTTGAGGACGAGATCAAGATTTGGTCAGTTTTTTTAATGACGAGATATCTCGTCCATCAAGGTCCGGCCAGTTTTGCTTATAGTTTTTTTAATGACGAGATATCTCGTCCATCAAGGTCTGGCCAGTTTTGCTTATGAAACGAGATACCTCGTCGAGACAATCACCAGGAGGGTTAAAAAATTAAAAGCTACTGGAGATTGTTTGGTGTGGAATATTCGCTTACGAAAGCAGGAATCGTCAGATATCCATCAGTTAAGGATCATAAAAAATTCCTTGATCTCTCCTTATGGGCTGTTTTATGGTTATTTCTTAAATACGAAGTTTACAGCATGGGAGAGCATATAAGTGAAATCCCTGTTTGAGTTATAAAATTTCATGGAATGCCCGTAAAATAATATACAAAACTCATGAGGTTGGTTGTTTTGGGGTTTTATGGAGCAAGGGCCATATCTGGTTCTCTGCTCCAGACACAAGATATACAATATTAAATAATAGACATACGCGCACAGTGAAAGTTTTATTGACACAGATGAGAGAAATACATCCAGGGTGGAATACACCAGACATGAATCGAACCTGCGCCGCCTACAACTCGAACTCATGAGACTGAAGCATTTTTTCATATACCCATCAAAATAACGAGTTTAAAATTTTATTTTGATACTGAGGTATCAAAACTAGAGCTGCGATTTTGTTACTTTTAACTATTAAAGCAAAATTTGTAATTAAAGCCAAATTTTTATATATTTTAATTTTTATAATTTAATGATTTTTAGTTACATTTTTATAATTTAAGTTTAAATCTTAATAATAATTTTTAATTAATTTAATGTGATTAATTTAATTAATTTTATTTGATTTTTTAAAATAATCAACCTAAAAATTTGCATTTGCTTAACACGTTAACTGCCAACTACCAATTAATTAGCGCGTATTTTATTTAGCAGTCCTAGTTTCGTACTCGTACCAACTTCGAGTTAATTTGTAGTTGGTAGTCAACGTGTTAGAACCTCAAGTTATCATTTACTTAGCATACTGACTGCCAACTACGAATTAACTCGTACGTAATTAATCTCGTAGTCGTTCTAGTCTGGTACTCATCAAGCCAACGAGTTAAGTCGTAGTCAACGTGTTACAACCTCAAAAATTCTCATTTCTTAACACGTTGATCCTGTCAACTACAAATTAAATCGTACGTAGTTAATCTTGTACTCATCGTGCCAACAAGTTAAGTCTCAGTTGGCAGTCAACATGTTAAGTAAAGGAGAACTTTTGAGGTTAATTATTTTGAGACTTGAGTTAATCAAATTATAAGTTTACTTTTTCTACTGGTAAATTCGTAGTTGGTAACTTTTCCAGACACCAACTATGAGTTATAGCGTAAGCTGAAATATTTTAACCTTTGATAAGTACGAGCATATTCGTAGATTTTTCTTAAAAAGATAGATTATTAGTGGTCTTAATGAGCAAAAAAATTGTCATGCCTTCATGGAACCGAATACTTATTCACTAAAAATTAATTGGCAATTTAATGAAAATAATATGTTATAACTCATGTAATGATATGCTTATTAGTGATACAATTTAAGCAATTTCTCACATGCAAAGTTCGAAACTGACAAAAATGGTGTACTGATTCACAGCGTTTGTTTTGTGTACATACGACTGTCGGCGGACTTTCTTCTGAGTGGTATAACTGTAAATAACATCAGTTTTCATCTCCTGTATTTCTTTTAGTAAGTTTTGAAAAGTTAAATTATTGCGTCAAAATCAAGTTGGTGTCTGAGACATGTTTACTCAAAAACACCATGTCACACAATTTTTTAACCCTCTGAGCGTCACAAGATTTCCGATTAGTGTAGTATTCCTTTCCTCCCTTTAAGACACGTAACGACTAAATAAGAAACTACGTCTTTTGGTTGAAAGAGGGCCGCGGTAGCCCAGTTCGAAGAGCGACGGATTAGCAACAGAAGGGTTGCGAGTTCGAAACTCGGTCAAGTCAAAGACCGTCGTGTACACGGGTGTCGGGGCATGTTAAATCTGCCGTGGCCTCAAATACTCTCATGTTGACGTAATGTGAAAGTTTGGAGAGTGTGGTACGAACTCAGGGGTTCTTGTCATCTGACCGTGGTTCAAAATTACGAGGCGTTGTCCTTGGATCTTTCCTTCGGGATGCATCCAGGATCGTCTCGAATAGCCCGTTCAGTTGCTCCAGTGCGACGTTAATTACCTACCTTTGGCTGAAAGAAACCAATGAAGATTCTATTGGTCCAAAAGGACACGACTGGTTACACTCCATGCAATGAAGACTGTAGGTTACAGAAGGGATATATGCGCGTAAGCCCCTCAGGGGGTCAATTCGTATTTATTTCTGTGGATTTGGGGGTACTAATTGCTTGGGCTAAACTTAAGAAGGGTTTCTATATCGGGTTATCGCTTCTCCCTACATAAATAACTTGCTTCTACATTGTGTGAACTCTTTAAGAGGAATTTTTCTTAAATTGAGGAAATTGAGATGTTTAAATACTCAGTGACATGCTAAGAAAAAGGAAATAGTAGAAACAAAAATATTAAATTTCAGTTACTTAAGCAGTACACGAAAGCCCTTATATCGAAAATAGTTTCACTTTTAAAAAGAAAAATCTTTTTTAAAAATTTAATTTAAAATTTGTAAGATGGTGTTATTGTGTTGTATAGAAGAGAATTTTTGTCTACTCTAACGGAATTTGCATTCAATGACAGGTAGGTAGGTAGTTAATTAACGTCGCACGGGAGCAACACAATGGGCTATTGTCGACGGTCCGGGATCAATCCCTAAGAGAAAGATCCAAGGATAACGCTTCGTAATTTTGAACCACGGTCAGATGACGAGACAACATCAGAGCTGGCCCCCACTCTCCAAACTTCCCCACCACGCCAACGTGAGGACATTTGAGTCCCCGATAGTTTTAACGTCCTCCAGCCCCTGTATACACGACGGTCTTTGGTTGGACCTAGTTTCGAACTCGCAACATTCAATGACAGATTACATTCAGTGACAATCAATTATGAAAAATTTAACTTATTACATTAATTAAGACACTACATTTTACAGGCCATTAAATATTAATAGGGCAAACGAGAACTCAAATCTTCGAGGTTCATATTGAACCAGTTACTACTCTGTTCCAGTAATGTTTTAAATGTTTACATTTTTACCGCACATGCTCAGACCTTTTACCAATGTTTACTCCCTTATTTGTTTCACTACCATTGATATAAAGAAGAATTACTTTCCAATGCTATTTCATGAGATAAATGGGGTTAACTTACACACATCCAACAAACTAAATTTATGCATATATACATAAACATATAGAAACTAATAATTTGCTTGACAGCTAAATATATGAACAAAACTAATTTTATAAAGTTGTATAAAATCACTTATAAGCAGTACAGCACGTAGAGATCTATTAATAGAAATACAAATTAACATTTTCTGCATTTAACCCTCGTAGTAGTTGTTTCTATGAGGTATCTCCTCATTAGCAGAACTAACCAGATCTTAATGAACGAGATATTTCGTCATTGGAAAAAAGCCGTGGAGGCTTTAGCTTCTCCCAGAGCCTTTGCAAGAAATAGGGGCTTTAAGAGAAAAACAGTTATTGTCTCGTATCAACATAATTCAAACGTTACTTAATATTTGTAGTTGGATAGTTTGGTTGATTATTCGGGTTTTTGGCAATGTCCAAAGCAGGACAATCTGCGCCAAACGCCAAATAAAATAGAAGAAAGTCAACTTGAAAAAATCGTTGTAAAATAAAATTTTAATAAAGAACTTAAAAATTACAAATAGTGGTCCTCGATAAAAATAATTTTTTTAAATACTATCGATATAACATGTAACAAATAGAAAATTTTAGATTTCTATACAAATTCTCCATGGTAAAAATGACACTAAAGATAGAGTTAAGAGCACTTTTTCATAACTTTAGAAACATGTTTGAGGAAAGACACTGCATAAATATCCTGATAAGGATATATCAAAATTCAAATTTGATATATCCTTATCACAGGAATGGATAGAAAATATTCAGTAAAAACGTCAATAGCAAAAATCTATATAATAAAAGATTATATACAGTTTAAAAATTTAATGGAGTATAGGAAAGTATAAGGGTTTTGATGGGGATTTTCACCAATCAAATCCTGTAAATTCAAAATAATGGTTATAAAAGATTTTAGGCGATGTTCGTTAAAAGCGAGGCAAATGATTAAAATATGATGAACGGTGTATGGTGCAGCACAAATAGAAGATAATAGTTTGGCATGTTTCGTAAGAAATTCAGTGCTTACGCTTTCAAAAAACATACACTTCAATGAAACAAATTTAAGCTAAAAATCCTGGGAAGCATTCCCTTACCTTTGTGGCCGCTAGCATCACATTGTAATCATCTCAAACAATAAATCTGCAGCGATAGAGGGGGCTCGGTAGCCCGGATGGAAGAGTAACAGATTAGCAATCGGAAGGTTGCGAGTTCGAAACTAGGTCCCGCCAAAGACGGCCGTGTCCACGGGGGCAAGTGCACATTAAATCTGTCGTTGCTTCAAATGTCCTCACGTTGGTGTGGAAGTTTGGAGAGTGGGGTGCCAGCTCAGGTCACTCGTCATCTAACCGTGGTTGAAAATTACGAAGCGTTGTCCTTGGACCATTCACGTCGGGATCGATCCCGGACAGTCGCCAATAACCCGTTGTGTTTCTCCAGAGCGACGTTAATTAACTACTTACCTCCTGCAATAGAGTTTGAGGTACCTATATGTATGTAGTGACAAAAATCTTATTTAGAAGCGCTCCTATATTTATTATAAGTCATATTTTTTACTAAAGTTTATATTAAATGAAATGTATTCGTATTATCTATTGGCATATGCACTTTTAATATTTTACTTTTTAAATGCCACTACTATATCACTCACGTTTAGGTTTTCCAAGGTAGGTAGGTATTTTGATTAACGTCATACTGGAGCAACACAAGGGGCTATTGATGATGGTCCGGGATCAATCCCAAAGGGAAAGATACAAGGAGAACACCACGTAATTTTGAACCAAGGTCAGATAAGGAGGTCACACCTGAGCTGGCATGCTTTTGCAAGGAAAACCTATATGGAATAATGCACTTCAAACATTATTCAACAGCCAATGCTAATGACAACTTTCTTGATAAGTAGAAAATACTCACATTTGCCTTTGAATGAAATTTTAGAGAATAATGCAGCATGGATTTATGGTTGAACTTAATGTTTAACAAACGATACTAGAATTCATATTTCGAGTAATTACAATTCAAGGTACAGAACCTTCTGAATCCCATTTAATATGAAAGTTGAGGAACATAATTCACTGAACCTGCACCTAAAGTATTTTAGTGGATGTACGGAGAGTGGGGTTCCAGCTAAGGTGTTGACCTCGTCATCTGACCGTGGCTCAAAATTACATGGTATTGTCGTCGAATCTTTCCCTTCGGGATTGATCCCGGACCGTCGCCAATAGCACGATGTGTTGCTCCAGTGTGACGTTAATTACCTACCCTAAAGTACTTCAATTTAAAACTTCCGAAAGAAAACAGTCAACAGTATACCTATGAAACACTCAAATATTTTATGAACGACTAGGCTTGAAAAACCGAGTACTGTTTGGGTGGGTGGATTTTATGGCGCAAGGGCCACATTTGCTCAAACTGCGCCAAACACAAGACAAACAACATCATGTAATTGGCACACACAAAGGAAATTTTACTGACACAGAAAAAAAGAGAAATACACCCAAGGTAAGTTACATGAATCTGCTTACAATTGGCAGGTTGTTAGCTCAGCGGGCAAACCCACTAAACCACAACCGATTTCTGGAATATTATCAGATAGTGACACGTGATCAACAGACATTAGTAATCAGTACCGGTAATTGTAACAAAAGTAAACAATGTTGTAGCAGCAAAACTGCTGGATGAATTTTACCCCTTGAATGTACGATTACCTAACTCTAAACCTTTCAAGTTGTTTCGACGATATATCGCGTCCATCAAGATCTGACCAATTTTGCTAATGACGAGATATCTCGTCATCAAGATATTGCCGATTTTTTATGATGATCGGAACACGATATGATCAGTTTACTTCTAATGAGACATCTACATCAAAATCTGGTCAGTTTTGCTGATCACGAGGTATCTCCAACCACCAGGTTGGTTAAATCTATCTTTTGAGTATATTTATGTGAATCCATTAAGCAAGACATATTTAGCCGCTAGGTTCAGCCTTAAATTATAAGTACCAAACAATAGCTCATTAAAAATAAGTAAATCTATGTTTAATGGATCACTTGATAAAAGAAAGCGTATTGATTTCTGATGTAATATTGAGGTATACATTCCATCCATTAACAAGCAGCTGTCCGCTCGCACAAAATGCAAACAAACCACAGGTACATTAAAAATACGAGTATCGGAGCTATAAACGGCAAATTTTGAATCTGGATACCCAAAGCAACAACTTACATTCTCTCTCAAACGACGTAGGTAATGTTTCATGCGATTTCATTACAATTTATCTCGCAAAACACTACGCGAATAAGCAATCTGAGAGGTAAGCGCAAAACGTGCATTTCGACAAGGAGGGATTTGACGTTATATTTGACGACCCGAACAACTAGGAGAAACGGTACTCGATCTGTTAGATGAGGGGAAATATACTAGTAACCGAAAAGGAGTTTACAAAACCAGTCAGCTGTTCACTCACACAAAATGTAAACAAACCACAGGTATGCTAACAATAGGGGTATCGGGGCTATAAACGGCGAATTTTGAATCGCGATACCAGAGCCACATCTTACATTCCCTCTCACAAACGACGATTTAAGTTTCCTGAGATTTCACCCCAATCTATGTCGCAAAAAACAACGCGAATAGTTAATTGGAGAGGTAAGCGCGAAACGTGTATTTTGACAACAAAAAGAGAATTGAGGCTGTGTTTGACAACGCGAACGACAATGAGAAACGGTACTAGGTCTCATATTAGGGAAGGTGAAATGTGCCAGTACTGAAAAGGAGTTTACAAAAAACCAAAACACCAGTACCTCGGTCCGTTCCGCTAAGCCTAACGCAGGGGCGAGATCCACGCGACATCCTGTGGATGCACCTTCGGATGCAGAGGCGCGGGATCTTCCGCCACATCTCGAAGATGCCCGGGAGCTCTCCAGGAGAAGGATGCTAAATATGCAAGGCTGTTACTGTTGCATCTTTTGTCCGGCAGGAAATGACCAGACGGTCATTGCGGTCATTTTCAGGCGTAGGGAGCGACCTCACGGCCGGGAGGGGGCCAGAGATGGGGGAGGCGCGAGAGGGCCGTTGCGCGGTCAGAATTGCGCACTTAGCCGCTTCATCGGCTTTGCTGCTCTTTCATGACGAGGAGCCGGTGTTGTGGGGATTCAGGTCTCTCCATAGCCACGTGGTCGGGCGCGTGGTCTAAGGCAGTGGTTCTTAACCTTTTTAAGCCGCGACCCAAATTTGAGAAATATGTTCATGTCGCGACCCAAAAAAAGTCAAAATTTTTTCATTGCTTTATTTTAGATCGTATTTTTAAAAAATCTTCAATCCTACGATGATGATTTTTTTTAACTTACAAATTTTTTATTTATTTTTTTAATAATAAAGATAAACAAAAGTACTTTTCGATCCAAGGAAAATTTAATTAATAATCAAGTGTTTTTAATAATTTTTATTGACCAAATTAAAATATATTTATAACTTTTTGAAAATAATTGACATTTTAACTTATTCCTAAAAAAAAAGAAATATCAATACATATGTTAAGTCTTTTAAATTTTAAATGCAAGTCATACAGTTTTAATGAGAACCTTGTGCTTGAATACATTTTGAAAGATCTTCAAACCTCGGTTGAATGCTTGTCAAGGAGCACCTTATATCTATTTCAGGATTTAACTTGTTCAGGTAATTGTTTTTGATTACACACAGAGCCGAAAAACCAGCCTCACACATATATGTTGTTGAAAAGGGCAATAATACTTTTAGGGCTTCTTTAACAATTATTGGCTTTTCGGTTTTTAATTTTAACCAGAAAGCACATAAAGATTCAGTGTTTTTGTAGAAATTGTATCGAAGTGCTTGGTCACTTTGTATTTCTATTAATTGTTCTTGAAATTGATTAATATTAACAAATTCCTCATGCAAATCACTTACATCAAAATTAAATGGCATTCGAACCCAATTATATTTGAAAACATCGTCTGCAGGGAAATATCGATCAAAGTCTGCTATTAGTTTTTCTAAATGATTAATAATAATTTTCTGTATTTCAAAATCTGTGATATCAATATTATTGTCTTCAACAAGTAAATGAAGAGTCGGGAATGAAGCAAGTTTCTTTACTTCAACCTTATTTCTCCATAATTTGAGTTTATTTTTAAAACATGTAATTTTTTCAGTTAATTCAATAATAGTATGATTACGTCCTTGCATAGACGTATTTAGATTATTTATTTCAAATAAAATATCTGACAAATAAGCAACTTGAGTAATCCACTTCAACTCGGAGAATTTAGATGCTAATGGGTGTTTCTTTTCTCTCAAAAATAATTCGACTTCTGTCCGTAATGATAATACTCTTTGAACAACTTTGCCCCGGGACAGCCATCTAACTTCAGAATAATATAATAAATGTTCGTATTCTGCACCAAATTCGAAACACAGTTCGCGGAAAATTCTACAGTTAAGAGCTCTTGATTTGATAAAATTGACTACCGCAACAATTTCATCCAAAACGATACATAATTCGGGTGATAATTTTTTTGAAGCAAGATTTTGTCTATGTAACAAACAATGAATCGATATAATTTGTGGATTCATTTGTTTTGCTCTTGTCGAAAATCCCTTTTGAGATGCTGTCATGGCAGCTGCACCGTCGGTGCAAATACTGAAACACTGATTCCAATTTAATCCTTCTTCTTTAAAAAACGAATCGACCATAAGAAAAATATCTTCACCTCTAGTTGTTGTTGACATTGGTTTGCAAAATAAAATGTCCTCCTGTATATCTGTTAAACCTGGATACCGCACGTAAACCATGAGTTGAGCATCTTTACTTACATCTGTCGTTTCATCCAGTTGAATACTAAATAAACCAGCAATTTTTATAGCAGAAATAAGTTGATTCTTAATATCAAATGACATATCATTAATTCGTAAACGAATTGTATCATTTGATAATGGTATCTTTTGTAATTTCTTTGAACTTTCATCTCCGCACATGATACGTGCCATGTCAATGGCAGCAGGTTTTATAAGTTTTTCAGCAATATTATGGGGTTTCTTTTGTCTTGCAATATGCCAAGCCACATGAAAAGAAGCAAGTGTAGCTTGTTTGGCAGAATTTATAAAACCACTACTACTTGGTGCATCCAAACGCTGTCTTTTTAAATGGGCTTCTTTTCTTTCGAAAAAAGCACGATCTTTTCCCTCAAAGGAAAAATTTTTATGTTTTGCATCAAAATGTCTTTTAAGTTTGTTCGGTTTCATCGATTCATTACTTAATATTTCACTGCACAACACGCATTGCGGCTTGTTCACTCCTCGATCATAAATGCAAGTAAAACCTAATTCTAAAAATGCTTCCTTGTATTCACGTTTTGCCATTATTAGGGTGATTACAATTTTACAATACACACTGCAGCTTGATCACTCCACTATTAATAATAAGACAAAATTTGTTTCTAAAATGCTTGTATTCACGTTTCACTGTTGTTTCACGTTTCACTGTTATTCACAACACAATACGCAGAAACGAGTTTTTGACAGAGAGCTTACTGAGTCTGCGCGCACGCAAAGCAATGGCGTGCGTATTACCAACACCTCCTAGAAGAGAAAGCCTCAGGACAGGAATTGGACGTCACTTCCGGAAGGTCATTCGCGAAGAGCGGTAAAACCGAAACATTGTATTAGGGAATAACTTGTATTAGGGAATAACTCTTCTAGGAGGTGTTGGTATTACTTATTATTTGGTGTATTACTAACTTTTTTGGTTCGACTCAGCGCGACCCAAGAAATATGCTTCGCGACCCAATTTTGGGTCGCGACCCATAGGTTAAGAACCGCTGGTCTAAGGGATCGGTTTCAAAAGGTTGGTTGGTTTGGGTTTTATGGCGCACGGTCCGAAATTGAACAAGATGCGCCAAACGCAAAAAAATTTCAATCACTTTCTAAATGGAGGACCTACTGAATTGGTTGTTTTTAGATTTATTCGGCCAAGCTACGCCAACACAGGACAATTTCAATCACTTTCTAAATGGAGGACCTACTGAATTGACTGTTTTAGGTTTTATTTGGCCAAGCTACGCCAAATACAAGACAATTCAATCATTTTCTAAATGGAGGACCTGCTGAATTGGCTGGTTGTTTTTAGGTTTTATGGCGAAAGGGCCATATTTGGCCAAGCTGCGAAAACTCAAGATAATTTCAATCATTTTCTAAATAGTGAACCAACTGAATTGTTTGCTTTTAGGTTTTATTTCGTCAAGCTACGCCAACACAAGACAATTTCAATTACTTCCTAGATGACGGACCTATTGGATTGTTTGTTGTTTTTAGGTTTTATTTGGCCATGCTACGCCAAACACAAGACAATATCAATCACTTTCTAAATGGAGGACCTAATGGATTGTTTGGTTGTTTTTAGGTTTTATCGCGAAAGGGCCATATCTGGTCAAGCTGCGCCAAACGCAAGACAATTTCAATCACTTTCTAAATGGAGGACATACTGAATTGGTTGTTTTTAGGTTTTATTTGGCCAATCTACGACAAACACAAGACAATTTCAATCACTTTCTAAATGGCAGACCTACTGGATTGGTTTCTTGCTTTTAGGTTTCATGGCGCAAAAGCCGTATTTGGCCAAACTACGCCTAAAGGAGATAAGCCCCTGAGGGCACCAAGCTACTCGAATTCGGTCACAACCTGGCCGCCGGACAGAAGAATTTATAAAATTTCCTAACATAGAGCTTTTGACATGAATACGTCTTTAAAAACAGACTTGTACAGGTGGCCAATATGGAAAGTTGAGCGTTACGAAAAAATGGGCATCGAGTTTGGTCTAATAATACCATGTAATTTAATACCATGTACAACACCATGTAATTTTAAACCGCGGTCTGAACTGGCACCCCGCTCTCCAAACTTCCACACCACTCCAACGTGAGGACATTTGAGGCCACACAGATTTAACGTGCACCAGCCCCCATTGTACACGACGGTCTTTGGTTGGATTCGAACTCGCAATCCTCCGGTTGCTAATCCGTTACTCTTCCAACAGGGCTACCGAGGCCCCAAGACCTGGTCAGGATACATTTATTAAAAAAAAAGAAAACAAATATATACTGTCAATACGAACGGCATGCATCAAGCAGCAACAGAAACAAAGATACAATTTAAATACATAGAAAGGTAGTTAAGTCGCACTGGAGCAACACAAGGGGCTATTGACGACTGTCCGGATCAATCCCGAAGGGAAAGATTCGAGTAAAACGCCTCGTAATTTTGAACTCCAGACAGATGACGAACTTGAATAAACAGAACTCTACTTCAAATTTAAAACCGAGCACTGTTTGGGTGGGTGACTTTAATGGCGCAAGGGCCACATTTGGTCAAACTGCTGGCACCCCACTCTCCAAACTTGCACATCCCAACGTGAGGACATGTGAGGCCAACGTTCACCAGCCCCCGTGTACTGTACAAATAAGATACAATATAACGAAGATACAATTTAAGTATAGATATACAGATAAGTACCACTATAATAAAGATACAATCCACCCTGTCCACCGTAACTGAGGCTACCCGGGCATTCTCGCGTTTCGCCATATATAAGGGTTGTTTGTTATTGTATACATTAATTATTCAGTGGATTATCTGTGTATGGGTTAACTATGAATTTTTTAGAGGCGGACATGCAGTAATCAGGATCGCCCTCCAAACGGTTCGGACAGAGGGAAGTTCTTTTCATTTTGAATCTACGTAAGATGAGAATCGACTGCGGTCAAAAAACAAATGACAATATCATACAATCTCTCCCTTTTCCTGTAAATATCCTCTCGTCATCTGACCGTGATTCGAGTTGTCCTTGAGTCTTTCCCTTCGGGACTGATCCTGGGCCGTCGCCAATAGCCCGTTGTGTTGCTCCAGTGATACGTTAACTAACTACCAACTACCTGCCAACCTGTAAATACCCGCTTCATCTCCAAAACAGTGCTAGGTGATCTCTACTTTGTTCTGAGGTGGTCGTATCTATACAGGATGAGTCTAAATTGTTTTTACAAAATAAGAGGGGTGATAGTACCCATCCAGACGAGCAATAATTACCATGGAACATAGGGTCGCATTCCACTCTGAGAGGCAGAAAAGAGTCAAATTACAATTTCAACATGAACTTACAACAGTGTTGGGAAAGCGAATGAACGATACCAAAAGTTGCACAGTCTGATTTATTGATCAGAGAAAAACTCACATCAAGTGCTCAAAGTGGCGGACACGCGTGTCGTTGCACAGTTCACACCGGCGAAGGAATGACTGGCTCTCGAAGATTCCTGGTGCTGCGTTAATTTTGTCTGCAGCAACACCGATTCTCGCTACGAGATCTTCAGCCGAGTCCACAAGCGTCTGGTACACTAAAGATTTCATGTGCCCCCAGAAGAAAAAGTCCAGTGGGTTGAGGTCCGGCGAGCGAGGAGGCCAAGCCACAGGTCCGCCACGTCCGATCCATCGTGTGGGATATGTGGCATTCAAGAAGTGCTACGTAGGCATGTACTAAACGACGTCAGAGGCGATGACTTGTTCATACTCGACGCGTTTCGATTATACTCTTTTCTGCCTCTCAGAGTGGAATGCGACCCTATGTTCCATGGTAATTATTGCTCGTCTGGATGGGTACTATCACCCCTCTTATTTTGTAAAAACAATTTAGACTCACCTTTATTTTACCTGTTGTGTAGTCTGGAATTAGCTACCGGAGGGTTGCGAGTTCGAAGTTCGGTCCAGCCAAAGACCGTCATGTACACGGGGACTGGTGCACGTTAAATCTGTCGTGGCCTCAAATGTCCTCACGTTGGCGTGGTGTGGAAGTTTGGAAAGTGGGGTGCCAGTTCAGGTGTTGAAATTGTCATCTCACCGAGGTTCAAAATGACGTGGTGGCCTTGGATCTATCCCATCGGAATTGATTCCGGACCATAGCCAATAGCCCGTTGCTTTGCTCCAGTGCGACGTTAATCGACCCTCCACCTAGTTTTGACGAGATATCTGGTCCATCAAAATCAAAATTCAACTACCTATCTACCTACCTATATTTTTCATAGCATTAAGTTTTTCTTCGGCTATTTTGAACTGGGCAGGGAGCTATTGGCTTCTGTTTTAGCAATGCGTATTTTCCTTACCCTTGAAAAAATTATAAAATATAAGTAAAAATTCGAACATGTAATAAAGAAAGCCGAGAGACAGTGGACGATTTTCAAAAATATAGTGTTTGAGATTTTTATATATTTAGTTTATTACCGTCACACTGGATCAACACAACGGGATATTGGCGACTGTCCGGGATCACTCACGAAAGGTAAGATCCAAGGACAACGTCTCGTAATTTTGAACCACGGTCAGATGACGAGACCAACACATGAGCTGGTACCCCACTCTCCAAACTTCCATACCACGCCATCGTGAGGACATTTGAGGCTCCGAAAGATTTAACGTGCAACGGCCCACTTTGTAAACGACGGTCTTTGGATGGATTCGAACTCACAACCTTTCGGTTGCTAGTCCGTTACTCTTCAAATCGGGTTTCCACGCCCGCAAAGATAAGAGAGTCAAATAAAATTAGCGTTTCAAATGCAAATTTACAAGGGGGATTTATTTAATCAAGGATGACACTCAGGGATATTCCAGAAATATTCATCTTTATGAATCGGTTGTTAATAAATTCGTTTAATCAGAGTAACTAGCGTTAGATACAGAGTTCGCTTCTGGTTGCAGCATCAATTAAGAAATAAATGCATTTGAAACAAAGTATAGTAGCCCTAATTTACACAAACATATATTTTTCTTTTTGCCTGCTTTAAATGTCACATTTTGATATTTAAATGTCACCATTTTGATATTTAAATATCACATTTTGCTATATGAATGTTGCCCCTTTTGGTATTTAAATGTTATATTTTGCTATTAAGATGGGTAGCATTTTGCTAATTGTATGTTGCATCTTGCTATTTAAATGTCATATTTTGCTATATGAATGTTACCTTTTTCTATTTAAATGTTATATTTTGCTATTAAGATGGTCACATTTTGCTATTTAAATGTCACATTTTGCTATTTAAATGTCACATTTTGCTAAAGGAATGTTGAATCTTGCTATATAAATGTTATATTTTGCTATTTAAATGTCACATTTTGCTATTTAAATGTCACGTTTTGTTAAATGAATGTTGCATCTTGCTATATAAATGTTATATTTTGCTATTTAAATGGCCACATTTTGCTATATAAATGTCACATTTTCCTATATGAATCTTGCTTTAGAAATGTTTAAATGTTATATTTTGCTATTTAGATGGTCACATTTTGCTGTTTAAATGTTACGTTTTGCTATATAAATGCCACATATTGCTATATGAAAATTGCTGCAGAAATGTCACATTTTGCTATGTAAATGCTATATTTTGCTATTTAGATGTTACATTTTGCTACATAAATGACAATTTAAATTCCAGCACACGGATTATTCTATGATGCCCTTTAGGTCAGAATGCATAAAAATACATCTTGCAATTTTTTTCATTTATTTTTCTCTCTTTTATTCTACTGTTTTTTATTCCTTTATCAAATGAAGTCAATGTGTGGCATGAACCAGCAGAAATGTTGCTGTTTTTTGTTGAAATGCCGGAAAGCAACTTATTATATGAGATAATTAAGCCGTCTTTTTTACACCGCATTTCCACATTTACGTAATCTCCGCTAAGTATGCGTTTGAATCATTTCTCTTCGCGCCCTCAAAGTGGCATCTAATCGGTACTCATGTCACCATTTTGCTCACAAAACAGAAGATTAATATATTTCAGCTACTTCGTTCTTCATCCCACTGTTGAGTTAGATTAAGCTCGGACCTTTTTTCCGAGTCCCCCGACCGAAAAAAAAAATTAAATTATCTCACCGAATCGCACTCATTACGCTCACAAAAAAGCACGCACAAAGAACTTTTGTGCAGAATTTAATTTTTCATTAATCTGGGCATCATTGGGAAGTCTGTTTCCTCTCAACCTCAACAATCAAGCAAAACATTTAGCGTCCGTTTACCAAAAAAGTCACCGCTAAAAAATAACAATCTCGGAGACGCGCAAAAAAATATCAGTTATCTCATCAGCTATAATATAATTTAATCGCTGCGCGGCACAACAAGTTTTACTTTCTGCAATAGCTCGTCAACTCCGAATTAAATTACTCTCTTATTAATTAAAAAAGTAATAACCCTCCTTTTATTTCCCCTTATCGGACTCAGAGCGTGCAGAAGTGAAAAAAAGCCCTGGAGTTGATAAAAAAATCAACTTCGTGCCCACACACTTATCGTTTTTTCTCATCTTTGCTCGTTTTTAATTCCATGGCGTCATTTTTGGGAACTATCTGTAGAAATAGGCGGAGGGAGAATGTTGCGTAATCTTTTTAAACTTTTTTCCCACTGGAGTAGAGTTGATAAAACACATCGGGATTTATAGCTTCAGGCCTTTTTGGAAGTCGGGGAAAATGAGCGACGATATTCGGCTCTTTCCAGCTCTGGAAGTATTCCGTTGTTGGAGAAATATGTGTTTTCTGAGGACGCTGGGACTTTGAGGTCTTTTTAAATTAAATTCGGAGAGAAATTTATACCAGGCGGAATTTTCCCCCACAGTCTGGGGCACGGTGTAGTGGTACTGAATAGAGAATTCCGTTGACTAGAATGGCAAAATGGGACGATCCTTACAGTGAAAAATACTTTTATAGAACTTATCAAACTATAAAATAAAGTCATCTCAAATTCGAGACGGAAAAGTTTAATTAATCCTTTGAGGGGGTTCACACTCGTTTGGAACCTGCAGTCTTCCCTGCATGACTTCTAACCAATTTTAAACTTCTTCAAAAGAATGTTTCCAAAGGATTCTATTCTAAGGAAAATGCCAAAGAAATCTTTCATTCTATTCAAAGGAAATGAGTAATAGAATCGTTTCAAAGGATTATATTCTAAAGAAAGGAGCAATAGAATTTTCCATCGGATTCTATTCTAAGGAAAGGAGCAGTGGAATCTTTTCAAAGGATTCTTTTCTGAGGAAAATAGCAACGGAATCTTTCCAAAAGTTTCTATTCTAAAGAAAGGAGAGCAATTAAATCTTTCAAAAGTGTTCTATTCCAAGGAAAGGAGCAACGGAATCCTTCCAAAGGATTCTATTCTAAGGCAAGGAGCAATGGAATCTCCTCCCAAAGGATTCTATTCTAAGGCAAGGAGCAATGGAATCCCCTTATAAAGGATTCTATTCTAAGGAAAGGAGGGCCGTTGTAGCCCGGTTGGAAAAGTAACGGATTAGAAAAAGGCGGGTTGCGTGTTCGAATCCAACCAAAGACCGTCGTGTACAAAGGGGGCTGGTTCACGTTAAATCTGTCGTGGCCTCAAATGTCCTCTTGTTGGAGTGGTGTGGAAGTTTGGAGAGTGGGGTGCCAGATCAGACCGCGGTTTAAAATTACATGGTGTTGTCCTTGGATCTTTCCCTTCGGGCTTGATCCCGGATCGTCACCAATAGCCCGTTGTGTTGCTCCAGTGTGATGTTACTTAAAATATCTACCTATCTATCTAAGGAAAGGATATATTTCTCGTCTCTCTCTGCTATCTAATATTTTCCTTAGAATGGAATACTTTGGAAAGATACCATCTGTATTTTTCTTAAAATAGAATACTTTGGAAAGATTCTATCTGTATTTTCCTTAGAATAGAATACTTTGGAAAGATTCTATCTGTATTTTCCTTAGAATACTTTGGAAAGATTCCATCTATATTTTTCTTAAAATAGAATACTTTGGAAAGATTCCATCTGTATTTTTCTTAGAATAGAATACTATGGAAAGATTCCATCTGTATTTTCCTTAGACTAGAATACTTTGGAAAGATTCCATCTATATTTTTCTTAAAATAGAATACTTTGGAAAGATTCCATCTGTATTTTCCTTAGACTAGAATACTTTGGAAAGATTCCATCTGTATTTTTCTTAGAATAGAATACTTTGGAAAGATTCCATCTGTATTTTCCTTAGACTAGAATACTTTGGAAAGATTCCATCTATATTTTTCTAAAAATAGAATACTTTGGAAAGATGCCATCTGTATTTTCTTTAGAATAGAATACTTTGGAAAGATTCCATCTGTATTTTCCTTAGACTAGAATACTTTGGAAAGATTCCATCTATATTTTTCTAAAAATAGAATACTTTGGAAAGATGCCATCTGTATTTTCTTTAGAATAGAATACTTTGGAAAGATTCCATCTGTATTTTCCTTAGACTAGAATACTTTGGAAAGATTCCATCTATATTTTTCTAAAAATAGAATACTTTGGATAGATGCCATCTGTATTTTCCTTAGAATAGAATACTTTGGAACGATTGTATAGGTCACGAATATCAATATTAGTTAGATATCATGCATGGAAGACTAGGTTTCAAACTGGATTTATGCATGGTAACCCTTCAGTGGCTTTATTAAGCCACTGAAGGATACAAGAGAGAATATTTAATCTCACAAAGCCAACAAACATCAAAATCTTAAGCAAACATCGCTTTTTTTCTCTCCAAATAACCCACTCTTATTTCCTTAAAAATGCACTATTATTTACAAAAGGAAATGGAGTGGAATACACTAAAGTGTTAAAAAATGGTAGTATGCGGTTCAAGCACACTGAAATAGCACCTTCTGTTGAGTTCCTTCTCCAACACAGTTGACATGAAGCGTGAAGCAAGGATTATTATTGTTGAGAAACTATTGTTTACAAACCATCTTTTTCTTTTACGCGCCTGAAGGTATAATTCTGGTTTGATTCAACGTATACTTAGTCATCTAACTTCTCACACTGATAGTTAGGTCCTTAACTAAGGAAATGACTTTTTAATACTTTGTATCATTTTGTCTTAGAGTTCTTGGAATCTATGAAGGTTGAGAATTGGTACGAACAAAGACCTTGGACTACAAGTTGAAGTTTAACGTATTTTAATCCTCTGCGCGTTGACCAATTTCCGAGTAGTGTAGTATTGCTTTTACCACTTAACGCGTTTTACTACTAAATGATCACTAAACAAACTTCTCAGGAATCCATGGATTCTTTCAACCTTTAGAAAGATTCTATTGGTGCTTTCTTTAGATTACAATCCTTCGGAACGATTCTATAGGTTCTTTCCTTGGAATAGAATTCTTTGGGGCGATTCTATTGGCCCATTCTGTAGAATAGAGTTCTTTGGAATGATTCTATTGCGCCTTTCCTTCAAATAGAAACATTTAGTGAGATTCTTTGGTCATTTCCTTAGAATAAAATCCTTTGGAAAAATTGTATCGATCCTTTCCTTAGAATAAAATCCATGGGAAAGATTCTATTGGACAGGAAGGTCAAAAGTCATGCAAGGAAGATTGCAATTTTCAAGGTGGGATTATGAGCCTCAGAGAGTTAAGACAACCTTATAAGGCGACTAGATTCGCCATTGTTCCTTTTACCCGTTAAGACAATGCACTACAATTAATTTTTGCCCTAAGTTAATAAGGTAATGTGGCAATCCTAGCGATGTCTTTGGAGCTTGAGGCTGAAAGGATGGTAATGAGAGAACAGAAAGATAATTGCAAACCACCCGCAAGCACCCACTGAGCATATTACCTGAACTGGATGCTAGCCTCATTAGGAAGCATAAGATAGGGAAGAAGAGTCTGTAGCTGAAGGTATCCATTGCGCATGACAAACGTCATTAACACTTCTGTTGGTTTCCCGAATAGGTATCTTGTCATTAACAAAACTGACCAGATCTTAATGGATGAGATATCTTGTCATTAGCAAAATTACTCAGATCTTGATGGACGAGTTATCTCGTCCAAACCATTTGGAGGATTAATCTACCATAATAAGAAACTATTGAAACTGAAATAATCGGGAATTAGCAGCCCCTGGTTGAGCTTTTGCTGTGAAAATCAAGGACGTTAAATTAGAAACTGACGTCTAACTCAGATTTACTTCAAAAAATTGTCGATTTTGCTTCAGGTTTTATCGATTCTTAATAATCTTTTTTGCCTCCGATTTTAATTTTTTTAGTATAGAATTCCGGGGTCTTATGGCTTCAATGGACAATACCCCAGTTTTTTTACGTTTGTAATACTGATATCATTTTAACCCTCTAAGTAGTTTCGAGGAGATATCTAGTCCATCAAGATCAGACCAATTTTGCTAATGACGAGATATCTTGTAATCAAGATAAATATCGACGATTCTGTGATGATGAAGGGATCAAGATCTGATCAGTCACACTTTTGGAAATTCCTCTCAATAGCAATTATTATTTTTTATCAACATGGTCTATATCCAGATATCTAGATTTTGTATTTGACTTAAACTAAGTTTAACCCTCCACGTGGTTTTAACGAGATATCTCGTCCTTCAATATCTGACCAATTTTGCAAATGATTAGATATCTCGTCGTCATCAAAATATTGCCAATTTTTTTAAGGTAACGAGCTCAATATCTGGTCACTTCTAATGACGAGATATCTCGTCCATAAAGATATGATCACTTTTGCTAATGACGAGATATCTCGTGGAAATAACCACCAGGAGGGTTAGCTATCTACCTCTTCAAGGGAATGAATAGCTGAAATATACTAGGCCCAGTTCGGAATATGGATTGTTATAGTTTATAATGCCATACATGGTGTTACTCCCTGGAGGAGTATCGCATTTATTTTCCTGCTTTCAAAATAACAGCTATTTTTAGTTTTTAAATAGTTTTCTCTCACACACTTCTTTTCTTTCACGTATTTCTTTTTCAATAGCTTCCATTCAAATAAATTTTTCTCTGGGGAGTCTGCCAAAATTCCATTTTTTTTCTTTTTTCCTTTCTTTCTTCTAGTCGCTTTATTTTGTCTGAGCAATACTTTCGGATAAGGTCGGACAGTTACTTGAGCGAGGGAGAGAGATGTACAATTATTCCGTACTCGTTGCTCTTGAGTACTTATATTAGAGTACCGGTGAAACGTGATACAACCATAGACGTGAGATGTAAGTAGACTGAGCATTGCTATTGAGAGTACAAGTGAAAAGTGATCTCACGATATAACCATAGACGTGAAATGTAAGTAGATATAACCATATATTGAGATGTAGTAAACTGAGCATTGCTATTGAGAGAACAGGTGAAATGTGATCTCGAGATGTAACCATAGACGTGAGATGTAGTAGACTGAGCATTGCTATTGAGAGTCCAAGTGAAATGTGTGATCTCGAGACATAACCATAGACGTGAGATATAAGTAGACTGAGCATTGCTATTGAGAGTACAAGTGAAAGGTGATCTCGAGGTATAACCATAGACGTGAAATGTAGTGAACTGAGCATTGCTATTGAAAGTACAGGTGAAATATGTGTGATCTCGAGAATAACCATATATTGAGATGTAGTAAACTGAGCATTGCTATTGAGAGTACAAGTGAAAGGTGATCTGTAGATATAACCACAGACGTGAGGTATAGTAGACTGAGAATTGCTATTGAGAGTACAAGTGAAAGGTGATTTTAAGATATAACCATAGACGTGAGATGCAAGTAGACTGAGCATTGCTATTGCAAGTAAAGGTGAAATGTGAGCAGAGGGTTTGGTCAGAGGTGAGGGATTGTCTCAATTGAAGATGGTGGGTGGATACATTATGAATTTGATTAATTTGTGTGAGATCGTAGGTTTCACTTAACCCTCCCGGTGGTTGTGTTGACGAGGTATTTCGTCATTAGCAAAATTCAGATCTTGATGGACGAGACATCTCGTCGAAACCACTTAAAGTGTTAAAAAGATTGGATACCCTTCCTCATTTTCATTTAAACAAATCCTTTCCCAGCTTTACCAACTCCCTCGACTTAATATACACAGAAATATTGAAAGAGCGAACAGTATAAATGTATGGATTTTAAGTCCCATAAATCAAGCTATAAGTTGGTTGGTTTTGATAGTATGGCGCAAAAGTCATATTTGGCCAAGCTGCGCCAAACAACGACAGGGCAACGGTAGCCCAGTTGGAAGAGCAACGGATTAGCAACCGGAGGATTGCGAGTTCGACACTCCGACCATCCAAAGACTGTCATGTACACGGGGGCTGGTAAGCGATAAATCTGTCGTGGCCTCAAATGTCCTCACGTTGGCATGGTGTGGAAGTTTGGCGAGTGAGGTGCCAGCTCAGGTGTTGCTCTCGTCATCTGACGGTGGTTCAAAATTACGAGGCGTCCTTGATCTTTCCCTTAGAGATTGATCCCGGACCGTCGCCAATAGACCGTTGTGCTGCTCCAGTGCGACGCTAATTGACTACCTACCTTGCCAAACAACGTCAAGCAAATGGAGATACATTCAGAGAACACACAGACAGAACATTGACACAGAAGAGAAAAATACACTTGGGGATTGGAACCTGCCCTGCCTCAAACTGCTAGCACAGTGGGCAAAAAACATTGAGCGACAGTAACCCCTGAAATAGATTGGATACCATTTATATAATTTTCACTTAACCCTCCAAGTGGTTTCGACGAGATATCTCGTCCATCAAGATCTGACGCCCATTTTGCTAATGATGAGATACCTCGCCATCAAGATATTTCCAATTTTTGTGGACAAGATAAAGATCTGGTCAGCTCTCGTCTAATGACGAGATATCTCGTCCATCGAGATCTGGTCAGCTCTCGTCTAATGACGAGATATCTCGTCCATCGAGATCTGGTCAGATTTGCCAATGACGAGATACTCGTCGAGACAATCTATAGGAGGGTAAAACAAATACTTTCTTAGCTATGAAAACCAATTCTCTTGACTTAATACACACAAAAATGTCAAGAAAGCGAACAGTACAAATGGATGAATTTTAAGGTTATTCAGGACAAAATGTCCCATAAATCAAGCTGCAGGTTGGTTAGTTGGTTGGTTTTGAGTTTTAGGGCGCAAAGGTCATATTTAGCCAATCCGCAGCAACATCTAGTAAATGGACATACATTCTAAAGGAAACTTCTACTGACACAAGAGAAAAATATACATGCTACGCCTACAACTCGCAAATTTCTAGCGCAGTGAGAAAAAATCTACTGAGCCAGGGCGATCCCTGAAATAGATTGGATACCCCTCAAATTTCATTGGAATATACCTCCCTTTGCTTTGAAAACTCCCTTGACTTAACACACAGAAATCTCGAGAAAGCGAACAGTATAAATGTATGAATTTTAAGATATGTGCCGTTCGAAAGTTCCCCACACAGCATTTTGGAAGCCACTCTGCCCCTGGCTCAAACCCATCAGCCACCCCCCTGGGTACGCCACTGCAGAGAAAAGATATTCGAACACCCCACCACGTGCTACCCTTTTATTTTTTCCCCGTAATGATACGAGCGAAGAGCCTTGGCGCGAAACGTCTCCCCCTGGGGCGATAAAAGTCTGGATGTGGCGCTCCTCTCGGCAACCCTGGGCTGTCGCGCATGCCGTCCTGTTCCCGCGCGGCCCGAGCAGCTTCACTTCTATTCACAGCTCGAGCGCGCCCTATCATTGGCTAGGATTCGTTCCCATCACGTGATCTCGGAAACTGAAATCCTCCAAGTTCGTTTTATCAATCCAGAAACGCAAGCGATAGAGCTCCGTAAACCCCCGTTGTAACCCTAGTGCGGGAGTGAATCTGGGAAAAATTCATGGAAAAATAAACTAATTTTCCCGGGCTCTGGAGGTTCGGACAGCGAGCCTGTTCCTCGTTTTCCAGTTTTCGGAGAATGTGGCTGTCAGCTGATGGAACGAGGAATCGAACGACTCCGGAACTTCGACGGTGAGTTTGATTTTTTCTCCCGCGATCCCGCTCCAAATCCGCGGCGTGGGACCTGAGGAGCTGCCGGTGATTCCGGGAACTTTACCCTCGCATGTGAGTTGAGGTGTTCGAATCCTCTTTCACTCCATCAACGACGGGACATTGAAATGCAGAGTTTCTTTTAAATGTTTCGGACGACTTTGCGACGTAAAACCCTCTAACTTTGAAATGCTACTCGAATCCATTCACCTTCAAAGTCATTTTCAATCACACCTCTGAATCGATGCAATATTTTTCATCGACTGCTCAGCCACGATTACTTTAGTCTCACGTTTTTATGAAAAATAACTGAAATCGCAACCTGAATATTCGAAATGCTCTATTTAAGATACTATACTGTCACTATATTCACACATAAAGTCCTGTAATTATATAAAGCTATATAATTGCGAATTAAAGCGAAATATATGTAGTGTGCCCGACTCAAAACAACTCTGAAAAACTCCTGAAATGTTGGTGTCATGTGATATTGCGTAGAAGATGTTTTGATTTAAAAAGTTTCCTTCATTTGAGACATTGAGTATCTTTCTGCCTCAATTTTACCAATTTGTGATTGTTTCTGGTCAAAGAACATTCAAACAAGTTGCCACCTGAACTGGATAATTGTTACCTATGTAGTCCTAATCTCATTTTCCAATGAGGCGAAACTCGTTTCCTATTTTAAGATCAAAATTTACCGAAACTAGTCAATCGTTGAAGAAATTTTAAGTTTTTAATCCTTTTTTGTTGAGCGATCGAAATTTATATTTACGTTGCGCACGAAGTGATCGGCTGTGATACATAACTCGACGCTGAGCTCCCCTTCAGCAGCGAAGACAGCTCTGAAAGCGTTGTAGCACGTGCGATTTTCGCGGTTGAATCACGAAGCTCGAAGCCGGCCCACAGAAGTCTTGTAGCTGATGTCTTCATTTGCCAGGCGGTGTCCTGTTTGCTCTTGCGCCTAGTCAGACGAGAACCCGGTGTCGTCCAGCTATGGAAGTAACCTGCGAAAGCGGCTTTATCAACAGCCAGCCGTCGATGGCTGAATTTATGACTGCTCTTCCCCATATCAATGAAACGTTCCACCGTGTCTCATCCATCAATGCTTTGCAACCTTCAGTGCAGCCTCCGCCCTCCCTTTGTCAATTGGAAGTCTCCCCCCAGCCTCCAAATGCACTGCATGGCCCTGTGAATGCGTCCCCAAGCCCACCAAGCAAGCAACATCCCGGGTCAGGACCGGGGCTAAGCTCCTCTGTAGCTGAGTACCCTTGGATGAAAGAGAAGAAAACATCGAGGAAGCAGCATCAAGGTGAGTTCATTTATGACATTTGCCACGCTGGGAACCATTAAGGTACCATCCATCAAATCATTCAGTGGGATGTGTTTAGAGGATGCCCCCTGTTTTCAGTATGTCTTCGATTGAGCCACTATTTAGTGGTGTCCCCTCTTCTATGTCGTGGCTTTATTACTCTTGATATGAAGCTTTTCAAGATGCAGTGAGAAGACGGATGTCTTCCCAACTAGAGTAACACACCTTTGTAAATGTTTACTGGTATGCAACTAGGTCCAAAATTGGGTTTAGTGGTGTTCCCTCTTCTAAATTGTCTTCCACGACTAGATAAACACACCCTTGTAAATGTTTACTGGCTTACAAACTAGTTCCAAAACTTTAGGTAACTCTTAAGAATGGAATAGTATGAGTTTTACAACTTTCGCGAATGGGTTTCTAGTTCATAAAATGGTTTCAAGATGCAGTGGGATGACGGAAGTCATCACCAACTCTTAACATACCCTTATAAATGTTTACTGGCATACAACTAGTTCCAAAACTGGGTTTGGTGTCGCTTCTTTTACTTGTGGTTAATCGTTTTATTACACCTCATGAAGATTTCAAAATGCAGTGTAAAGGTGGAAGTCTTCCACAACTAGGTTAACATACCCTTGTAAATGTTTACTGGATTATAACTAGTTTCAAAATTTTAGGTAACATGAATAGATATTCACAGTATGAGTTTTACAACTTTTGGATGGGATTTCTAGCTCATAAAAAAAAGTTTTAAAATGCAGTGAAAAGATGGAAATATTCCTTATCTAGATTAACACATCTTTGTAAATGTTTACTTTCTTACAACTAGTTTCAAAACTTTAGATAATATGTGGAACCTATTAATAAAAATTTACAGTATGAGTTTTATAACTTTTGGATGGATTTCTAGCCAATATGCAGTGGGAAGACGGAAATCTTCAACTAGATTAATTGCCCTTGTAATTGTTTACTGGTATGTGCAACTAGTTCCAAAACTTTAGGTAAAAATATATCGAACCTATGGAAATTCACAGTATGAGTTTTTCAACTTTTGGGTGGGATTCTAGCTCTTAAGGTTTCAATCTGTAGCACTAAGACGGAAGTGGTCTTCCCCAACTATATTAACCCTTGTAAATGTTTATTGGCATATGGCTGCAGCATCGAAACTTCATGGGGACACTAATGAGACAAGCCACCCATCAATCATGGGGAGGGGGATGGGTTTGGAGGATGCCCCTGTCTTCAACTGTCTGCAGGAGTGCTTAGATTGAGCCATTTAGTGGCGTTCCCTATTGTAAATTGTGGTTAATCGCTTATTACAGCTGTAGACTGAAACGAAAGTTCTCAAATTAGTTAACTTACCCTTGAAACCTCTAAATGTTCATTGATGTATGATTCTAGTTCTGAAGCTTTTAATGCGATGTGGACAATGATCGAAAATTCATGGTATGAGTTTTGAAACTGGGATAAAAATTTGTTAGGGTTTAACCCCTTCATATCTGTTTTTAAAACTTTGTTTTCAGAAGAATAGGAACTTTACTACGTGGATTCAAATACCTTGAATATTAGAGTTGTGAGCATTCTTTACCAATCTCGTGTAATTGTTTAAACCATTAACATAAATGAACCATCTCTATATCACACATAGATGTTTCAGCTTTTGGATCTAGAATTGATACCTTCCTTTGTGAATTAAAAAATCTCGGATCGAATAGGAGTGGTAAATCATTCTTTATAATGGTGTAAATGCTTGTGTGGTGAAAGTTACAAAAAGGCTCAAAACATGTCAATCGCAATCCAAGGGTTTTCACTAATATTTATACCCTTCAGAATTGATCCCGGACCGTCGCCAATAGCCCGTTGTGTTGCTCCAGTGCGACGCTAATTCAATAACCTGCTTATCACTAATATTATAAATTAATTTTGAGACATGGTATTTAAAGGAATTTGTTAGATTTTCTTCAGAAAGCAGTTGAACTCTTGGCTGGTTGGAGTTTTATGGCGCAAGGGCCGTATTTGGCCATGCAGCACACTGGAAATAGTAAGCACTGAGCCTCAACGGCCCCTGAACATTTTTGTCCTTACTTACCTTATTTTTGTCCTTTTGTCCTTACTTTGCTAAGGTTTTACCTTTAATAACTGAAGGAGGCGCTGAAGAAGTTTAACTTAAGTATTCAAGTAGACTTAAGAAGTTTTCAAGTAAACTTAACTTATAGAAGCAGATAGTCTGCACAGTAACCCCTGTAAATTAATGTGAGTTTCAAAACTTCTGAAAACTTAAAAGCTATTTTTGCGTATCACTTAAATTGATTTGAACTCGAAGCTCTTGTGAAGTTTGAAAAACGTGCGAATTTTCAAAAAGTTAGATAATTTTATTTCGATAAATTGGGATTGAAAGCTTTTGGAATCTAATATAAACGCGAAACTTGATACAAAGTTAATTTTAGTTATGAAATTCAAGTGAGATTGTTCATGTTTTATAACGGCTTCTATATAATGAGTAGTTAGTTGAATTTACGTCGAACTGGAGCAATTTCAATGTAATGGGAGATTTAATTTTTGAAATTCTGTCTGGTGAAAAACGTATTGCAAGTGAATTTTTCCAACGGTATCTTATAGATTAACATTGAAGCTGTAAAAGCGGGAAACACGAAGTAAAAGGCATGTAATGCATGACGTCGAAAAATTCGTAACTTCATAAATTTTCAACTAACTTGTATCTCGTGTTGCAAACTGCAATTATTAGTTAAAATTTATCAAGAAACGCACTTTGAGACAATGGGTATTTGGGACGTTGAATTTACGTCCACTGGAGCAACACAATGGTCTTAAAGACGATTCGGGATGAATCGCAAAGGGAAAGATCCGATTGAGAGAAGCCGTGGTGATAATCTTTATTACACAGGGAAAAACACTTAAAAACAACGAAATATAATGTCAGTTTAAGATAATTTAATATCTTCAATCGTTTTTGAAAATAATGGTTACATAATATAATGGCAAGGTTAAACAATTAATGTGATGAATTATTCCCTTCACATGATCTAACAAATTTAATGAGAGTACAAAACATTTTATCAGATAGTCATGCATGAAACTTTCCAACTTTGTCTTACTTTCAAATTTTAGATTTGAGGAACAGAAGTTTAGATTTTAATATCATAATTTAAGTCAATTCCTGCCATTTAGGATTCCAGAAAGTTTTTATATAGCAATTAAGTTCGTAGAATTTTTTTAGCTTTGATTTAGTTGTAATTAAGATTAGATAAATTCAAGCACATTAAGTATTTAAATGTATCATTCATGAATTCTCGAAAGCTTATGCTGCAGTTATGCTTATTATACGGAACGATTTAAAATATCACAGAGCATTGCAATATTTTTGAGGTTTTTCGGAATGTAAAGATACTAAAAATTGTGTTAAGTAACATTTCCATCTACTCTTGGATGTTAGATTTTGAAGTTGCTTTAAAACGAATCCATTAAATTTTCATACTAAAATTAAAATGATCTACTTTTAGCGACAAAAAAAAGTAATCGAAGTGTATTTCATTTAAAAGTACACCTGGATTTTATAAAGTTAATATTTGCGAACAAATAAAAAAAAGTTCAATTTGACTAAAATTTTTCCATTCAAAACCATTTTTCTGCTTGTCGCACTTCACTATTATTTCTTGAAAGAGTTTTTACCGAATTCTAAATGACTGCAAGAGTAATTAAATTATCTAGCAGTTCATATTTTAAAAAACAACTTGCACTTTATAAAGATATAACAGATTAATATATCATAACATTTCTGTTCTTATCCTGTTAATTACTCACTAACTAAGAGTTCGACAGTTAATTACATTTAACAAAGTAACATTGATTTGAAATATTAATTTACACATTGGTAACTAAGTTTAAAGTACGGTCTTTTAAAAAATGTTTTCCACCGATTTATAATCAAATATTAACTGAACTTCACTGTAAGGAAAAATTAATTTAAATTAAAATAGAATTTAGAAAAGTTTTTATTCAACCCACCTGATGGTTTATATTCGCGTCGAAAACTGTCCTGTAGTAGCCATCCTCTGATGCAAAACTGTCATCAGTTCTAGGGAAGGAACGATTTTATACTCAGATCTTCATTTCCCTTGGAGTAAGGCAGTTTTGTCACGACGAAATATCTCGTCTTTAGTAAAACCGATCAGATCTTGGACGAGATATCTCGTCAAACCACCTTGGAGGGTTAATACCAATTTGAGCTGTTAACTTATATGAATTGTAATTGTCGAATGGGTCGGTGAAACTTTCAAGAATCAAAGAAGGCACCTAATTCCGAATCGAAAAATTAAAGTTTTCAAAGTCCATCAAAAATCAATCGCGTAAAGAATTTGTAGTTTTCAAGCAATAAAGAGTAAATCAAAAGCCGACTTATAATATCTGATAAATATATTAATCAGTAAAGGGCTAAACTCAAAATTGAATGGCATTAAAGACGAGCCAAACTCAGTCAACTAACAGCGAAATTTCCAGTACGGAAAGTGGTTAAAATTAAAAATTGTGAAGACTGAAACATTTTGATAAAAATCGTTATCGATAAAAACGGCCGGCGAAATTATTTTTGAAAAATTTTCGGACACACTCAGAATATACTTTAATCTGGGTATCCGAATATATAGTTAATATTGAAATGCATGTTTTCGAATACGAACTTAACGTACTTTTCTATCAGAAATTCATATTTTGGAACTATTTCAGTCTTTTTATGGAGGATCTTGCGCTAGAGTTAAAAATCTGCTTTAAAAAAATTTCGTTTTCTAGCTGGATTTTTATTTTCTTAACCCTCCTGGTGGTTGTCTCGACGAGGCATCTCTTCATTAGCAAAACTGACCAGATCTTGATGGACGAGATACCTCGTCATTAGCAAAAAACTGACCAGATCTCATCAAAAACGGCAACATCTTCATTTGCAATTCAATCAGTATTCTTGATGGCAAGATACGTTGTCATTAGTGAAATTGGTCAGATCTTGATTGACGAGATATCTGGTCAAAACCACTTGGAAGATTAAACTTAGTTGAAGTCAAATATAAAATCTAGATATCTAGATATAGACCAATGTCAATAATAAATAATAATTGCTATCGAGGAGGAACTTCCAAAAGTGGGACAAGGGGGCTGGTGCACGTTAAACCTGTCGTGGCCTCAAATGTCCTCACGTTGGCGTGGTGTGAAGTTTGGAGGGTGGAGTGCCAGCTCAGGTGTGACCTCGTCATCTGACCATGATTCAAAATTACGTGGTGTTCTCGGATCTTTCCTTCGGATTTGATCCCGGACCGTCTTCAATAGCTCTTTGTGTTGCTCCAGTGCGACGTTAATTAAAATACCTACCTACCAAAAATGTGTCTGATCAGATCTTGAACCCTTCATCAAATAATCGTCAATATTTATCTTGATTACGAGATATCTCGTCATTAGCAAAATTCGCCTTATCTTGATATACGAGATATTTTGTCGAAATCACTTAGAGGGTTAAAATATCAGTTTTACAAAAGTAAAACTGGCGTATTGTTCTAGGAAGCTATAAAAGTACCGAAAAAAAATTAAAAAATTAAAATCGGAGGCAAATAAAAATTATTAAAAATCGATAAAACCTGAAGCAAAATCGACAATTTTTTAAAAGTAAATCTGAAGTAGACGGCCTATTCAATAAAATCATATTTTTCATGAAAAATTGGCACCCGAAAAACCTCAGCTGATATATCGAAAAGTAATAACGTGTGATTTCAACTACTGGTGGTTTTCAAAGGTAGTCTACAAAGCACAATGGTTCATGAAAACTAATTTATTTCAAATCAGCGTCCGAAATTGTCAGAAAGCTCCTTTAATCTTAGAACAAGTGTTCCTTACGATATTGACAATAAAGTATATAGCAGTGTCAATTTTTGTTTTAATAAACAAAATGAGAGTTCTAAGGCAATCAACAATTTGTGATTAGCTAAACCCTCTCAACGTCGTCAGATTTCCGAGTAGGGTATTATTGTTTTTACCCCACAACGCACCTTAGGGCTAAATAATCACATCTATTGGTTGAAAGACTCGGTCCTTCCCTTATAATAGAATCCCTTGGAAAGATTCGATTGCTCCTTTCCTTGAAAGTAAACCCTTCGGAATGATTCTACTGCTCCTTCCCTTGGAATAATCCCTTGGATTCTATTGCTCCTTTTCTTCCAAGTGGATCCTTGGGAAATATTAATGGTACAAAATTACGTGGTGGCCTCGGATCTTTCCCTTCGGTATTGATCCTGAACCGTCACCAATAGTCCTTTGTTGCTCCAGTGTGACGTTAATTGAAATACCTACCTTAGAAAATGTTCTGTTGCTCCTTTCCTTAGAATAAAATCCCTCGGAAAGATTATATTACTCCTTTCCTTAAAACAAAATTCCTAGGAAAGATTTGGATCTTTCCCTTCGAGATTGATCCAGGACCGTCGATAATCGCCCGTTGTGTTACTCCAGTGCGACGTTAATTAACTACCTACCACCCTTCGAAAGATTCTATTGCTTCTTTAGAATAGAATCCTTTAGTAAAATTCTGTTGGTTCTTTCCTTAGAAGTGAATCCTTTGGAAAGATTCTATTGGTCCTTTCCTTAGAATATAATCCTTTGGAAATATTCTTTTTCGCATTTCCTTAGAATGGATTCTTTGGTAAGATTCTTTTGCTCCTTTCTTTAGAATAGAATCCTTTGGAAATATTCTATTGCTCATTTCCTTAGATTAAAATACTTTGGAAAGGTACTGGTGAAGATAAAAACAGGTTGGTAACCTGCAGGCTGCGAGGTAGAATTATGCGCGTGACCTCAGACTCTTAAAGAGAACTCTTGATGAAAGCGTCCAAGTATATTTACCGTAGCATTCTAAACTGTTTAGAATTCCCTTTAATTTACAAATGGCAGACTTAATAAAAATTAGGTACTCAACCCAAGCGTGCATTCGTTTGTTTTGATTCGTTTGGTGTTAACAAAAAATTACGTGCTCTAAATAGTTTGCGGAGAGCCTGTGAAACACCCCTCCTATTCGAAACGAAAAAATAGAGATCTCGTTTCGTCGCGTAGAACTAGCTTTGTGTTCCTATGAGATCAAGTTATTCAAGCGTGAAGCTGCGTATGTGTAGGTCTCGGTTCGTGAGCTCTAATTTTGAGTTCGCTTCGTAGATCTGTAGGAGTACTTTTTTTAAATTTCGGTTGTATGGTATTCTTTTTAAATATTCAAATGGGTCGCCACAATATCGTTGGTGAGAGTTGGTTTGGGTTTTATGGCGCAAGATCCAAAAACGAATAATCTAAGCCAAAACTCAAGACTAAATGAGATTGAATAAAAATATTTTTTTAATATGAAACTACCAGACCAAAGCACAAAATACATAAGTGAAAAACATGAATTCAAGATAAACACTTCAAAAGTATGAAAAAGTAAATATCACATTGAAAATATCTCATCAATATAGAAAAGTAAATGTAGTTAAAATGCATGATTTGAATGTAATTTGAAATGATGTGGCTTAAAAATGACATAAAATGCACATGATTCGAGATAATATAAATAAAAACAAATGGATCACCAATGAAATATATACAGGGGTCGTCGTGGCTCAATGGGTATGCCCACTGCTATAGCAACCTTCGAGTTGTAGGTGGCGCAGGTTCGATTCCTTCCAGGTGCATTCCTCCCTCGATGTATCTCTGTCTTCTGTGTCAGTAAAACTGTCATTGTGTGTGTATTACTTGATATTGTCTGTCGTGTCTGGCGCAGCATGGCCAAATATGGCCCTTACGCCATAAAACCCCAAAACCAAACCAACCTATGAAACTTGAATGGTATAAGATTTTCTCAAAAAGGTGGGTAAAACGGAAGGGAGGGCACTAGGTACCTTGGGGTTGTAATGCCCGTGTTTACTTGAAGAAACTTAATGCCCAGAGGCGATATTGCTGGTGAAAAAATGAAGATTAGTTTCAAGAAATTATGATTTGAAGGGTATGAAATACAAATGACTGGAATGCAATATTGACACTAAAGATGACCTTATAAAGTATTAAACATTTTGTCCCTTATCCTTTGCTGATTTATTTTCTTTGAATCCTCTCTTAACCCTCCAAGTGGTTTCGACGAGATATCTCGTCCATCAAGGTCTGACCAATTTTGCTAATGGCGAGATACACATCATCGAGATAATTTCGATATTTTGATGACGATATGAAGATTTGGTTAGTTTTTTCTGATGAACAAGATATCCAGTTCTGATTAGAGATCTGGAATTAGTTTTGCTAAGGCGATACCTCGTCTAAACAACCACCAGGAGGATTAAAGAGTTTAAAGTTTACAGCCATCATGGTAGGCAGTAAACGTCGAATAGCCCAAATGCACTTCAAAGTTTTATTTTGAAAATTAAAAAAAAATATTACTTCGAATTTTTCTCTTACCCCTAAATGTCAAAGGAAAACTCAAGAATCGAATCAAACAAATTTCGCGCACGTCTTTATAACAATCCTTATTACACGTACCGATACCATGTGACTAGTCAAGTATACATTTGAATGCATTAAGACCTATAAATGTGATATAAGAGATGAAAAATTATACATAACTGAAATAGAGGGTACCTAAATATCACCAATACACGCGGACACGATTTAAAACATTTAGAGTTGGGCAGCAAGGTACCTTTTCCAACTTTGTTAGATGAGTGAAATTCAAAGCACTTAGAAGACAAATCAAACGAGCAATCCTTACTACACATCAATACGCATATGCCTATTAAAGCATATATGTATATTTATAAAAACCTTAATGTGACTTTAGCAATAAAAAACAACTTACAACTCAGATCAAGGTACCATTTCCGACCTTGTGTTGTATATTGTCTTGTGTTTGGCACAGCATTGTCAAATATTACCCTTGCGCCATAAAACTTAACCAACCTTGTTGCTACATGAGTGAAATTCCAAGCGCTTAGAAATCGAATAACTTTCAATGCACATTTAAAAAAAAATATAATCCTCGTATGCTATATGCCTATTAAAGTACGCATATATATTTGTAGAAGCCTTAATGTGACATTAGCAATAAAAACTACATATAACTGAGCGAGTGTATCTAAATGAAATCCTGTTACACCCGACACAACTTAAACATCTTGTAACCAAGGTACTCTTTCCAACCTTGTTGCTAGACGAGTGAAATTCAAAGCGTTTAGAAATCGAATTCAATCCTCGTATGCCATATGCTTATCAAAGTACGCACATATATTTGTAGAAGCCTTAATGCAACATTAGTAATAAAAACTACATAAACACATAATTGAGTGAGTTAAATAAAACACGGTTACAACCAACACAACTTGAACATCTTGTGTAACAAGGTACTCTTTCCAACCTTGTTGCTAGCTGAGTGAAATTCCGAGCACAATTAATAAATTCGAATGCGCAAATCATAATGCATTGCAGACAGGACAGCATAAAGGAAAGAATGGTAGCCGTCCAGATTTAAATCTCCACAATGGATTCCTAGTTTCTACGTCACCTAGATCTATTCATACGATCCCTGCTTTGGCTCCCCTATCTTTTCTCGGGGCTTTCATTTCCTTTTCGGCGAAGGGGCCCCCGACTGAGATTCTAGATAGTTCTATTTCGGTTTATTTCCGTCGGTAGAGCTGGCATTCACTACCTTTCACAGCCATTCTACTGCTCTCTACTATCCCTTTACAATGAATATAACATTTATTAAAGTGAATTCAATGACGAATTTTTTTTAATTGACTTGAAGCTACCTTCACAACCTTTCAGTCATTTTACTATCCCTTTAACAATAAATTTAACATTCATTAAACCGATTACTATAAAGTATAGTCCATTGAGGATGCATTAGTATAGATGTAACCTTTACACTGTTTCAATTTTCTGCTTTTAATCTATTCACTTTTGAAAGTGACTTGAAGATGCCTTCACAACCTTTCAGTCATTCTATCCCTTTAACAATGAATATAATATTTATTAAACCGAGTACTATGAAGTATAGTCCATGAACGACTCATTGGTATTGGGGTAACCTTCGCAATGTCTCACTTTTCTAAATTTTAATTTAACTTTTTTAAAATTGACTTCACAACGTTTCAGTCATTTTGATACTATATTATCCCTTTAACAATTAATATAACATTTATTAAACCGAGTAAATGAACTATAGTCCATTGACGACCCATTAGTATTGGTGTAACCTTTGTAATGTTTCAGTTCGATGGATGTTAATACGTTTATTTTTTAAAATTGACTTGAAGATATTTGCGTATATTTATAGTTCAAGACGTCTGATCTGTAATCAAAGGTAAAATTGTGCTATTAAGAAAGGTATCTAATCTCATTCGATCACCTATCTATCCATGCGTTTAGAGTAGTCGCTGAGCTCAGTTCGGATGACCTGTCCGTCAAAGTTGGAGAGTTCTTTATTAATTTGTATTTATTTCTCGAAAAATTATATTCATATACTCCTTTTTTAGACTCCCTATCAGAATCTCTTACTACTCTTTCGCACCAATGTTACAGTTGTATAAATATGATGCTTGTTTACAGATAAATTACTGAGTTGAAGTTTCTACTGAAATTTTTATTGAGATTTAACATTTTTGTGCTCTGGAACCAGATACTTTAAAATTAATTCAAACTAATTTGACGTGAAGGTTAAGACGTCACATTTATTTTTCCGCTTTACCCTGTCTTGTCGATTTCTTGACCTAAATAACTGCATTGGACGTTTGTGACGTTTATTGATATGGATAGAACAGAGGTTCTTAACTTTCAACTTCGATGCCTCAAAAATTTGATGACCCCATTATATAAAAACAGCGCTGTAAGAATGTAATAAAATTTACCAATTAACAAAAAACAAGTAATTTAATTAATAATGCCACTTTAAATTTATAGTATTAGATAAAAAATACAGCAAATTCAAATCAACTCTAGGAGACTGCAATTCCATCTCATGAGACCCTGAGAAAACATCCATCAAGTTTGATTATTTCAAATAACCCTGATTGTTTCATAATGACGAGATATCTCGTCCAGCAAGATCTGGTCAGTTTTGGTAATGGCCAGGAGGGTTAATGAGATCCTTGAGGTTGAGGGAATGCCTTGGTCCATTGCGCAAGCAAGCTGCAGGTGGTTCAGATTCGATTCCTGTAACTTACCCTGGGTGTATTTCTCTCTCCTGTGTAAAACTTTCTTTGTGAGTACGTCCATTAGTTGACAACCTCTGTCTTGTGTTTGGCGCAGCATGGCCAAATATGGCCCTTACGTCTTAAAAACCAACCCAAACCAACATTGAGGTTGGTGTTCATTACAGATGGTTTTAATTTCAGACACCAATCGAGTCAGTCTAAATAAATTCAATACCATACTAATCTGACATTCAATGACATTAACCCCCTAGTGGTTAACCCGACGAGATATATCGTCATCAGCAAAACTGATCAGATCTTGATGGACGAGATATCTCGTTCATCAAGCTCTCGTCATTAGAAGAATACTGACCAGATCTTGATCTCGTCATCATAAATAAAATCGGCAATATCTTAATGGCGAGATATAAACAAAGTTGGTCATATCTCGATAGACGTGATATCTCGTCGAAACCCTTGGAGGGTTAAATAATGCATGGAAACTGAGTCAAGAGGTTCAAGTTAAAGCTAAGGAGTTTTCGTTGCAGCTAAATGAAAAGTTTTTCTTGTACTATTACTGGAAGTGCCCCCCGTAGCGTCCATAATAATGAATCGGTGTCATGGGTCAACACCTGCAGGTTTACCACTGACCGATGGTCGTAAATCTTGCCGCATCAATCGGAAACATCTCCTTTCTGTCCAGATGGTTTTAAAAGGGTGTGCAACGGCCCCTCTTAACTAACTGTCCCTCAGTGTCAAATGGGAAAAAATAGCGAATACTCAAGATGTGGGGAGGACTGTCGCCGGCCAATTTGAGTCGATCCCTATTTCCTTTTTACAGAGCCCATAACCAAGGGAATAAATCCTGATTATTTATGTAAATAGTGTAAATTCCTGTGTTGAGTAAATGGCTATTTTAATTGTATTTTGGCTGTGCCGTTAGTAATTAGCACGCCATGCGGCTCACTAAGTTACCCATATGATCTAAGTAGCCCTCGTGTAGCAAAAATGACCAGAGCGGCAAACCAAATTCCTATATTTTCACATTACCTTTTTGTGGGATGCATGCTTCACCTTAGACTCATGAGGACAGAACATGTTAACGACTATAACTTTTAAAGAAAATTATAACTGTTTAACCTTCTGAGGGGTTCACACGCATAATTCCACCTTGCATACTGCAGTCTTCCCTGTATGACTTCTAACCCATTTTGATGCTCTTGACCAATGGAATCTTTCCAAAGAACTTTTTTCTAAGGAAATTAAGCAATAGAATATTTCCAAAGGATTCCATTATAAGGAAAGGAGAGAAATAGAATCTTTCCAAAGTATTCCATTTTAACGAAATGAGAAATATAATCTTTTCAAATGATTCTATTCTAAGGAAAGGATAGTTTGGCGCAGCTTGGCCAAACCTGGCCCTTGTACCATAAAAATTCAATCAATCTAAGGAAAGGAGAAATAGAACATTTCCAAAGGATTCTATTCCAAAAAAATGAGGAATAAATCTTTCCAAAGGATTCTGTTATATGGAAAAGAGCAATATAATCTTTCCAAAGGATTGTATCTTAAGTAAAGGAGCAATAAAATCTTTACAAAGGATTCTAATATAAGGAAAGAGCCAGTGGAATCGTTCCAAAAGATTCCATTCTACACATTGGGCTAAAAAATCGTTCTAAAGGTTCAAAGAATCCATTGATTCTTTAAATGCAATAGATGTGGTTATTTAGCCATGAAGTGTGTTGCGAGGTTAAAATAATTCTACATTCCTCGGAAATCTCGACGCACAGAGGATTAAAAATTTTATTTATCATAAACATTAAATATTTCTAACTGATTGTAAAAATTTCTCACACTCAGCGACCAATATTTTATTTTGGTGAGCAAATGTCTTGAATATTTTTAAACTGCCAATCTAAAAAAAGATAAAGTTAAGCAAGGAAACACTAATGTCAAACGAGATTAAATTTCACCGCAGTAGAATTTGATTTGTGAAGTCTAAGTACTTTAAACTACTAAAGAATATTCATTCGCATATACTTTAAACCAAAGATAAATTAACTCTTTTCTTTGCAAAGCAGACATAGACGTTTTCTATGCGATTCTACGCAACCATCAGTAAAAATGGACACATAAAGGCATCGTAGTTGTCTAAAAACTAAAAGGCTATTTCTATTGACTCGCTATAAACTAGCCAGAAATGCTTTCAAAAATGTCTCTAGTCTATCTGAAATACTTTTGACATTCCCAGCATAGCTAAAAATGTTTTAGCTGTCCGACATTTCAGACTTTTATCCAAGCCACAGTCATCCTGTTAGAAAATGCTTTGACATTTTAGTGTAACACGGTTTACAGAAATATAACTAAAAACTTTAGATTTTTAAAAAGTTAAAACTTAGTTAACTTTTTAAATTATGAATATATTTATTTATAAAGAAGGATTAAAAAAAATTTGATGTCAATTGATAAATAAGAACAATAAAAATAACTTGCGTCCGCTGAAGCAAGCATTATGAGGATTTTAGCTATTTTTTGATACGTGTATTTTTTACTCGCAGGTTTAAAACAAAGAAAGCTCAAAATCTTTTAATTTCCTCGATATATTTAATTCTTGCCAATTCCAAAATTCAAGTTTACAATTCTATGAATCGAGCATCTTTTTGGGATAGGTAGGTTGGTGAATTTACGTCGCACTTGGAGCATTACAACGGGCTATTAGCGACGGTTCGGGATCGATTCCGAAGGGAAAGATCCGAGGACAGCATCTCGTAATTTTGGACCACTGAGATGAAAAACAACTTTTCGAGATTCAAACGTATACATTTTAAATTCTGATTATATTTAGTTTTAAATATGAAACTGCGAAATCGTGTTAACTAGTTGAACTTGGTTGTTTCTTAACCCTCCTGGTGGTTGATACCAGGTATCTCGTCATTAGCAAAAGTGACCAGATCTTTATGGACGAGATATTTCGTCATTAGAAGAAAACTAACCAGCTCTTGATTTCTTTATAAAAAATCGGCAATATATATCGTGATGACGAGATACTTCGTCATCAAAATTGATCAGATCTTGAGGGACGAGATATCTCGTCGAAACCAATTGGAAGGTTAAATGTTTATCAATATAAAATAGATTTATATTTTGAGCTTTTCATCACTAGCATGGTTTTTTAGGTTGGTTGGGTTTTGAGCAGCAAGGGTCATATTTGGCCAGACGTGGTTTTTTAGGATACACCTTAATGGGTTTCTGGGGTCACAGTGTCTCCTCTGCAAGAAGCAGTAGAATCAATTTGAATGCGGTTAATTGAGCAGGAAAACAGGTTTCAACGGTACTTCAAGATTCAAATAAGACGAAATGTGACGAAAGATGCAGTAGAAAATATTTGCTTATCGCAGTTGACCTTCAGTTTGCTTGTTGTTTTATCGTGGCTATGACGATAGATAGGGTTATTCTTCAAATTATAACCCTGGAATCCTTTGCCCAGTTACTTGACAGCTGATTTTGACTTCCTCCTATGTACTAGTTTTAAAATATCGTGCGATTTAAATAACGTTAGATTTAGAATTAAAAAATAGTTAAAGTCCATGATCGACAGTTTTTGTTTTTAGCCTTACTGATTTTATTTCAACTTATTTACCTCTTCTAATAAATGAGACTCCAATGATATATTAATTCCAAGTAATTTGTTAATTAATATCTGATTAAAATTATATCCACGCTTAAGCACGCACGTTATACATAACATAATATCGTCGGTTGAAGACTTGTAACCTTGTCTCCTATGTATTTGTTTTAATCTCTTACGATTTGAATAGTAATAACATTTGATTTAGAATTGAAAACTAGTGAGTCTACGATCGACAATGTTTATTTCCAGTTTCTAGCCTTCATGATTCTATTTCAACTAATTTCTTTTCTAATAAATATGATCCCGACTCCCAGTGATATATTAGTTCAAAATAATTCTTAAATTAATATCTGATTAAAATTATTATATGCATACTTAACTCTCCAAGTGGTTTCAACGAGATATCTCGTCCATCAAGATCTGACCTATTTTTACTTATAACAAGATAAATCATCATCAAGATATTGCCAAATCTTTATGAAAACGAGATCAAGATCTGGGGAGTTTTAGTCTAATGACGAGATATCTCGTCCATCAAGATCTGCTAATGGTTTTGCTAATGACACGATACCTCAAGATAACCACCAATAGGGTTAAGCACATATTGCATAACATTGTCGGCTTACAAGTACATTAAGACGGAAGGCAGTTATGAGAAAACGAAGGGAAAGAATTCTACTCACACTAAAACACACCAAGTGGTTTCTAAAGTAGAAATCTAACCTCCATACAAAGAAAAAGCGACTTAGATTTCACCAGTCAAAAGATCACCCCATTCTGGTCTAGAAACGTTAAACTCATACCTCGAAAACTATGACTTGGTGTGTTTCACTTGTAAGCCGACGATATGGTGGCTAATAAAGTTGTGTAACGCATGATTAAAACAAATTTTTTAGCAGTGGTAATTAACCCTCCTAGTGGTTGTCTCGACGAGGTACCTCGTCACTAGCAAAGCTGACCAGATCTTTGAACGAGATATCTCGTCATTGGAGAAAAATTGATCAGATCTTGGATCTCGTCATGAAAAAAATCGGCAATATCTTGATGACGAGATATCTTGTCATTAGCAAAATTAGTCAGCTCTTGGAAGAGATATCTCGTAGAAACCATTTGGAGGGTTTAGATTGGATACCCTTCCCCATTTTCATTTAAATAAATTCTTAGCTTTGAAAACCAACTCCCTTGACTTAATACACACAAAAATGTCGAGAAAACGAACATATAAATGTTTAAGTCCCATAAATGAAGCTATAGGTTGATTGGTTTTGATGGTATGACGAGAGGTCATATTTGGCCAAGCAACGGCAAGTAAATGGACATACATCCAAATTCAAGTTTTACTGACACAGAAGGGAAAATATGCCTGGAGAGGAATGAAACCTACAACTCGCAAACTGCAAGAGCAGTGAGCTAAAAACACTGAGCCACGGCGACCCTCGAAATAGATTGGATACCCTTTATATAGAAATCTCATCGAAATTACTTGGAGAGTTAACTAAATCCGAACTTAAAGTTTCTAAGTACGAAATAAAGTATTAATTTCGCACGATAAACTTCCAATTTTTGAAACGGGTTGCTCACAATTAACTTGAGCTCAGTGTTTAGACAAAGTTCCTGGTATCAAGGTGAACGAAGCATCGACCCATGCAAAACAGTGCATAAATCCGTATCGGAAGAAATTAAAATTTATAATTCGAGAATCCCCAAACATCCGAGAACCCATTACTAAACAATTTATACGCAGCAAGCGAAAGACAAAAGAAATCGAAATTGTTATTTATCAAATTATGAAAAGGAAATAAGCAATTGAATGAACGCAGAGCAGGGAAGAGGGATTGAAAAAATCGGGCAAAAAAGCGATGAATTTGAGCGCTTCGGTGATGACATTCCTCTGTACTGTTAGGTGTCAAATCGTGTTAACCACTGTCATGTTTTATTCAAGCTGCAGAAAGATAAAGGAGAGAAGGTGCAAAGGCAATTTGTAAGTTTTATTTGAACTACGGTAGGGAGAGGATGTCGGAGCAGAATAAATAAGAGGCAAAGAGTGGACTACTTCATCGCTAGGGTTACCGCATTTGGCAATGTTTCGCTTCGGGCGGAGGTATGCGGCGGGAGAGTTTACGGTTTCCCATTGCAAGTTTTGAGGCTTTGATCTTGAGTGGTGCATTTGTAGGAAAAAATAGAGGTGGCCACGAAAATCATTAAGTAAATAAGAATAAACCCGGCCCCCAACGAGAGTTCGTTGGGGTTTTATGGCGCAATGGTCATGCTTGGCCATGCTCCGCCAGACACAAGACATACAATATCAAGACATACATACACAATGAAAGTTTTACTGACACAGAACAGAGAAATACACCCAGGGAGGAATCTCAATGGGAGACTGAACGGAATTAACGTCCACACTGGAGCAACACGCTATTGGTGACGGACCGGGATCAATCCCGAATGACTTCGACGTTTTGAATCACGGTCAGATGACGAGGTCAACACCTATACTGGCACCCCACTCTAAACTTTCACACGCTAACGTCAGAACGTTTGAAGCAACGATTAACTTAACGTGCACCAGCCACCACGTTCTTTCGTTGGGTCGAGTTTCGAACTCGCAGCCCTCCCGTACGAATTCGCTAGTTTACCAACAAGGCTACCTTAGCCCCATACACAGGCAGGAGAATAGGCAGTTAAAAAGTCAATATTTTTAGCTTTTCGTTGGGTTGCGATAACTGATACCTATGTATCTGGGTACTTTGGATCTTTTTTTTTATGGCGGAAGGGCCCTATCTGGTCAAGCTGCGCCAAACACTAGACAGACAACGTCAAGTAATGGACAAACACACAAGTTTAGCTGACATAAAAGAGAATTACACTCAGGTTAAGTTACACGAATCGGAACCTGCTCCGTCAAAACTCACAGGATTAGGGTATTTTGATCCTGCGTTTACGTTTATAAATTACCAAATGTTATTTGTAAAGGGCGATTTATTTAGGTCATCGAAATTTTTTTAGGTATGTTCTTTAGGCGATTTTTGAGGTATGTTGTGAGCAACCAGTAACTTAAAGGTTCTGGCCCCCATATTCAGGGGTGCACTTACAGTGGGAGCTATAGGAGTTTAACAAACATAAATATCCTAATTTAATTGATATCCTTAAAGATCGTGTGAATATATTTTTTACATCTACTCTGCTTCAATCGACAAAGATTTATCCATTATATTTTATCCAATTTCTAATTTTTTTAAGTTAGACAAGATAACAAATACCTTGATGTTACCTTACGTTCTTTATTGAGGAGTCGCTACACTTTTTCCTTCGAATACGACTGTTTTCATCTCACTATGACTAAGTCACTAAGACTACATGGGTATTGGTTTAACTCTTTGGGGTTTGGTGGGTTAAAAACTGTCCCACCTTTTGCTTAGCTTTTTATGCATGGTGGGATATTTTTTAACCCATCTCAAAAAGTTGAAATTACTCAATCATACAATTTAATATTTTATTTAAAGTTTTTCATTGAGTTGGCAATGTTATGAACTAACGCTAAATGTGTAAATAACTGAAAGCAAAAATTTACACATTTCGGAACGCATTAGTAAGTTGTTGATACTGTTGTGATTAAGGTTGGCGAATTGTGTGGTGCTGTGAATTTTTGTCTTTCATAACGGTAAATGTTTTTTTTCGTTAACATTTATGAGTGAATAAATCATTTTATAATAAGCATGTTATTTGATGTTTAACGCTAATTTAATCTGATGTTTAATACTAATTTTGAAGCTGAATAAGTAAATAAACAATTCTGTGCAACTTCGGCATTTTCCCTTTAAAATCGTGTGCCTCAAAGAGTTAAAATTAATAAAATACACGCAAATGTTTAGTTAAAAATGTTTTTCGGTTTGGAACACGTCAAAGTTTAAGTCATTGCTTACAGAATAACAATAAATTTTTTGAAACACTTTGTTTTTAATACTTACTGAAACTACTGATTATTTTTCTCTTAAATTAAAAACCTTGAAAGGAAAAATTCAATAGTTAAATTGGGATAACATTTCAATATTTTAATAGTAAAGTTAAACTATTGATAAACATAAATAATACTTTCGTAAATTTGTTGTAAGGCTAAACCATTACAATGACTACAAGGCCACATGCTATGAGTAGTAGTAACCTTAAACTTTTTCTCAGAAATAAGAATCGAAAAATTATAGAAACTTATTTTCCTTTTTTAGGAAATAACTCGTATAATGTTAGTAAAATTCAGACGCATACAATTTTCATGTATTAATAGTTACAGGTAAATATTTTTCAAATATTTTTATATTGAGTATTTTGTGTTGCAAAATCAGTGAAAGTATTAGGAATTAGACTGAAGATTACATTTATACTTAATTAGTGAAATTTTAAATTTAAACTACTTTATTTTGTTGTAACTAACTTAACCAGTCTTATAAAACAATATTGTAGGCTTAAAAATATGGTGTTAGACATTGAACTAGAAATATATAAGGCATACCTTATAAATGACAATATAGATTAAAATGTAGCTCGACGCTATATATCCTATTGAAGAACATTATGCCATGAGATATTTCTTATTTGCATCATCTGGTTCTTAAAGCTTTTAGTGAATGCTCAATTTTGTAAATTTCAAACGTTAGCGATTTCAACTTCAGTCAATATTCATTCCTCTAATTCGGTAATTACATGATAATTTTTGTTAATGTTCTGACTTTCTTTAATTCTAATGTTCTTTAATAACCCAATTAAAAGGTACAAGATGAATTTTAACAACTTGAACATAAAATGAACTGGTATTTACATTTAAATTTTGTGTTAGAGCATGTTTCTTAAGGAAATGTTTTCAGTAGTTTATATTTACTTAAAAAATATTTATTGGTAACCATACCCCAAGTACCTATCTATTTTTAAAAATATTTCTGTATAAAACGTATAATGTTGATAGGGAGTAAGAAAATGATATTATCGCTGGAAATAGAGAATATTTGTATTTTTCTATATTTCGCTTAATAAGTGCCAAAATGAAAGGCGGTTGTGTTACGCTTTGTAATAAAGAAATGTTTTATAGTAGTCTTAAGGATTAAACCGTGGTGGTTAGTACAACGAGGTATCTTGTCGTTAGCAAAACTGACCAGATCTTGATTTCGTCGTCATAAAAAATTGGTCAGATCTTGATGCTAAGATATCTCGGAATTATCAAAATTGGTCAGATCTTGATGCCAAGATATCTCGGAATTATCAAAATTGGTCAAATCTTGATGCCAAGATATCTCGGAATTATCAAAATTGGTCAAATCTTGATGCCAAGATATCTCGGAACTATCAAAATTGGTCAGATCTTGATGAACGAGATATCTCGCCGAAACCACTTTGAGGATTAAATGAAACCATCTTTTCAACATTTTGGGGAATTATTTTCAGAGCGAAATAACTTACTTTCAGATTGCTATCTAAGTTCGACTCTACATCCGCAGAACTTGGGCAAGTCCTCGCTATATCGCACCTCGACATATCGTTTTTATGGTCTTAACGCTCATTACCCTTATACTTATACCTTTGGTAGATAGTTAATTATTATCGCACTGGAGCAACAAAGGGCTATTGGCGAGGGTCCGGGATCAATCCCGAGTGGAAAGAACCAAGGACAACGCCTTATAATTTTGAACCACCGTCAGATGACGCGAACAACACCTGAGCTGGCACCCCACTTTCCAAACTTCCATACCACGCCAAGGACATTTGAGGCCACGACAGATTTAACGTGCACCAGCCCACGTGTACACGACGGTGTTCGGTTGAATCGAGTTTCAAACTCGCAAACCTCCAGTTGCTAATCCGTTGCTCTTCCAACTAGGCTTCCGTGGCCCTTGGAATTTTAAGTTAGCTAGCTTAGAATAAATCTCAATCTGTTTAAAATTGAGTGTTCAAAGGTTGGTGTCTACCAGTTATCTTAGCCTTGTCCTGGGGCTTCCTCCCACAATGTGAAATTTCGTAGGGCATCTATCGTAAATTATTTAGCTTGCTTTCAGTTTAAAATAACGCAAAACTGCAATACAGTAAAATATTATTTTGGTAACCCATTTACAATTTTTCTACCTTCCCTTCGGGGTCCGACCCATTAAGAACCTCAAACACCTTAACTTGGGGTTGTTTGCAGATGTCCCTTCGAAATTTCACATTGTTGCACGACATTAAGATAACTGTTTGAAACAGGTGATCATTAAACTCCCAATTCTAAAGAAACACCGGTCCAGCCAAAGACGGTCGTGTACACGGGGGCTGGTGCAAGTTAAATTTGTTGTAGCCTCAAATGTCCTCACGCTGTCGTGGTGTGTAAGTTTGGAGAGTGAGGCGCCAGCTCAGATGTTGATCTCGTCATCTGACCGTGGTTCAAAATGACGAGCCGTTGTCCTTGATTCGGAATTGATCCCGGACCGTCGCCAATACACCGTTGTGTCACTCTAGTGCGACGTTAATTAATTACCTACCATCAAAAGAAACAGATTTTTCCCTCTGTTTGCAAACGTAAAATTCATCTGGGGCAAGTAAAAAAAGCAATATAACGAAGTTTCTGTACACCGAAACAAAATAAAATCATGCTTTAAGTCTTTGAGGCACGCGATTTTAAAGGAAAAAACCAAAGGTGCTCAGAATTATTTATTCACTTATTCAGTTTCAAAATTAGTATAAAACATCAAATAGCGTGTTTTTTTATTATAAAACGATTTATTCACTCATAATAAATTTTTACGAAAAAAACATTTACCGTTACGAAAGACTAAAATTACTGCACTACACAATTCGCCAACCTTAACCACACACTGTCAACAACATACTAATGCGTTTGAAATGTGTAAATTTTTGTTTTCAGTTATTTACACATTTAGCGTTAGTTCATAGCATTGCCAACTAAATGAAAAACTTGAAATAAAATATTAAATTGTATGACTGAGTAATTTAAACTTTTTGAGGTGGGTAAAAAATAGTCCACCATGCATAAAATGCTAAGCAAAAAAAAGGAGGGGCAGTTTTTAACCCACCTAACCCCAAAGAGTTAAATGGCCGCTATCCTTATCTATCATCTGTGTTCTAAGAAAACAAATGCATTAAGCAAAGACCGAGAAAAACTTGCGTAATAGAAATAAAGGCACAAATTAAACATTAAATTACGTGTTTTTTACTTAAAATAATACAAAACAAGTTAAATGCCAACACGATGGCAAATCTAAAATAATACTAAGTATATTACAACATGTGCGCGCGAAAATTGATTTCTTCCCCTTTCAGTTTTAAAACACCCATCTCCTTATTAATTCGGTTTAGGATAACTGCTTGAAACAAGTGACCGTTGACTTCCCAATTACAAAAAAAAACGATTTCGTCTACTGTTCTCAAACCAAAAATCCATCGGGGTTGGTAAAAAAAAAACGAACTAACCAGAGACGCGATATAACGAGGGGTTAATGTATATAAAGTTAGAATTTTTTAATGGCAGGTCAAAAATAGCGTTATATAACGAAGCACGATATACAAGAGGTTACTGTATATTAAGTGTTTTAATGATAGGTCAAGAGCAATATATAGAAGCATGATATAACAAGGGGTTATAGTATATAAAGTTAGAATTTAAGGAAATGGCAGGTAAAAAGAGCGATATATCGGAGTGCGATATAACGAGGCGTTATGAAGTAAGAATTTAAAAATTATATAGCAGGTCAAAAAAGGGATATAACGAAGGGTTACTGTACATAAAGTATAAAGAGATAACAGTGAATACTCAATATAAAGTTAGAATTTGAAAATATATATGGCAGATCTAAAAGAGCGATATAATGAAAAGTTACTGTACATAAAGTATAAAAAGAGATAATAGTAAATACTTGAAATAATGTTAGAATTTTTAAAAAATAAGGCAGGTCATAACGAAGGGTTACTGTATATGTTACGGTTTATATAATAAATCCAATTAGAATTAATATCCGGCTAATATCAATAATAACCGCGTCTTTTGATCAATGTACATGATTACATTTACCGGTAAGTATTAATAATTACCAATGTGTGAAGCTTTGAAATTACGCATTGAAAATTATTACAGTTCATAGTTGCGAATTAATAATCATCGGTTCATGGGATAAAATTCTTATAAATTACTCACTTTGACCTTTTTATTTGGTTATTATTAACATAAACCGATTAATCACAAGAACCGTAACATACATAAAGAACAAAAAGAGAGATATAACAGGGAATACTCGAACTAAAGTTAGTTTTTTAAAAAGGGACCGACCAGGCCCTTTGCGAAAGCGAATAGGCGTGTAAAACCGAAACCAAACTCCGTCCGATCGCCGTCCGGTGGCTTTGGCGGCAGGGAGCGGCTGTTGCAGCAACCCTGGTCGATCTGCCTGCTAGGGTTGACGGCGGGCGAGAAACAACGTTGGCGGTCGAGAAAAGAATCAATCACGGCTAGTGGCCAGCTTGAAGCCCATCAATCAGACCGTCGTGACCCCAAGACTCCAGGGTGCCCATCAACAGCAGTAAATGGACGCCTGATACTCTTTAAATACCTTTCGATTTCCGGCGCTTACATATTTTTTCCTCCTCTTCCAATATGATCTTGATCTAGGGCGATTAATTTGGAGGATGTGGCGGACAAGGGTTGTTTAACGCGGGGCGAGAGATAATGTTTGAAGTCGCGGGGTTATTCGACTGAGTCGGGAACCTGGCTCCTTTCCGCTTTCTTTGGGTAGGCACCCTTAAGCGGATTGGAGAGGATGGTTTGTGGGGTTTAACGGCGCAGGGGCCGTATTTGGCCATGCTGTGCCAGATGCAAGACATACAATATCAAGTAATAGACAGACACTGGAAGCTTTGCTGACACAGAAGACAGAAATGCACCCAGGGAGGAATGCACCTGACAGGAATCGAAGGTTGCTAGAGCAGGATGGATTGGACCCTTGGATGGATTGGAGAAGAATCGTCCTTCAGATTGGTTGGAAGAGATGGAGTTGATTTATTCTCTGCCTCGTTTGAATTATGTGAATCCAAAAACAGGTCGGGGGTCAGTGGGTATGCCCACTGCACTAGCACTGTAGGCGGCGCAGGTTCGATTCGTGGCAGCTGCATTCTCCCCTGAGTGTATTTCTCTCTTCTGCGTCAGTGAAACTTTCATTGTGTGTGTCTATTACATGAGATTGTGTCTGCCCTTGCGCCATAAAACCCCAACAAACCAAACCAAAAACAGGTCGATTCGTGGTAGGTAGTTAATTAACGTCGCGCTAGAGCAACATAACGGGCTGTTGGCGACGGTCCGGGATCCATCCCGAAGGGAGAGATCGAGGACAACGCCACGTAATTTTGAACGACGGTCAGATGACGAGGACACCTAAGCTGGCACCCCACTAATTTGTTATAAATTACGATAAGTATTTCAAACTTCGAGTACACGACTTTTTATATTTGCGATTGGTTAACAAAAATGTAATGCTTAGCGCTCCAACATCAAACCTACGAGGCGTTGTCCTTCAGGTGTTGAACTCGTCATCTGACTGGTTCAAAATTACGAGTTGTCTTCTGATCGTTCCAGCTCGGGTGTGACCTCGTCATCTGACCGTGGTTCAAAATCGTGTTGTCCTCGATCTTTCCCTTCGGGTTTGATCCTGGACGGTCGCCAATAGCCCGCGTGTTGCTCCAGTGCGACGTTAATTAACTGCCTACCAACATCAAATCTACGATTTTATGTTATAAATTATGATATGATTAAAACTTTGATTGTTCACAACTTATAATGCTATTGTGATAGGTAGTTAAATTTAAGTCGCACTGGAAAGCTTTTGGTGACGGCCCGGGATCATCACCGAAAAGATCCGTTAATGCTAATGCAATAATTAACTTGCAAAAAGGTAATCCTTGCGCTCAAACATAGACCTCTGATTTAATGTCAAAAATTATGATAGGAGTCCAAACTTCGATTGAAAAACTTTTGCGGTTGATTTGCAAAAACGTTATGTTTATTACCCAAAGATTAGACCTATGATAAATCATAGGTCTAATTAATTATAAATGGTTAAAACTTTCAAGAGCACAACTTTCAATGCTGTTGCAATTGATTTGCAAAAATGTACTTTAGTGTCGACTATTGGACATGATTTAATGTTATAAATTATGATATGTGGGGTTTAAACTTCGAGTGCATAACTTTTAATGTTAGTGTAATTGATTGGCAAAAATGTAATGTTTATTGCTCAAACATCAGACCTATAATCTAATGTTATAAATTATGATAGATGGTTTAAACTTCGAGTACATAGCTTTAATGTTTGTGCAATGATTTGGTAATGTTTATTGCTCAAGCATCTGACCTAGTATTTAATGTTATAAGGTATTTCAAACTTCAAGTGCATAACTTTTTATGTTTTTACAATTGACTCGCGTAATGTTTACTGCTCAAACATCAGACCTATAATTTAAATGTTATAAAATATTATAGGTGACAAACTCTTCGAGTACATAACTTAATGTTTATGCGATGATTTGCACCCCAATAACCAATGCATTTTTGCATCTGACATTACGGTAGAGTCCAAAAATTGCATACTCTTAAAGTAACTTCGATATGATGCTGAACAGATTTATTCACTCGTCAAATTGTTTGAGCTGTACGAGAAAAAACGCCTGCATCCACACAAACTCGTACGCCATCTGCGCATATTAATATCAATGGAGCTATGTTAATGTCGCCTTTCTTTATCTAGCCAGCGTATCGAGTCTGTCACTTGTGTCTACAACGGTGTAAAACAAAGAAAGAGAGAAACGACAAAGTATCTTCACGGTCGATTAACCGCCGGCCACCCCCATTGCAGTCGTCATGGTCGGTGGCCACCGTGTTTTCCTGACCTGACCACCTTCTTGGATTTCTGATTCGCTGCTTTTGGACATTTGCCCGCTTAGTTGCCATCAGGTGGGCCCGAAAAGCGAGCAAAAAAGCCCAGAGAGGAAAGCGGTGTCGAAGGGAAAAAGAACAAAAAGCGAATGCGTGATTGGTTGGTGCTAGACTTGCACCGCTGCCCATGAGTAATAGTAGGGCTCCAGCGCTCGTTTTTTTTCGATGTTCAAGGTCGAGTTTTGATGCCGATTTTTTCGCCACAGAACAGAGAAGCGTAGTGTTGCTGAAGCATTGCTTGCAGTCCACATGCCGTAACACGCCAAGTGGAACGATCTTGCAATCACGCGCTCAGCATCGCAGATACTGATCTGCCTTTTCTCGCGTTTTCTTGTGTTTACGCTGAAAATTAATGGTTTGGGGCCTTCTCGGAAATCAAACCTGTGATTCACACTTGGCACATCGTGCGCTCGTCACCGGTATGACCATTTTCGGCAGTAGGTAGTTAATTCACGTCCCACTGGAGTTACACAACGGGCTATTTAAATGGAAGCTGGAGAGAATATAGGTTGGTGGTAGAGTTTTACACCTCAATGGGCCATATTTAGCCCAGTTGCACCAAACAAAAAACAGTGAAGCGTTGTTTGGATCTTTCCCTTTGGGATTGATCCCGGACAGTCGCCAATAGTCCGGTGTGTTGCTTCAGTGGGATGTTGATTAAATACCTACCACACTATTACAGGCCATCTGAGCATCGATTTCAGTGAAATATAGTTCCTTGCGACACGAATAATGTCCCTCAGTGGAATTTGATATCTCTTGCGTATGCGTGGCCCCGAAACACGTGGGATATTTCACTTGGAAATTTCACTAATGTGTTTTACACAACAAAACAAAGGTCGCAACTTGGGATCGATTCACTCCACTGATTTTCACATGACGAAACCCGTTTTTCTGCCAGCAAATCGAAAATTATAACCTTCCTCGAATTCTTGTCGTCGGCATAAGTAAATTGTTACCTATTTTCACCTTGGTGGAAGAGCATTTATAGTAATTACGTGGGGTTGGGTAGTCGGTAAGTCAAACATACGCGAAATGGCTGTGTCGTGTGATTCCGCTCATTTTTTAAGTTTGTTTCTTGTGGCGTATTGAAACCCAGATAGGTCGTCATGGTTGACTTGTGCATGGTAATTTACCCCTTACTGGTAGGTGGGATATTTTGAAGCGAATGTTTCGGAGGTTGATTTTTCGCTAGACTATCTGAAGGGTTCACATGCATAATTCCACCTTGGGAACTGCAATCATCCTTGCATGACTTCTAACCAATTTTGACCTTCTTGACCAAGGGCCGTGGTAGCCGGGTTGGAAAAGTAACGGATTAGCATCCGGAGAGTTGCGAGTTCGAATCCAACCAAAGACCGTCGTGTACAAAGGGGTTGGTGCACGTTAAATCTATCATGATCTCAAATGTCCTCACGTTGGTCCACGCGTGTGTGGAGGTTTGGAGAATGGGGTGCTAGCTCAGGTGTGACCTCGTCATCTGACCGTGGTTTTGAACTCGGATATTTCCCTTCGGGTTTGATCCCGGACCGTCGTCAATAGCCCGTTGTGTTGCTCCAGTGCGACGTTGATTAAAATACCTACCTAACCAATAGAATCTTTCCAAAGGATTCTATTATAAGGAAATGAGCAATAAAATATTCCCAAAGGATTATATCCCTATAAATGAGCAATAGTTCCAAAGGATTATATCCCTATAAATGAGCAATAGTTCCAAAGGATTATATCCCTATAAATGAGCAATAGTTCCAAAGGATTATATCCCTTGTAAATGAGCAATAGTTCCAATGGATTATATCCTTAGTAATTGAGCAATAGTTCCAATGGATTATATCCTTAGTAATTGAGCAATAGTTCCAATGGATTATATCCTTAGTAAATGAGCAATAGTTCCAATGGATTATATCCCTAGTAAATGAGCAATACTTCCAATGGATTATATCCCTAGTAAATGAGCAATAGTTCCAATGGTTTATATCCCTAGTAAATGAGCAATATATTTCCAAAGGATTCTATTCTAAAGGAAGGAGAATTATGTGCGTTGAACTTGTACACTCGTACTCGAAACTTATTTAAAGTTAAAAAAACTTGCTATCAACTTTCTCGGAGAACACGGAAACTTAGTTAATCGAGGCTTAGCTAATCAGGGTTCTACTGTATGTGAAGATAAATGTTTTTTTTCTATAGATCGGTCGCCTGATACACTAAGACTTAACTTTTTTCAATCTGCAGGACATGCTCTTTGAAATCTGGATACACACTAAGAAATATTACTTTTAGCTTTTTTATAAAAATGTACCACCTGCATCTTTTGATATTAGAACATAAAATTGATCTTGCATCGACGCATTTATAATTCTGTTTTTTAAATACATCCACCATTTTAAATACATAAAACATTATAGTTAAATTTGGACTCCGAATAAAAATAAAAAATAGTTAATTTTAATAATTTTCGTGTTCCTAATTTAAGAACTGTTATTCCTTATATATACTTTACGCCCTCTGGGGCACGTCTTCTGAAAGTGTATACGGTCATCAGAACTCCGAGGTACCGGGTGATCTTTTCTCATTTCATTTTTACCCTCACTTACCCTCTTGCTTTTTCTTTCTTCCTCGTATTGTTCGTCTTGTGTTTGGCGCAGCTTGGCTAAATATGGCCCTTGCGCCATAAAACCCGAAACCAACCTTATAATTTACATTCTTGATTTATATTCATAATTGCACTGAAGTTTCATACTGATTCAAAAATAATTAGCAAAGATGTTTCATTCTGATTTTGGGGAATGCATATTTCTGTATATAAGAAACTTATATAAGCCACCAGATAATAACTCTCTGAGAGTATTAAAATTAGTAAACAGTGTCATTTAACTGTAATAAGAACAGATGGTTCTTATTAAAACATTAGGAAGTTAAAAGTATTAAGCAGTACTGATTATGCTATGAATCTAATACATAAGCTTTCTCTGATTGCAAATGAGTGCCTAAGACTTATCTGCCAAAACCTAACAATGTAGCTGAAATGTGTTTAATATTTATGTAAATATTGCTTATATTTATGCAATGTTCTCCGAATTTCAACGGAAAAGTTATATTCTATTCTTTGCATATCACTTTCCGTGAATTGTAACAGTTTTCTGTTGCTATATGGATAAGCAACGATAGAGTACATCATTACTTATGCATATCTATGTGTTATATGGGCAGCTGCAAAATAAATTATTAATGTATCTGTTTTATAAGGGCAGCTGAAAAGTAAATTACGAATATATCTGTTCATTCTAAGGACAGCTGAAAAGTAAATTATGAATATATACGTGTATTCTATGTTTTGATTATACTTTCTAGATTTCATATCCATAAAAATTTAACCTGGGTTGAGAAAAAGTAAATGGTATTGAAAAAGGGATTAAAAAGAACTAAGTCGTTTAAAACGGAATTGCATTTTAGAAGGCAAATCATTGGCTGTTGCTTCGGTTAGTTGTAGCAGTTAAAATGTTGTTAGAATAGAACTTACACATAAAAGAGAATGTTTATGTTAGTTTATTAAAAAGCATGAATGTTACACAAAGAAAATAGATAATTCATTTATTTTTTATTTTCTTTTAACTCCTAATTTTGTACTCCTTTTGGATTAAACTTTTTAAAAACTTATTTTAAGGCAATCGCACGTCTAAGGGCCCAAGAAAAATCTTTTTCATCATCCTAGTTTCTATCGAGTAATTAGGAGACACTTAGGCACTTTAATCCAATTTTTCTTTAGTGTGTTTTATAAAATTGAATTCAATATTTACATTTTTCATTCATCTATTAGCATCATCACTGACGAGGATATATTCACAAGATTTTAAAATATTAATTTTATTACGTATCTAAACAGACTGATGTATATGCAAAATAATGACGAAAACAATTATAAATAAATATTCTTTAAAATTAAACGAATGGAAGACATGCCGGAAATGTATATCAATCATAATAATGTCGTTAAAGTTACATAATGACAATAATTTTCAAATTCTATGACACGTCATGTAATGGCTTTACTTGTCAGCAATGTTGTACTTGAAAATGCTTGTTTAACCAGAAACATTTGCTCTAAGTAAAATGATAGAGGCTTTCAAGCAATTGTTTTGATCGGTTTTCAGGAACAGGCAGACTTATAAAACTTAATGTCAAATGTTTTTGAGCGGCCTATGTTTTAAGATGTATATATATTTTTTGATTAAGTTGTTTCCACTTTTTCACTTAATAAATCATTTAAAAAATAATTTACTTTATATTTTAATAAAACTTCATTAGTTATTTTTAATTATTTTGTAGCGATCGAAGACCAAATAGATTGAATAGAAAGTCCCGATAGATCAGATAGATTGGCAGGACCGTTATTTAATTGTGATTCCGTGTTTCTATTTCTTTATCTGCACACAGCTGGTGATAATTTCCTAAAGTAATGCATAATTGCTTTTAATTTGAAGCATTTTGGCCGGACAGAGTCGGTACAAAGGGCCGAATGGAAATGATAAATGGTTCGGAACAAGCCTGTTTTCCTTGGTTTTTTTGATAGGAAAATCATAAGTTTGTAAATATTCTTTTTTGTAATTGGTGATTCCGTTTTCATAATCTGCACACATAGAGCAGGTGATTATTTCCTAAAATAATGCAAATAATTAGATGCTTAGATAAGGTATTTCGAATGGAAATGATAAATGGTCCGCAACAAGCCTGTTTGTAGTAACTAGTAGTAACGTGACCCCCTTAGGCTACTTTCATCTGCCGAGAGGGAACGAACATTCAGCATCTGATTGGTCCATTAGACGAGAGAAGACAATCGTCCATTGATTCGTCATCTGATTTGTCAGTCAGACATAGTAGACTTCGGCGATTTCAACATTTTTGTCGCCCTTCTATGCAAATGTGCATTGACACCTCTACCCAGGAAAATATTGTTACCATTACTCACATTCTACTTTTATATCTCCTCTAATCAATTCCCTCTCGAGGAAACATCTTTAGGTGTGTGTACGGGCTTCACGAACCTGAGGTACTCTAGTGATTCATTCTTTTCCTACGGAGTTTATTGTCTATGGTAAACATGGGGTCGCAACCATAGGATTCCCAAAACAATCTTTCTCTACTTCTCTCCATCCTTTCTTTTCACAATTACTTAGGGCCGCGGGAGCCCTATTGGAAGAGTAACGTATTAGCAATCGAAAGGTTGCGAGTCCGAAACTAGGTCCAGCCAAAGACCGTCGGATACACGGGGGGCTGGTGCACGTATAATCTATCATGGGCTCAAATGTCCTCACCTTGGCGTGGTGTGGAAGCTTGGAGAGTGCGATGCCAGCTCAGGTGTTGACCTCGTCATCTGATCGTGGTTCAAAATTACGAGGCTTTGTCCTTGTATATTTTCCATAGGTATTGATCCCGGTCTATCGCCAATAGCCCGCTGTGTTGCTCCAGTGCGACTACCTACCTCACTCTTAACATTGTCTGTCGTGTTTGGCACAGCTTGGCCAAATACGGCCCTTGAGCCAGAAACCTAAAACTAGCCAAATATGGTCAATCCCACACTCGGAAGGGCCGCGGTAGCCCGTTGGAAGAGCAACGGATAAGCAATCGGAAGGTTGCGCTTTCAAAACTAGGTCCAGCCAAAGACCGTCATGCACACGGAGCCAGTGCGACTACCTACCTCACACTTAATATTGTCTGTCGTGTTTGGCACAGCTTGGCCAAATACGGCCCTTGAGCCAGAAACCGAAAACTAGCCAACTATGGTCAATCCCACACTCGGAAGGGCCGCGGTAGCCCGTTGGAAGAGCAACGGATAAGCAATCGGAAGGTTGCGCTTTCGAAACTAGGTCCAGCCAAAGACCGTCATGCACACGGTGCCAGTGCGACTACCTACCTCACACTTAACATTGTCTGTCGTGTTTGGCACAGCTTGGCCAAATACGGCCCTTGAGCCAGAAACCTAAAACTAGCCAACTATGGTCAATCCCACACTCGGAAGGGCCGCGGTAGCCCGTTGGAAGAGCAACGGATAAGCAATCGGAAGGTTGCGCTTTCGAAACTCGGTCCAGCCAAAGATCGTCATGCACACGGGGCTGGTGCATGTTAAATCTCCCGTGGTCCCAAGTGTCTTCACGTTGGCGTGGTGTGGAAGCTTGGAGAGCGGCTCAGGTGTTGCCTCGTAATCTGACCGTGATTCAAAATTACGTGGTGCTGTCCCCGGATCTTTCCCTTGGGGAATGATCCCGGACCGTCGCCAATAGCCCGTCGTGTTGCTCCAATGCGACGTTAATTAACGACCTACCTCACATTTAACATTGTCTGTCTCGTTTGGCGCAGCTTGGCCGAATACGGCCCTTGTGCCCAAAACCGAAAACTAGCCAACTATGGTCAATCCCACACTGGGAAGGGCTGACGTTCACTAAGTGTCTTCGTGGTGCGTTAGTGGAGCGCAACAAGTCGCTGTCAGCTGAATCACCCATCCCAAAAAACGCATGCTCAAGTCACCGGGGCGATGGAGCAGAAGCAAAAATCAATCCCACGGCACGGCGTCGCCAGCCAGCAGCTTCGGCGGAAATTATTAACGAGATTTCAGGCACGCCGAGGACCACCGAATTCGATGAATTTAAGTGTGACAGGTAACAGTGTTTCCAACAAATATTCCGAGCCAACACTATCAAGTAAGTAAAATGATGGATACAGTACTTAGTGGAAGCTTCTCACTTGACGTTCACTTCGTCACTCTTAATTACTCTACTCACTTCATCACAAAAACCAATCTGTCACGCTGGCTTCTAAGCCGGAATCTCACCTGCTTTATCTTCCCCACTGGCAGTGGAGATATTTTATGGCCCTTTTATTGCCCCTGCTCAGACTATCGAAATTCTGCTCCGTTTTTCTACGAATCCCGTTTCTCCTCAGCGTCTTCATCATCAGCATCTTTTGCGATGGATCCGTTCGTCGGTTTTTGTTTTTACTCTCGATTACTCTTAACGTCCTCTATTACTCGTTCCGGAGATGGGGATCGGCCTCGGTGATAAATTGGTAGGGGATTTTTATGGCACGAGGTACAGATCCAAACCAGTGCCATACGCCGCTTATGTTTAATAACTAGTACTCTTTAACTGAAAGAATAAGTTTTAAAAACTATATGAAATTCGGTAGTTTTAGTTCAAACTGAGTTTAAGTCAAATGCAAAATCTAGATATAGTTTATAAAACGAATGTCAGTAATAAATAAAACAAATTTTATCATAGATGTGAAATATAAGTAGACTGAGCATTGCTACCGAGAGGAGCTTCAAGAAGTGTGACTAACATCGACTAGTAGTCATGTGATTGCTCTGAAAAATTCCCTTGGTTGACCGATTCGGCATTTTATCGCCCTTAGCGTCTTCATCAACAGCATCTTTGTGATGGGCCCGTTCATCTGTTTTTGTTTTTACTCTCGATTACTCTTAACGTTCTCTTACTCGTTTCGGAGATGTGGATCGGCCTCTGATAAATTGGTTGTTTTTATGGCACGAGGGCCAGATCCGGCCAAGCTGCGCCAAACAGTACTTATATTTATTAACTAGTAGTCTTCAACTGATAAAATAAGTTTTAAAAACTAGATATAAAATTCAGTAGTTTTAGTCTAAACTGAATTTAAGTCAAATAAAATCTAGATATAGTTTATAAAATCAATGTCAGTAATAAATGAAAATAAGTTTTATCATAGACGTGAAAAAGGACACTGAAATATTGCTATAGAAAGGATCTTCAAAAAGTGCGACAAACAAGTCGATTAGTAGTCACGTGACTGCTCTAAAAAATTGACTTGGTTGGCTGGTTTGGCCTTTTATCGCCTTGTTTGGCAATATAACATCTCATGACAGTTAAATGCATTTTTATAGTGGGACGACAATAATGGTGAAATCGCCTGTATATACTAATGTCACGCGGACCTATCAGATGATGAATCAATGGATGGCCGTTTTCTTACGTACCGTCAACCGATCAGATGCTGAATGTTCATGTCCTTCCGGCAGTCAAAAGTAAATCACATGCATTTATAGAATAGAAGTTTAGATAGTTTGAGGTTTAATGAAACTGAATTGTGGGTGTAATAATTTTCCTATTAATGAAAATTTAAGAATACGTAAAAATGCTGAGGTGCATTATGAGGAAGACAAGTTCTACAGGGTTTCACCGATAGATAACTTAAGGTTTTTATTATTTGTCTTTGATTTCTTGTTTCCTGTTATATTTGCACACCAAATTTAGAAATGCCATTTAGAAGTGAGGGGACAGTTAGATAGTGAACTGCTGAGCCAATTTCACCGCAAACGCATTTGGGACTTGATTTAATGTTAAACCTATTAAGATAAGATGGAAAGGGGCCATAGTTGGTGCACAACTGGGTTAATCTATGGTGACAACTTTCAATACTGTTACTTGTTTTTTAGAGATTTGATAAACATGTCTTCCTTTATCTTGGGCAATTCGCTTATTGAGGGTCTTAACAAGAGGACCATTTGAGGGGTGTTGAGAGCTCTGGCTTTTATTGCTAGTTTGTCCAGTGGTCAACTGGTCAGAAAATATATGCATCCCCTAACGCTCCTTAGTTAAGTAGTAGGTCCAGTCTAGTTGATCGTGAAGCAAAAACTTCCTTCAAGCAGTTATATTGTGCAAAAGAAAATATTTTTCATTACCAAACTTTTATTACATATACCTACTCGAAAACCTGTATTCTAAGATGCAACTGTATTTATAAAAACTCGAAACGGTGAACTTTTCTGTATTTGCTAGTCTACAAATATCGAAATGTAGAAAAGCAATTTTTATCCTTTGAAATAAAACCCGAGACTCCCATTAAAAGTATCAAATTTTAATATCTATTAGTCGAAAAATATTCTTAGTTTTATATTTACACTTACATACTCATTGATGCTTGATAATTTTACTTTAACAATGAATAATTTGTTATAACTTTAATAGTAAATTTCATCAAATACAAAAGTGATTCGCTTAGCTTTTAGTTTTCAAGAATAGAATTCAGTCCTCTTAACGCATGGACACTGGGCAGTTGACCACACAATTTAAGAACCCCTAGTATTATTAATAATTATTAATATTGTGATTAGTTTAAATTTACTGATAAAATAATTGGTCCTATTATGAGAGCATAAGAATTATAAGCTTTGTTTTTCATGCAAATGTAGTATATTTACGTACAACAATTCTTGTATGTTGACTGAAACCTAAACCTATAAAGTTTCTTGAATGCGACCTTATTTGATTACAACTAAATTAATTCGGACTTCCAACATGAAAAGGTTCCCCACCCCTGAACTAGAACAATATTTCCTTGCAAATGATATTGTACAAGCAAAAATCAAGCACCGTGCTAATTTCCGTATTTATAAATTATTACGCACCTTGCTGGCAGCTCTACTTCCAAAGGATTGTACGTAGAATTTGCTCATTCAAAAGCTACAGGATCCTTTTGGTCCTGCGTGGGCCGCGGTGGCCCGGTTGGAAGAGTAACGGACTTGCAACCGAAGGGTTGCGAGTTCGAATCCAGCCAAACACCGTCGTGTACAAAGGGGGCTGGTGCACGTTAAATCTGTCGTGGCCTCAAATGTCCTCACGTTGGCGTGGTGTGGAAGTTTGGAGAGTGGGGTGCCAGCTCAGGTGTTGCCTCGTCATCTGACCGTGGTTCAAAATTACGTGGTGTTGTCCTCGGATCTTTCCCTTTGGGAGTGATCCCGGACCGTCACCAATAGCCCATTGTGTTGCTCCAGTGTGACTTTAATTGAAATTCCCCCCCCTTTTGGTCCTGCATCCATAGTTGCCGAAAAATTTAGGATTTCATAAGAGGAATCGAGATGAATTTGAGAGTATTACCGAGGTTTGGTAAAACTTGAGCATTAAACTGGAATATATTGCTAGAATATATTCACGTGTGTATATATGTATATAGTGTATATGTATATAGGGTAGTCTTAACCCTCCTTGTGGTTGTCCCGATTATAAAAACCGACCGGATCTTGAAGGACGAGATATCTCGTCATTAGGAGAAAACTGACCAGATCTTGATCTCGCAGATCGGAAACATCTTGATGACGAGATATCTCGTCATTAACAAATGGACGAGATATCTCGTCGAAACCACTTGGAGGGTTAAGAATTGAACCTCGTGATTGAATATATCTCGGAAGGCAGGAAGAAATCCATAAAAACTGACAACACCGGAAGATTTGGGACGTTGAGTTAACTATAAAACATGACAAACCACACATGATTTTGCATACGGCAGCACCCTTTGCCGCTCTAAAAACAGACTCCTTCAAAGTCATCTGCCTTCTCACCAGATAGACACTATTCTTTTTCACACTACTAGATGTGAAAGTATCAGCTATCATTTTGCGATAAAATGGTTATCGTTAATTTGCGATAAAAGTCATTAACTTTCATATCAAGAGTTTTGTCCGTAAGCCACTAACTAGTCATTGACAGTTTGCAACGATAGTTAACTTATTAACTGTTTGAAATTGACATTAAGGGTTAATTTTAATAGTTATCATCTGTGCAAATGTATACAGTTAAGGGATGGAAAAAATTAATTTCAGCTTTTTATTTTTATCAATTTCAATTTTTAAAATTTTCAATTTAAATTGGCTCACTGCCAACCCAATAACATTTTCGACAACTGTTAATATTTTCAATAACAGCTGCAAGCTGTTATTTTAAAAGAACAGTTATTTAAACTGCTATCTGAATAACAGTCCACCTCTCTTCTCTATTCAAAAGATATAGTGGTAAATGCAACGCTCGTAGCAATTGATATTTAAGAGAAAGTCGATAATGACCGTATGCTGTTCCAGTCACGCCATAGGGAACGGAACCTTGATCAAATACCGCAGGCTGTAATGATAGTGGAGTGGTTCCTGAACACGAACCCGGAAACCGAAAAAGTGAAACCAAGGTGAAAGACATTCACAATCAGATCTCGACTGTTAGCTCAGGATTTTTCCTCCACTGTCGTTTTCAGTCACGATTACCAGTAGATATCACTTAATATTATCATTATCTCATTTGTGAATGGATCTCCGTATATTGAAATAGTTTTCCATTCAAGAGGTTTTCGTAAAAGGTATCATTAGCAATCGAATGAGCTAGTTATAAAGGTCGAGCTTAAAAGGTAGTTTTCATCATTTGAAAGGCACTAATGCTAAACAAAGTTAAAGGAAACCCTTTTTGTTAATTTTTTTGAAAAACAAAAAATTTTGAAAACAAATTGGGTATTTAAAAAAATCTTTTATGGGGAAAAAGACATTTATGGGTGAAGTTTATCCCGTATCTGAATGTATTTTGCACAAAATGAAAACATTTTTAGTTGGGTTTTTTTAGTTTAAGGGGATGGTCTAGTGTTCTAGACATTAGTCATAAGAGAATGTATAGTTAACAGTTTTAATATATCTAGAACACCTCCATAGTAAGCCTTAACTATTTCTAAAAGGTTGGATGCCATACTTCTAGAAGTTTTTGTAAAACCCTTCAGCAATTCTGAAGTAACTATAGGACATAATGAAGATTGAGCTTAATGCGTTAGTTTCAAAGATTTGATGTCTACGAAACTAAAGTTTATCAAAATATTGTATTTCATTGTAAGCTTTTTGAATGTGAATTTTCAAGTTTCCCGCTCATTAAATGCACAGCAATGTAATGCTTATCGATATTAATAAACTGAACGCTTAAATATTCACTATTTTTAAGCCTTAAAATATTTGATATAAGACTATCCGGCAATTTTAACTACATTTGCAGAGCATCATTAGTGTGCACCTCAAAGTGGTTCAAAATTTCGAGGTGTTGTCCTCGAATCTTTCTCCTCGGGATCGATCCCGAACCGTCGCCTAAAGACCATTGTGTTGCTCCAGTGCAACGTAAATTCAACTATCTACTTATATAGGTAGGTAGCTGAATCACGGTCAGATAACGAGGTCAATACCCGAGCTGGCACCCCATTCTCAATGCTTCTGCAACACGCCAACGTGATGACATTTGAGGCCATGACAGATTTAACGTACACCGGCCCCACGTACACGACGGGGCCATCGTGGCTCAGTGGGTATGCCCACTTTACTAGCAACCTGCGAGTTATACGCGGAACAGGTTCGACTCCACCCTAGGTGTATTTCTCTCTTCTGTGTTAACAACACTTTCCTTGTGTGTATGTTCATTACTTATGTTTGGCGCAGCTTGACCAAATAAGGCCTCTTACGCCATAAAACCCAATACAACTAACCCAAGTACACGCAGGTCTTTGTCTGGATCAAGTTTCGTACTTTCACCCCTCCGGTTGTTAATCCGCGACTCTACCAACTGGGCTACCAAAGTGACCAAACTTATCAAATGCATATATCATTAGGGCAACTAAATTTTAACTCGATGCTGACTCTAAATAAAAACAGTTGATGTATAACAAATTTATATAAAAATGCTTAGAATTTTATGAAAATTTGGAGACTTCATACAAATTCAACTAAGCTAATAGTTCCTGCTTTTATTAGAATTGCCAGTAAATGTATGTTAACATTTCAAGTATGAATGAAACGTGAATTTACTCTAATGCTCCTAAAATTATTGTATTTTAAAATTACCACTTTAATCCTTTTTGTCTGAATAACTAGCAAAGTAAACTACGGTTCTGTAAAAATGAAAAATATCAAAAGTAATTTAAACAGTCGATGACGCTTTCAATCCTATTATGCTGGAGTCATACCAATTTATTTTAATAATTACTAATAAAGAGAGATTAGCATGACTGACTTGAAATTACTATTATTTAAACCTTCTATTACTATTAACTAATCTAGCGTGTTTGGGCAAAATGGTATAAGTCAAAAAACCAAATTTTTCGGGAGGCAGTTTTTATTGATTGTATCTTTTTACATATCTATTATATACATCAACTTAATCATTTCAACCAGCATTTATATCTCCTTTTATTCATAGATGACTTATACTAATTTGACCAAATGAGAAATAATTTTTTTACAAGTACCAGTTTACTTATAACAATTTGAACAATTTTTTACTTATACTGTTTTGCCCAAACACGAAATTATGTTTGTATTTTTTGAACAGCTATTATTTTGTTAATGCTTTGAAGCAGTCAGCGATTGCTGAAGGATTCATTTTAGGACCTTTAATAACGTAAGCATTAAACGTTAATATTTTTTTCAAAAGCTATATCAGCTTTGCAATTTTAACGAGCGGTTTTATGAATGTTTTATTGTATTTGGAAATCAATAAAACGGAGCAACTTATTTTCGCGGTTAGTTTTTGCTAAAGATCGGATGCTGTTTTTGCTCTTTGCACATCGAAACGACGGAGAATTTGTTATTCGTAAATTAATTACTCGGTTTTATTTCGCCAGTAATTGTGTTATTAAGCCAGATGCTACAGGTGAAACTGGATCTGGAACCTGATCAAGTACCCTCGTATTTTTAGGTAGGTAGTTATTTAACGACGCACTGGAGCAACACAACGGGCTATTGGCGACGGTCCGGGATCAATCCATAAGGGAAGATCCGAGGACAACGCCTCGTAATTTTGAACCGCGGTCAGATGACGAGGCAACACCTGAGCTGGCACACCATTCTCCAAACTTCCACACCACACCAACGTGAAGATTTTTGAGACCACGAGAGATTTAACGTGTCCCAGCCCCGTGTACACGACGGTCTTTGGTTGGACCAAGTTTCGAAATCGCAACCCTAATCTGTTGCTCTCCCAAATAGGCTACCGAGTCCCTCCAAGGAAATGACCAATAAAATCTTTCCAAATGATTCTATGCTAAGGATAGAGGCAATGGGATCTTTCCAAAGGATTCTAGTCTATGGAAAGAAGCAATATAATTTTCTAAGTGATTCTATTCTCAGGTAAGGGCCAATAGAATCGTTCCAAAAGATTCTGTTCTATGGAAACGAGCAATATCATCTGTTCAAAACAATCTATTAGGAAAAGAAGGCCGTCGTGGCTCAGGGGACCGCGGTGGCCCGGTTGGAAGAGTAACGGACTTGCAACCGAAGGGTTGCGAGTTCGAATCCAGCCAAACACCGTCGTGTACAAAGGGGGCTGGTGCAAGTTAAATCTGTCGTGGCCTCAAATGTCCTCACGTTGGCGTGGTGTGGAAGTTTGGAGAGTGGGGTGCCAGCTCAGGTGTTGCCTCGTCATCTGACCGTGGTTCAAAATTACGTGGTGTTGTCCTCGGATCTTTCCCTTTGGGATTGATCCCGGACCGTCACCAATAGCCCATTGTGTTGCTCCAGTGTGACGTTAATTGAAATCCCCTCCCCCGTCGTGGCTCAGTGGATATGCCCACTGTGCTACCAACCTTCGTGTTGTAGGCGGCGCAGGTTCGATTCCTGTCAAGTGCATTCCTCCTTGGGTGTATTTCTCCTGTGTCAGTAAAACCTTCATTCTGTGTGTATGTCTATTACTTGATATTGTGTCTTGTGTAGCATGGCCAAATATGACCCTTGCGCCATAAACCCCCAAAAATCAACATCTAAGGAAAAGAGCAATGTCATTTTTCCAAAGGATTCTACAAAATGGGCAAATAAAACCGTTTCAAATGATTCTATTCTAAGGAAAGGACTTGTAGAATCGTTCCCAATGATTTGATTTCAATGAAAGGACCAATAAAATCTTTCTAAGTCTGGAAGAATTCACGGATTCTCAACCTAAAGGTGTAGTTATTTAGTCATTAAGTGTGTTGCGGGGTAAAAACAATACTAACTACCCGGAATTTCGCGAGCGTTGAGAGGATTGATTAAATTATGACTTTTGCAGTCATCGCGCACCCAAAAAAACTGAAAGCACTGGATTTCCTCTTTTCCTGAACATTTTTCCGAGCGACATAAGCCAGTAGCATTCCTCAACAAGGAGTCTTTAGGTCTCAGAAGCCATCCGTCACAAACGCCGCTCGCCAAATTCGGGATCGTTATTTATAGACGTCTTGTGCTGCTTGCTGGAAAGCAGCAGGGCTAAAACGGAGTTCGTTACTGGACCCGAAATACACCCAGAGTCAGTAATGGCGAAGGGAAAAAATGCAGAAAGAAAAGATAAGAAAAAATTCTTCGAGAATTAAGACGCGGGAAGGGGGGCAGAAAAAAATACAGGCAAGAAACGAACGGGCGTCATAGTTGTCGGATATGTGGTCTTAACCTTTCTAGGACACACTGTATCTTCAGTAGTAGAAAAGAGATTAATGGTTTATTTCCTACGAGCTTTGTGGTACAGTCTTGTATTGGCTGTGTAGGTTTCGCCGTAAAACGTCTGGGCGGGATGACAGTTTTTGCCTCTTCGGTTTTTTTTTTTTCAGCAGTTTCTCTCTTTTGGAGTATGGAGATTTCGAGAAATTTTTTTTTTGACTTTTTTAGAAAAAATAGAGGTACCGCCGATTAATGTATTAAGCTCTAGCTTTGTTTGTGGCAATGCAGTTTAAATTCGTAATTTAAGAACTGAACAAAGTTAAGATAGAATAGAGCAACAATTGAGTTTCAGCTCTTAGCTTTAGTTTGGGGCAATACAGCTTAAGCTCTTGGATTTAATTTGTGGCAATATAGGTTCAGTTCTTAGCTTTAATTTGTGGCAATACAGTTCCTGTTCTTAGCTTTAGTTTGGCAATACAGTTTAAACTCTAAGTTTGGGAATACATCTTACGCTCTTAGCTTTAGATTATGGCAATACAGTTTAAGCTCTTAGCTCTTTATTTAGAGGTATCGCCGATTAATTTTCATTAAGAGTTAACTGAAAATTTAAAGGCATGAATGATTTCGGTACAGCTAATTATGAAATAGGGTAAATATGCAATTTTCCACAGCGCATATTGTAACACTGGGTATTTTTTATTACCAGGTTTCTGCTTTTTCCATCTGTTTCTTTCCTAGTAGAAAGATTTCGGCATATTTTATAAACTTTTTAGAGAAAAAAATAGTTATGAATTGTTTGTATGGTAAAATTTGAATAATTTATAACATGAAGTTTAAAAACTAAAATGCACGAATAATTTTGGTAAAAACTGATTATTTTCGCTACTTTGTAATAACTAGGTAAATCGGGAAATTCCCCAATAGCCTATTTTGCCATATCAACTCAACTTATGAAAGAAAAAAAAACGAGAATTCTTAACAAACGATTCTATAACTATAATAAACTATATATTGTTATTTACCTAATGCATTTTTGTTTAATTTTATAGTTTTGTTTCACCAAGAATTATAAAAGTGAAATGTTTTCTTATTTATAATAGTTTATATAAACATGTGTTCTAGACTTAGAAATGCATTACGGAATTCATGTCATTCAATGCTAGCAAGACTTAGTATTTACTATACTCTATAAAAGTGTTTTTGTTTTCCAACTGTAATGTTATTGGTATAATGAAAACAAAAACGTAAACTTATAATCATTGATAACCTAAATCTAGGAGACTAGAAAGCAAACTAGAAATACATTGAAAATGTCTTAAAATTCATATTTTTTCACACAAGTAACTGATTTTTTAAGCATGAACACATTTATTCAAGTTATCAATTAACCAAAAGAGAAAATATAATATCGCAAACTTGAGCCTTTTATCAAGTCCAAGAATAAATGATTGAAAAACACAACTTGGTTGAGATTTTTTAATCCGAATCCTTAAACATCATTCACTCGAAAATTTAGTTTTCTATCTATTAAATCTTTCATTTAAAACCCAGAAGATATCATTATGCATGTATACGGTTTTTTATTGCTCTATTCTGTCAAAATAGCACCTTCATAATTTTTGCACAGAATATTTAACACTAAATTTACCGACCTTCCGTAAATGCCTATTTTCACCGAAACGGATTAAATGGTCCATTTTTCATTTGGATGTAGGTAACAGTGGAATTAGTGCTTGAAATCATAAACAAAATTATCTTTAAATAATAATTTAATATTTATAAGCAAAATAAAAATGTAATAATCGTAAGTAAAATATTATTTTGACTTTATTCAGTAGTTTAATTTTTGTCTTTTCGATAAGTAAAATCTCGATTAATTTGCCGCATTTCTTACAGATGTGCAAGGTTGCTCTACTAAACTTTCCCCAAACATATTTCTTGCATAGAGCGCAGATTTTAGTGGCTTTACTATCATAGCAGTATCTCATTTGGCACTTTTTACGCACATTAGTAACTTTGCTTGAGCTTGCTGTTGTCATTAGTACCTTTTTCTGAATGATTCGTTAGGATGCAATGAAACAAACCCTTACAGTGCTCATTATTTTGCACACCAGTGTAGATGGAATGGTTTTAGAGTTGAAATGTCGTAAGATCACATAAAAATATTAATCCGGTCAAATGACCCGTCACAGTAAAAAGGGGTATACTTCATATGTATGTCGCATGCAGGGAGAGGTGAAAAGAAATATCGTCGACTTAGAGCAGAAACTCATTAACTTACAAAACAAAAATTTTACTTTACAGCTATTTAAAGACTTTAATTTTTTTTATCAGAAAATAAAAATTTTAGCATTTTGATAGTATTATGGATCTTTTAAACAAATTAGAATGTGACAATGTATTTCTCATCGCCATAAAAGTAAGCATTTAATGTCCGAAAAATTGTCACTTAACCAGTTTCTGCTATAAGCGGACTATGTATATTATAAATTAGTTTAAGAAATATTTCAGAAGTCGTTAAGTCAATGGTATTTAGGCATTTTTTAATTGACATCACACTAGAGAGCCACACAATGGGCTATTGGTGACGGTCCGGGATCAGACTCGAAGAAGAGAAAGATGCGAGGACAAGACGTAATTTTGAACCACGGTCAGATGACGAGGTCACACCTGAGCTGGCCCCCACTCTCCAAACTTCTACACCACGCCAACGAGAGGACATTTGAGGCCACGACAGACTCAACGTGCACCAACCCCCAAATAGTCTACGGTCTACACGGTCTTATGGTTGCATTCGAACTCGTACCCCTCAGGTTGCTAATCCGTTACTCTCCCAACCGGGCTACCTCCGCCCTAAAGTCAATGGAGGAAAAGGGATAACACTTCAAAAGTAAATTCAAGTCAAATTTCCAAAACGCGTCATTTGACCCGCTTGGTAAATTTAGTGTTAAAGAATACACTTTCGTTAGTTAGAACAGCTTAACAAAATAATAACCCTTCTGAACAAAAGGCTATTGAACCTAAATAAACACTAAGCGAACACTCAGTGCCGAACCCCGTATTCATTTTCATTATTGCGTTGTCAATACTGGCTCATAAAATAACAGATTTGCTGCGTCATTATGTAGCCTTTATTTAACTAGAGTGCAAATGACCGAAGCCCTTTCTTCCAGTTTTCAATGGGAACTGGAACACCGCTTTATAACTGTTATAAAAGATGATTTCGCATAGGAAAACGAAGAACAATGTTGCGGCTACGAACTGTGTCAGTGTATAAAAAATCGACACGGTATAGAAAAAGTACCCTCAATCTCTTTCTAAAGACCCTCATAACAGTATTTACAAAAACTAGGGTTTCAATGACAGTCCTTCAACCGAATAACAACCAAGTGATTTAAAAACACAAAGTTAATTCCGTCAAATTTTTCATTTACCCTCCCAATGAATTCCGCTTTCATGTGAGAGTTTATTTACAGAAAATGTAGTCATGGCCGTTCATGAGGTATAAACTGAGTAGAAGCTCAACTAACCAACCGTCTAAAACACGTTCGATTTATTCCATCGGCATTGATAGATAAATTTTGATAATTTAAGGAACTTAAGGTCACATTTATGTAGAAGGTACCATTTATTGCGAAACAAAACAAACCTAAAAATATTGGCGTTGATAACGCCTGTTTCTCAACCTATTTATTGGTTCTATCCAATAATATTTTATTAGTTACATTTTAGCATTACAATGCTTACTAATACTAAAAGTTAAAATTTTTAGGTTTGTAATAAAGGATAATAAGGAATCTATTAATTAATCAACCTATGAATTCGTTATTAGTAGTTATGAATTCGTTATTAGTATTAGTGATTTCTAGGTATAATTTATTCAAGTACAAACTTAAAAATATCGAATTTCATAACTGCCTGTTTCCAACCTATTTATTGGTTGTATCCAGTAATATTTTCTTATTTACGTTTTAGTATTAGCATTACAATGTTAGTAGATAGTATAATGTAATACTTATTAATGCTTCAAAAAATGATACCTATGAATCTTGTAGATTATATTCTGTAATCCTTGCTATACTTAAAAAAATTATGAATCTTGTAACGATGTTATACTAATAATAAATAACTAATTACAACGAATTCATAACTAAGAAATTCATAGGTTGATTAATTAAAACGTTCCTTAGTGTCCCTTTATTACAACCCAAAACAAACCTAAAAATATTAACTTTTAGTATTAATTAAGTATGATTATATACTATTTATTAATATTGTAATGGAATTCAAAATATTACTAGATCGAATCAATAAATAGGTTAGAAACAGGCAGTTATAAAAGTCGATATTTTTAGCTTTGTTTTATAATGCAATAAATGAGATTCGCGCGTATGAATATATTAATTAGTTGGTATGAAATTATACTTAATGTTAACGAATTCAAAAGTTCACTAATAGATTTCTAGATACCCATTTACTACAATACAAAACAAGCTTAAAACTATCGACTTTCATAAGTGCCTGTTTTCTAACTAATGTATTGGTTGTATCCAGTAATATTTTTAGTTGCAATTTGGTATTAGCATTACAATATTAGTTATTGATATTAAAAAGTATAATATTATGCTAATTCATAGATTAATAGGTTCACTAATTAATAATAAATTCATAGGTTTACTATTTAATATATTTATATAGGTATAATTTATCACAATACAAAACAAACCTAAAAATATCGACTTTCATAACTGCCTGCTTTCCAACCTATTTATTGGTTCTATCCAGTTATATCTTATTAGCTACATTTTGGCATTAGTATTATAGTATTAGCAGCTATTTATTAACCCCCTTGGTGGTTGTCTCGAAGAGATATCTCGTCATTAGCAAACTGACCAGATCTTGATGGATGAGAAATCTCGTCATTAGAAAACTGAACTGATCTCATAATCATAAAAAAACTGCAATATCTTCATTCGTGTTTTCCTTAATTTATGGAAACCAATATATGATTATATACTAGTTTACACACACCCTTTTCGCACACACACAAACTATCGGACGTTTTAACCCTTCGGGTGGTTGTCTCGACCAGATTTTGATGGAAGATATATCTCGTCATTAGCAGAAAACTGTCCATATCTTAATCTTCTGATCATAAAAAAATTGTCAATATCATGATGAGATATCTCGTCATTAGCAAAATTGACCAGATCTTGATGGATGAGATATCCCGTCGTAACCACTTGAAGGATTAATACTAGTAAGTTATTAATTATTATAATATAAATACAGAATAATATTAGTAGTATTTTAATTCCTCACATTTTATTTCTAAAACTTTGTCCACATTAGTGAAAACAGCGAACAGGGAAAGGATGATTTTCTTTTTCCAAGTTATTTTTCATACTGACGTTTCGAGTAAATGCAATTCGAAACTACTTCTTTAATTGATTGGAATATCTCTTAAAGCAACATACTAGCACAATGAAATTGAGATCACTGATTCATAGTCTATCCTATATCCAATGTCGCCTAAAACTGGCAACAAAGACATGCAAAATGTCTGCTTATAACAATGAAGACATAAAAAATATGCTTTGTGAAGGATGAAAAACAATTGTTCCGACAAGTATTTAAGATGTATTATTCTTAGAGACAATTATTCAGAAATGTCTTCTAATTGTGTATTCTTAGACTTCGATTTATGAGTTCAAAGCAATCAACATTGAACTAAAAAGATGGTAAATAAATCTGGCAGTGAATCATGAAATCGGGTCATTAAAGTCTTCAAGGTCTTACAAGCAACAGATCGTTTCTTGATAACATATTTTGAAAATCTTTTATGAGAAATATTTACATGATTTTTCCTATTCCTTTCAACAGACATTTTGCCAAAATTTGTACATAAACTAATAACTTTTAAGGATGCATAAAATTTTCTATACCATCCTTTAGAAGTAGGTAGTTGAATCAACGTTGCACTGGAGCAACACAACGGTCTATTGGCGACGAATCAATCCAGAAGGGAAAGATCAGGACAACACCTCGTAACTTTGAACCGCGGTCAGATGACGAGTTCAACACCTGAGCTAGCACCTCACTCTGCAAGTTTCCACACCACGCCAACGTGAGGACTTTTGAGGCCATAACAGATTTAACGTGCACCAGCCCCCGTGTGCATGATAATCTTTGATTGGACCAAGTTTCGAACTCGCAACCCTCCGGTTGCTAATCCGCTACTCTTCCAACCTGGCTACCTCAGCGGTCCCTCATGTCTAGGAGTTCACGTTAATTCTGCCTGGGCTTCTAATGTCCTAACGTTGGAATGGTGTGGAAGTTTGAAGAGTGGGGTGCCAATTCAGGTGTTGACCTCGTCCTCTGACCGTGGTTCAAGATGATTAGCGATCATCACTTCATTTAGAACAATGATTGGAAAAAAATGTTGATCGATAGTGGAAGAATGTACAGAGAACCGCCAAACTATTTCTGAAATTCAATACGGATTACAATTGCTTTGTTCATATTTGAATTATGCAAATTTTATTGAGGAAATTCATCAAACATGTATTTTCTTATCTTTAAATATTTTTAATCATCTAACTGATGATTAAAAATCCCTTTTCATATTTAAAATTTATACAATGCAAAATGTTCATTCGCCATTTATTGTTAAAATTAATGATGACAGAACACTGAACGCCAATTATACATTCTAATATATACCTTATAAATATATTTAACATAGAATGTTTAAAGTATACATTCTAATATATACCTTATAAATATATTTAACATAGAATGTTTAAAGTATACATTCTAATATATACCTTATAAATATATTTAACATACAATTGTATACATTCTAGTATACCTTATAAATATATTTAACATAGAATTGTATATATTCTAGTGTACCTTATAAATATACTTAACATAGAATGAATGAAGGGAATTTCAACATGCAATACTTCACTACTGAGAAATCTCGTGAAGCTCGGAGGGTAAATACAATTATTTAGTTTAAGTTTAGTTATGTCTTGTCTTTAAAAGCATGTTATATATAGGTAAAAGACAGGCAATAATAAGTTTTAGCTTCGACCAACCCAGTTCAAAATATTAATAAAATAACCACTTCACACACAAAAATTTGGCTTCAGTTAATAAAACTCCACAAAACTTCAATAATAAAACTCATTCGTTGTAAGAAATTTAACTTTATCACTTCAAGTCTTTCCATTTCTTATCCTAGCAAAATAAAAGGAATTGAATTCGTACCCCGCCATTTGACAGGAAATCGATGATATTCTTATAAATACTCTTTGGATTTCCTCTCCTTTAGAACTGTGGAGAAAAAAGCTGGTCATGAGGAAACGTGAAAGGATCACGAAACACAGAATGTCAGAAATGGCACAGGCCCGACTCAAAACGCAATGGATTTTTATCGCTTCAAAGTTCGCTTGTAAATACTAGACGATAACAGAATGCATTGGGCCGAGACCCGGAGGAGGATACATTAATCTTTAGAATGCTCTGAATCTACAAGCATGCGAAACTTCACACTCGTTTTCTTTCAAAATTAACGTTAACCCTCCAAGTGGTTTCGACGATATATCTCGTCAATAAAGTTCTGACCAATTTTGCTTAGGACGAGACGTCTCGTCATCTGAATGTTACCAATTTTTTATCATTCCGAGATCAAGATCTGGTCAGTTTTTCTAAGGTGAAGATATCTCGTCCATCAAAATCAGGTCAGCTTTTGAGGAGATACCTCGTGGAACGGCGTCATAACGGCATTATGCACGATTATGTACTTTTACAGCTTTATAACATTAGTTTGAGAAGTTTCGTGCAATCGTTTATGCAACTTAGTGCATAACAATATTAATTGTGCTTTAGAATTCTTAGTGAAATTGATCATCTGAAGGGTTCATATCAAGGCTCCTATTGAAAGTCAGTTAAACAAACCCCATATCATTAAGGAGCTACCTCCAGCCTGTACAATCCTCTGTTGACATGCAATACCCATGGCATGAATTCCCCACTCGGGTTTAGTTTCCTGTATTTACACTGAAGTAACAGAAAAACTGGTACGCCATTCAAATACTTGGTAGGCCTCCAAAGGGAGCGTAGTACTGTAGAAATACGACGGGGCATAGACTGCACGAGTTGCAGAAGTATTCTGTGGGCACCGTACACCGTACTTCCTGCAGAGCGGTCCACAATTCTGTTGTATTCCGAGGTGTAGGATTTCTGTGTTCCACAGAGCCTTGTATGCCGTCCCAGATGTGTGCGATAACGCTGAGATCTGGTGACTAAGGTGGGAAGACCCCAAACACAGATGAATGTTACTCTGATCATTTGGTGTGTCTAGATTTGTGGCGGCGCCATTGTTCTGCTGGAAGAGGCCAAACCCATCCTCATGAACGGGTATAACTCGTCGGAAAGGATGCGTTCACCTGTCAGACGTTTGTAGACGTACCAAGGGTGAGTTTGAATGCCAACTAATCAAATCCCTTAACATTATGGAGCCCCCACCACCAGCAGCCTATACAATCCCTGTCGACATGATCCATGGCTTCATTTTTCCCATACATGTATCCTTCCATCTGCCCAAAACAGTTGGAAACATGACTCGCGTCAGACCATGCTACTCGTTACCAGTCATCGAGTGTCCAGAGGCGGTGTTCCAGAGCCTAGGCGAAGCGTATAACTGTGTGTTGAGTATTCATCAAAGGTATTCCAGTTCGGCTTCGGCTCCTATCTTTAAGGAACGTTCAGTCCTCACGTTGGCATTTGTCGAGGGCCCAGCCTTAAATTCCGATGTTATTTGGGTCAGTGTTGAACACATATTGCGTGAAGCGATTGTTGCCAGCCGACACTAGTCATGTTCACTCAGTCTTCCTTATGGCAATACTGCTGTCACAAGTTACAAGTTTTCCAGAATTCACTCACAAGGATACATACAAGAAAAGCCACTGATACAAAAGAGAAAAACACTCAGGATAAGTTAAAGGAATCGGAAGCTGCCTAGAACTCGCTGAATACATATCTGGAAGACAGACCTCGTCTACTTGTTTTTCTTGTTAACATTTCGATATTTCAACAATTTTAAAACCTGTTTGATCAGTGAAAGATAAGATCTCGATGATATTGAATGAAGATAATGTGACACATTGTTTACCAGTATAAATCCTCAATAAGTTAGTATCACTTCCTATTAACAGAAACAATTCTGAAATGAATTAGATTTATCTTTTCAGGGGACTAAACTTTCAAAATCACAAAAATCGATCGAAAAAAATATTTTAACTTGTAAAAAAATTAATTGATATCAAATTCTGTGGATTGAGAAAGTAATTTTCAATTAAGAAAATTTTTGACGGAATATTACAAATATGACAACGTATAGTAGATAAGTATAGTATGTACTACAAAAATGCGTTTTTCTCTGATTGTGATCTTTTGACTTCTGATTTCAAAATGTTACCTGCACATCTGGTTCTAATTGATTTACTTGAACATTTTTTGAATAATACTTGAAATCTGTTGTACATGTCTAAGTGCAAGTGAAAAATTTGTCATGCTTCTGAAAGTTTGGTTTAAAATATTTCTTAACCTATGCTTTTTTGCAAAGTTTTGTTGATTTAGTACAAATGTTTTTGCTTTATAATTGAGTTAACAAATAGAGTTCATTTGATTTATTTGTATATAAACTATTATGTGAATTAAAAAGTTGATGTACATGGGAGCTATCAATTTCTGCTAATTTATCAAAACGTTTCATCTCGTTTTATGTAATAACTTCCGAATGACTTAATATTTTGAACAAAACTCTACAAGTAGGCTTTTTAGTAGAAATAAAAGTCTGCAAATTTCATAACAATTGAATAACTGCAAAAGTTTGTTTTGTTTGCACTGTCACCTTAACTAGTTTTATAAAAAGTTGAATCACCTCTATCAGAAATGAAAAAATAATACTTGAAGAAATATTTAAGCGGAACTGAAGATATAAAAATAATGGATTTGGTCTTACAATCAAATCTTATGTTCCCGAAAATATTTCTTTACGAAATTTTTCTTTATGAAAGATGTCATATTAATTTAAGAAAATTAAAACAATAACTTAATATGCTCTGGAATAGATTCATTCTTCTTTTTGCTTAAAGATACTAAATTTAAAGCTTCGAAAATATATAAGTGATTTTGAAAATAAATTGCAGACCACCATTACCTGATTAAAGTTCCACATTCTGTTTCGCTTAATTTAAGTCCTTGACGGAAAGACAATTAATTTAAAAGATGACATAAAAATGCATACTTATCTTCATCAAAATACTTTGAAATATTATATTCAGAGCTACAATTTTCACAATTAATGACTTATAAGACTTCTCAACAGTTCTATCTGAACATTACGATTTTTGAATCTCTTCCACAATTGTAAAAGCTTTTGAGATACCTGAAAACTATACTGAAATATCGGAATTTAATGTAATCGAAGTTAATATTAATTTTAATAAATCTCATTTCGTATAACGCTTTTTTGACCTTATTTTAGTTTTCATAGTTTAAAGTTTGAGTAATGAAATTTTAGTTATTCATTTTAAATAATTCTCAAACATGTTGGCGTGGTGTGAAAGTTTGTTGAGTGGATTGACAGTTCAAGATTTGACCTCGTCATCTGACTGGTTCAAAATTGCGAGATGTCCTAGGATCTTTCCCTTCGGTATAGATCCCAGGCCGTTGCCAATAGCTGGCGGTGTTGCTTCAGTGCGACTTAATTTCAACTACCTACCATTAATTGTTAGTTTATATTCAACAGTCTTAAAGGCATTACTTTTCTGGTTCATAAAAACGTTTATTAGCTAGATTGTATTTTCCAAAAGTTTTGGAAAACATTTTCATTGTGATATTGTAATAAGGTCTCTTCTCTTTCTCCAGTATAAAATAACTTTTGTACCTGTTATTAAACAGTAACCATGCTACAAATCTCTCCCATAATAAATAAAAGTAAACAATGTTTATAAGTAAAACGGTGAACCTGTTCGTGTCAATATTGTAAAATTAACCGTTTTACTAAACATGTTTATAAATGGTCTGAAGAGTTGGCTATCTATGTGTAATTGACAGCTAACTCTTCAGACCTCAAACCGTTGTTTAATCGTATTTCAGAACGAATTTTGTATTGCTTTTCATTTGATTGCCATTCTGATTTTCAATCGCTCAGCCTTTTGTTACACTCATTACATTTATTTTGTATGATTCATTTAAATTTCCCTAGTAGCTTGTTAGAGTTTATGATTGACTTACAGGAACGACAGTGCAAAGTGTGAAGAACTTAAAGGATCAAACCATACCCTTTTTCTTTGTCTTTTTTTGCCCTTTTTGTCCGGATCGCGAAATTCGATGAAAATTTAAAATAATTTAAAAATTATCGTCATACACTTTCAATTAATAGTCTTGAATGTACAACACGGAATTTCTTTGTTAACCTTCCGAGTGGTTTCGACGAGATATCTCGTCCAAGATCTGGCAAATTTTGCCAATGACAAGATCTCGTCCATGGTCTGGCAAATTTTGCCAATGACAAGATCTCGTCCATGGTCTGGCAAATTTTGCCAATGACAAGATCTCGTCCATGGTCTGGCAAATTTTGCCAATGACAAGATCTCGTCCAAGATCTGGCAAATTTTGCCAATGACAAGATCTCGTTCAAGATCTGGCAAATTTTGCCAATGACAAGATCTCGTTCAAGATCTGGCAAATTTTGCCAATGACAAGATCTCGTTCAAGATCTGGCAAATTTTGCCAATGACAAGATCTCGTTCAAGATCTGGCAAATTTTGCCAATGACAAGATATATCTCGCCTATCAAGATCAGATCGGTCTTGTGAAGGACGAGATACCGCACCGAGACAAAACTGCCCTATAACTCAAGGGAATGAAGATCCAAGTAGGCAAAACAAGTTGTTCCTTGCCTAGATTTGGTGACGGTTTGGAATAAGTTTTTGCATCAGAGGCTGGCCAGTACAGGGCAGTTTTCGTCGTAACTATAAACCACCAGAAGGATTAAAGTAAGTTCTTTGTGATTTGAAAACGGAATCCAACCGTATATACTGTCACTAATGCCACGATACGTTTAGGTATTTGCAAGGAGCTTATGGTTAGCAATTTTTGGTGTAAATATAGTTGCACATATTTACTTGAAGATTAATCAATTCTTGTTTATAATAAATTACGACGGATTGAGGAGGGGTATTTTGAGTACAAAACATTTCGGGAATATTTGCCCCCCAAAAAAAACTTGTAGCGTTATTTTCCAATTCAGCCCCTACAGCAGGGGTTGAAAGGGGAAAAAAGGCTACAGGTTTTACTTTAGGCATGGAAATATTCTTCAAATATATTTGTGCACTCCACCTATGCAATCAATTATAGGTTACTAAATTTTCAAACTGAAATTTGAATCCATTTTTCAAGTAAACAAACGCAACTATATAATAATAGCAACCGAAACAAACGCTAGCTAAAAGCTTTTTAGAAAATATTTATGGGTCTTAAAAGAGAACAGTACAGTGAAAGAGACGAGTTTCAAACTGCAGGAAGCTCATACTTGCACAAGGCAAAAAGATTCTGTGTAGTAGTATTCAAGACTTTTGACCCTTTCAGGGGCAGTCTAGCATTTCACCTCCATGGGAGGCCGCAGTGGCTCAGTGGGTTTGCCCACTACTCCAGCAATCATTGAGTTAGAAGCGCAGGTTCGATTCCTTCCTGAGTGTATTTCTCGTTTCTTTGTAAAACTTTCCTTGTGTGTATATCCATTACTTGCCGCTGTCTACTTTGTGTTTGGAACTTGGCCAAATATGGCCCTTATATACCATAACAGGGTTATACCATAATATCCCTTGCACCAAATATGATAGTGTGCACTAGATAATAGTGTGGAGTGATCATACTGTTATCCAGTGTTGTGAAGTGTTAGATACTTAAATGTGCAGGTAACAATCGTTAACTCGAAAATTCCAACCTTTGTTGGTTTTAATGCACAAGAGCCAAATTTGGCTAAGCTGCGCCAAATAACGTCAAATAAATGGACACGCATAAGGAAAGCATTACTGACTCAGAAGAGAGAAATACACCCAAGGCGTAATTGAACCTACGTCGCCTACAACTCTCAGGTTGCTAGCTCCGTGAGCAAACCCAATAAGCCACGGCTACCCTTCCCACAAAAAAGAAACCTTTACTAACACAGAAGAGACAAATACACCCAAGGAGGAATCGAACCAGCACCGCCTACTGAGTGGATTCTAGTGAGATCTTGTACAAGAGGGGTTGTATAGTTGGGTTCATGCCACAAGGGTCACATTTGGCTAAGCCGTGTCAAGTAACGTCAAGTAAATGGACATGCATACACAAGGAAAGCTTTACTGGCACAGAAAATACACCCGAGGAGGTAAGTAGGTAGTTAATTAACGTCACACTGGAGCAGCACAACGGGCTATTGGCGACGGTTCGGGATCAATCTCGAAGAGAGATCCGAGGACAACACATAATTTTGAACCACGGTCAGATGACTAGGCAACACCTTTCGAGTTGGCGCCCCACTCGAAACTTCCACATCGTGCCAACGTGAGGACATTTGAGGCCACGGTGGATCTAACGTGCACCAGCACCAGTGTACACGATTGTCTTTGGCTAGACCAAGTTTCGAACTAGCAACCCTCCGGTTGCTAATCCGACGTTCCACCAACTGGGCCACCGAGGCCCTCACCCGAGGAGAAATACTAGATTCAAAAACTTTAAGCGAAATCGGCTAGATATTTTACTACTCCTGCAATTCTTCAAGATCAGAGGGGATTTAAGAGATCAAGAATCTAAAGGGGCATTTTTGACAAAAATAACAAAAGGCAGACGCCCGTTGCATGGATCTGCTATCCTACCCGCTCTGCTCGCAGTCACGGCACAGCGAATGAGCAGTGTCCCCAATGCCGTTAATGCCAAGCTGGTTTTTAATTAAAGACCGTAGAAAAAACTACCGTTGCGACTCCATTTATCAGCTAGTGGTTAAGGCTGAGAAGCCGGAAAATGTATATCCCTGCGGACAGAAGCTATTTCTTCGGAATAGCGGATCTCTTCCATGGAACATCTTTCAAAACCACTTAACATCAAGAACAAGGCTAATCATTGTCGTTCTCTAACTTTTGGCAAGGATATTTCATCCATCAAGATGCGAACGTGGATAAACGGGGACTACCTCTACGTGTTCGACGGTTCCGTCACCTGCGTATTTAGAACAGGTTTCTGCCAACAACATCGCCTGGAATAAACCTTTGGAACTAAATCTGGACCACTAGATGTCGGAGATTAACAGATGTCCTTCTAGTTGGTACTATATTTTGCCATTTGACGAAAGGGTTTGTCTTCGGCGGATTTCTTCATTAATAAGGACGTTGCCCTCTCAGTTTGATACATCCAAACAAAACTTCCCGAGCTACTGAAGCAGAGGCGTAGCTAGTGGTGACCCTATGCGCCAATATCTGGGCTCAAGAACATAGCCTATAACAAGGGCTCGAGGGTCAAACTTATTGGTATGTAAAGATTCATAGACTGATCAGGATTTGATAATTCCAAAAGAATGACTTTAATATGCATTTTGAATTTACAGTATATATTTTGCCATTTGACGAAGGGGGTTGTCTTCGGCGGATTTCTTCATTAAATAAGGACGTTGCCTTCAGTTTGATACATCCAAATAAAACTTCCCGAGCTACTGAAGCAGAGGCGTAGCTAGTGGTGAACCTATGCGTCAATATCTAGGCTCAAGAACATAGCTTATAACAAGAGCTCGAGGGTCAAAATTATTGGCATGGTGAGATTCAGACACGTCAGGACATGATAATCCCAAAATAGTGATTTTAGTCCTCCAAGTGGTTTCGACTAGATATCTCGTCATAAAGATCTGATCGATTTTGCTAATGATGAGATATCTCGACATCTTTATGACGAGATATCTCGTCACAAGGAATGCCGATTGATTTCCGAATGATGAAGGTATTGCCGTTTGTTGATGACGATATCAAGAGTACAATTTTTTTCTAATGACAAGATATCTTGTCTGCCTCGACGAAGCATCTTGATGGACATCAAGAGGGGTAATATGCAATTTTGTATATACAGTATTATGTATAGATGTAATAATGTACAGGGATAATAATGTATCTTGGACAAAATATGGCCCTTGCTCTATAAAACCCCTAAAATCAACCAACCAATAATGCATCTACGTAATTGCCCCTCCTGATTCAAGATCTGATCAGTTTTGCTAATGACGAGATTTCTCGTCGAAACAACCACCAGGAGAGTTAAAATGCATTTTGTATAGACGATATTATGCAGTATAATGTATAGAATGTGCAAGGATGATATTGTGTCGACGCAATTAGCACTTCTAAGTGGTTTATCTTAGTATCCAAAACTGCCCTGTAGTGGCCAGACTGATACCAAAACCTCTTCGAATTGGTCACCAGTTCTGAGGAAGGGACAATTTGTTTTTCCTTCTTGGATTATCATTCCTCTACGAGTAATAGAGGCTGTTCGGACATTTTTTGAACGATTTTGATGAGCTGTAAAAAAATTGTATGCCTACGAAAGAATTTTATTTTCACAGCCAGTTAAATAGTTAAAGTATAATTTATCGTCTGCTAACTCAGAGTTTTGTTTACTTTCAAAATGGCGCTTTTAAATAAGCAATGGAGGGAAGGCTATGTTTCCTTTCTTTCCGAAGAGAATTATGCATATTCAATTATTCAAAAACGCTGTAAAAGTCATGGTTTTTCGATAACTAAAGGTACGATCAGTAATATTATTAATGAGAAAGGAAAAAACGTAAAAGTGGAAAAATACTTCCAGAAAACTATCCAAAAAAGAAAAAATTCTGAGAATATTTGTAAGGTAAAATCTTTAATTTTAAAAGAGAATCCGCCAAGTCAAAGGACTATAGCAAAGTGAACGTGAAAACTCTCTCTAAGAGATTTATGATTGTTGCCGGTTTTGCATATAATGGAAAATTAAAAGTAAAGAGGGAAAAAAATGTAAAAATCAACTCCCACATATTATCAAGACCATATTTTATCCCCAATATTCAAAAAAGAAATACCATATCTTTACCCACAGTGCCAACAATCAGTAGAACTGCATCAGGGTAAAGCAAGCAGCCACACATCTAAATCGACTATTAAATTCTTGGAAAAAATGGAACAAGAAACTGGTATCAAATCAATGCCCTTTACTGATATTCCTGCTAAATCTCCAGATGTTTCACCCATGGACTTTTGAGCTTTTGGACTTTTAAAAAGGGCATTATCGGAACGTCGACCGAAAACCATTCAAGGACTGGAAAACTACGGAACAAGAATGGGACAAAATACCTCTGTCGATACTACAAAAGTCATTATTATCATGGAAATTAAGGTGTAGAAAGATAGTTAACAATAAGGGCTATCAAATGGAACATTTAAAACACAAAAATTTCATGTAAAAAAAAATTGAGCTTCAGTCCATTAAAATCGTTCAAAAAATGTCCGAACAGTCTCTGTAGGGCAGTTTTACTTCGTCGAGGTATCTTGTCATTAGCAAAATTGACCAGATCTAGATGGACGAGATATCTCGTCGAAACACTAGGAGGGTGAATACGTGTGAAAAACCCAACATTCTGTTAAACTGGTACAGTGTCTCACGACACTAGGCATGGAAGTGTAATGGTGTTAGCTAGCGCCAGTATCTAAAGGAGAAACACTTCAGAAACTTTTTCTCGAAAGTTTTGAGGTTTTTATTAAAAAATGCTATACGAATTTAAAGCAGAATTGTTCTTGTGCTTTAATTCATGTAACTGGTATTTTCCAGTACTATGCGTGTGAAGTGAATGCTTTCATGGCCTCCATCTTCAGAATACACCGCTTAAAAGAATCGATTCTTCTCTCCTTTCATATAACCCTCTACAATCATTACTATTCAGAAAAGAAATGCCCTCAGGGGTATTAGGGCATCTTTAGGTGTGTATGGGCATCGCAACCCCGAGGTACTTGAGTGATCTGTTCACTTTTCTGCTTTACCCTTGTCTACCCTTCTGCTTTTTGCTTTGCTTCCTCCGTCGTTGTCTTGTGTTTGGCGCAGCTTGGTCAAATATGGCCTTTGAGCTATGAAACCCAAACCAACCAAATAGAACAGAAAGACAGCTATAAATTTTACCGTGACCAAAAATTTTAGATTAATGTGTCATTAATCAACATGTTTTCCTCCTCACTATTTACATGATTTTACATTATCTTAAATTTAAATATGTAAGCTTTGCTTTTTCAACTAAGGACGCCATCAGCCTTATTTAGAAATTTCAGAAGTGTTCGCGGTCAATCTTTCATCGGCTCTTTTCCATTGTCCGAGTGAGTTGTAGGCCTGGCAGGTTCAATTCCTGTTCCTTACCCTGGGTGTGTTTCTGTCTTCTGTGTCAGTAAAATTTTCCTTGTATGTAGGCAAATTACTTGATGTTGTTTCTCTTGTGTGTTTGGTGCAGATTGGTCAAATACGATCTTTACGCCATAAAACCCTCCCAAACAACCAATCTTTATGTAATTTAAAAGTTAAATTAATGTCCTATAAGGCACAGGACCAGGTAATGTAACGATATAAAATGCAAGGAACCAATGGCCCTTGCTTCATAAAATCCTACCAAACAACCAACCTTTTCATTTGTATCCATACGTTAGACAAACTTTTGAAGTTTATTATCGGATTGTTATAAAATTTGCACAGAATAATACGTTTTACTAAAATGCTAAGATATAAAATTTGATTCAAAAATATTAAGTTGTGCTGAAGTTATTACGTAATACTTGGTCAAAAAGTTTGATAAATTAGCAAATATTGATAGGTCTTATGCGCATTAATTTTCCATGTATTGTCAATATTTTAATTCACATAGTTTGTATACATGTAAATCAAATTAACTCCCCTTTGGTAAGTATCACTCAATTGTAGAGCAAAAAAGTTTTACAAAAACAACTTAAAATCTTTCAGTAAGTCATGCGTTAAACAATATTTTAAAACAAATTTCCAAATATGATAAATTTCTCATTTGCACAAAGATGTATATAAGATTACAAAGATTATCCCATAAAAATTTCAAGGAAATCAATTAAAACCTAATACACAGGGAACATTTTGAAATCGCAACAATGTCAAAAATCTCACAATAGCCCGTTGTGTTGCTCCAGTGTGACGTTAATTGAAATAACAAATAACAAACAAAACAAAAATCTCAATCGGAGAAAAAGGTGTTTTTGTAGTAGTTACTAAACTCATCTATTATAGTATGTTTTATGTTGATATATTACTTCGTCAAAAACCATCGTAATGGAAAAATTCTCTCTGCCATCTGCATAGCTTGGGGGGTCGCGGTAACCCGGTTCAAAGTAGGGGATGAGCAACCGGAGGGTTTCGAGTTCGAAACTCGATCCAACCAAAGATCGTCGTGTACGAAGGGGCTAGTGCGAGTTACCTGTCGTGACCTCCAATGTCCTCACGTTGGCGGGGTGTGGAAGTTTGGAGAGTGGGTGACCAGTTCAGGTGTTGACCTCGTCTTCTGACCATGGTTCAAAATTACGAGACGTTGTCCTTGTATCTTTCCCTTCGGGGTAGATCTCTAACCGTCGACAACAGCCCGTTGTGTTGTTCCAGAGCGACGTTAATTAACTACCTACCAAACTTTGTAAATCTATTATTGTTCCTTGGCGTAGAGTGGAAGTTTGTAGAGTGGGGTAACAGTTCAGGTGTTGATCTCGTCATCTGACCGCGGTTCGAAATTACGAACCTCGGTCCTCGGATTTTTTCCTTCGGGATTGATCCCGGACCAATGTCAATAACCCCTTGCGTAGCTCCAGTGCGACGTAAATTCAACTTCCCGTCTACTTACATACTGAAAATTTGGGAACGTAATGAATTTCTCATTTGTTCTTAGGTATATACAAAATATTACAAGGATTATCCCCAAAAAGTATCAAGGAAATCAATTAAAGCCTTATGCGCAGGAAACAGTTCGAAATCAAAATGTGGAGGAATCTGAATCGGTGACAAACTCGTTTTTGTTGTAGTTACTTATCTACTGTAGTTTTATGTTACTGTAACTCGCTCAAATGTAAAGAAAAAATTTGTACTAAAACATTGCAAAAAAGCACAGGTTTAGTAACATTTTAAATCAAACTTTTAGAAGCATGATAATTTCTTACTTCCACTTAGACATGCAACAGATTTTAAGGATTATATAATAAACAATTTCAAGTACATTAATTGAACCAAAAATTCATTTTTGTGGTAGACTTACTATACTTATCTAGTATGTTTTATGTAGTACATGTAACTCCGTCAAAAATAATCGCATGGAAAAATTCTCTTCACTATCTAGAAGTTTGATGTCAATTTTTAACACTAAAATTAATCGATTTGGGTAATTTTGAAAGCCCCTGTTCAATTAACAATAAACAAATTCGCAGCTACTCCAAAGAGCAGAATTTTTATCTCGCTCCCACAGCAGGAAAACAGCCCTATAAACGCGCCACCGGTAAATGAATTTATAAAGCTAATAGCCAAGCCATCGTCCTGCCTCTAGGAGCCGGACCGGGACTCCGGACCAATGACTGGCCGCTAATTTTCCGGACTCCGGGAAATGGGAAAACTTAGGAAAAGTATTCGCAGAAAATAGCAGAAGGTTAATTAAAGTGGGAAAACCAGGTAAAGCGTGATACTAAAGGGGGGAAACTTAGGAATTAGATCCAGTGCTGTGCCTCGGGGATAGACCACGTGATCTGGAATGGGACACCCTTGTCACGTGACTCAGCTGAGGGAGAGGAAGAGAGATTTTCTAGGAGGTCATTAATCTTTAGCTAATGGATGCGAGCGCCTAGCTTCTAAGGTGATGCAGGGAGAGAAGGGTGTAGACCACACTTGAAGAGCATGATTGTGATAAAGCATCTGTTGTGGCCGGCACTCACTGGACCGTGGTCAAGATAAGTGAAATCTAGATTCCGTGACTCCCCCGCCGCTATTGTGACGAGCGCGACGCTGAATTAATTTGAATATGCATCCGCGGATGTGTATAGATAGATGCAGCGCTCTTGCCTCTCGCACAATGCATCGATATGCATTCTTTCGGGGCGATAGTAGCGGGATCGGAATTGAGTCGGGTATGATTCTGGTTCAGACTTAACCCTCCAAGTGGTTTCAACGAGATATCTCGTCCATCAAGATAATCCCAATTTTTTTATGACGAGATCGAGATCTGGTCGGTTTCCTTCCAATGAAGAAACACCTCGTCCATCAAGATCTGGTCAGTTTTGCTAATGACGAGATATCTCGTTGAGACAAGGACTATCAGGAGGGTCAACACTCCAAGTTGTTTCGGCGAAATATCTCACCCATGAAGATCTGACCAATTTTGCTAATGGCGAAATATCTCTTCCATCAAGATCTGGTCAGTTTTGCTAATGAGACCAGATATCTCGTCGAGACATCCACCAGGCGGGTTAAGGTTTTACATTCGCAGCTGGTGAGGAAAATTGTTTTATCGTTCCTCTCTGGGAATGTCCCATTCTTTCATCTGTGAACGAACTAACCTCCAAGTGGTTTCGACGATATATCCCGTCTATACAGATCTGATCAATTTTTGTAATAACGAGATATCTCGTCATCAGGATATTAACAATTTTTTGACGATGACGAGATCCAGATCTGTCTGCTTTTGATGACGGAGATATCTTGTCCATCAAGATCAGGTCAGTTTTGCTAATGACGAGGTGTAAATTAAGGGTCTTCGTATATTTTGATCATGGTCTGGTTTTTTAATACACGAATTAGTAAGGTGGTTGTCTCGACAAGGTATCTCGTCATTATCAAAACTGACCAGATTTTGTTGGACGAGATATCTCATTAGAAGAAAACACGATCACGATTTTAGAAAACTGACCAGATCTCATCGTCCAAAAATCGGCAATATGTTGATGAAGAAGTATCTTGTAATTAGCGAAATTGGTCAGATCTTGATGGACGATATGTCACGCCGAAACCTCTTGAAGGGTTAACTGGTAATACCAAGATAATCTCTGGGAAGTCGCAACATCTGGATAATACCGGAAGGAAGAAACTTGCAAAACTGTTTCTTGTTAAGTTCAATAAGAGATTTTAATCTTACACCTGAGGTTGCATTTCCTCCACTTTAGGAATTACAAATACTTTGTATCTGGTCAGTTTTCTTCTAACGACGAGAATCTCGTCCATCAAGATCAGGTCAGTTTTGCTAATGACGAGGTGTAAATTAAGGGTCTTCGTATATTTTGATCATGGTCTGGTTTTTTAATACACGAATTAGTAAGGTGGTTGTCTCGACAAGGTATCTCGTCATTATCAAAACTGACCAGATTTTGTTGGACGAGATATCTCATTAGAAGAAAACACGATCACGATTTTAGAAAACTGACCAGATCTGATCGTCCAAAAATCGGCAATATGTTGATGAAGAAGTATCTTGTAATTAGCGAAATTGGTCAGATCTTGATGGACGATATGTCACGCCGAAACCTCTTGAAGGGTTAACTGGTAATACCAAGATAATCTCTGGGAAGTCGCAACATCTGGATAATACCGGAAGGAAGAAACTTGCAAAACTGTTTCTTGTTAAGTTCAATAAGAGATTTTAATCTTACACCTGAGGTTGCATTTCCTCCACTTTAGGAATTACAAATACTTTGTATCTGGTCAGTTTTCTTCTAACGACGAGAATCTCGTCCATCAAGATCAGGTCAGTTTTGCTAATGACGAGGTGTAAATTAAGGGTCTTCGTATATTTTGATCATGGTCTGGTTTTTTAATACACGAATTAGTAAGGTGGTTGTCTCGACAAGGTATCTCGTCATTATCAAAACTGACCAGATTTTGTTGGACGAGATATCTCATTAGAAGAAAACACGATCACGATTTTAGAAAACTGACCAGATCTGATCGTCCAAAAATCAACAATATGTTGATGAAGAAGTATCTTGTAATTAGCGAAATTGGTCAGATCTTGATGGACGATATGTCACGCCGAAACCTCTTGAAGGGTTAACTGGTAATACCAAGATAATCTCTGGGAAGTCGCAACATCTGGATAATACCGGAAGGAAGAAACTTGCAAAACTGTTTCTTGTTAAGTTCAATAAGAGATTTTAATCTTACACCTGAGGTTGCATTTCCTCCACTTTAGGAATTACAAATACTTTGTATCTGGTCAGTTTTCTTCTAACGACGAGAATCTCGTCCATCAAGATCAGGTCAGTTTTGCTAATGACGAGGTGTAAATTAAGGGTCTTCGTATATTTTGATCATGGTCTGGTTTTTTAATACACGAATTAGTAAGGTGGTTGTCTCGACAAGGTATCTCGTCATTATCAAAACTGACCAGATTTTGTTGGACGAGATATCTCATTAGAAGAAAACACGATCACGATTTTAGAAAACTGACCAGATCTCATCGTCCAAAAATCGGCAATATGTTGATGAAGAAGTATCTTGTAATTAGCGAAATTGGTCAGATCTTGATGGACGATATGTCACGCCGAAACCTCTTGAAGGGTTAACTGGTAATACCAAGATAATCTCTGGGAAGTCGCAACATCTGGATAATACCGGAAGCAAGAAACTTGCAAAACTGTTTCTTGTTAAGTTCAATAAGAGATTTTAATCTTACACCTGAGGTTGCATTTCCTCCACTTTAGGAATTACAAATACTTTGTATCTGGTCAGTTTTCTTCTAACGACGAGAACCTCGTCCATCAAGATCTGGTCAGTTTTGCTAATGACGTGATATCTCGTCGAAACCACCAGGAGGATTAAGGGTTGGCATTCGCAGCTGGTATGGAAGATTGTTTTGTAGCTTGTCTCTGGGAAAGTTCTATTCTTCCATCTGGGAAAATGGACTCTTTAAAGCTCTTGAGTGACATTTATCACGGCTGTTTCGGTGAGGGGATAAATTATAAACCTTTAAAAAGTGTAACTTATTAAATCCCATATTCAATGTGATAACAGCCTCGGATTCTTAGGTTTTTTTAAATCTTAAGTTCGGGTTTTCAACTTTTGTTTTAGGTTTTTCTAGGTTTTGAAATGGTTATTTTAGGTTTTTATAGGTTCTAACAAAAAATATCACTTTAGATCGTAATATCATAAGATTAACGCAATTTTTTTTTCATTGATATAATGACAATATTAAACCACTCGGTTTTTGTAAATAACATTGCAAAATTTGCATTTTGTCGGATCTAGCGAGATGGCAACTAATTGTACGATTTTAATTTGATAACTAATTAACTAAGCATAGTTAAAAGTACTTAAAAACAGGTCCAGAATCCATGATAACCGTCTTGTTTTTGTCAGATGAGCAAGGAAAGAAAGGCCAACAAGAAACTAACACTACCTTTATTACAAATGCTGATGCCCATTGGCGTTTCGTTATAGGGGCTTGTGATTTATGAAAATTACGTTCATTATCACTGCTTCTTTTTGCCTTTCCCCTTTCGTTTCTCATACTCCTTCTGACAGTGCTCTTGTGCAGTCCGTTTTCAGACAAGGCAAATTTTCAACGCCATTAGGGCAAAATTTTAACGCCATTTTTGATTTTTCAATGCCGATCACATTGCAATAACAAAAACGGTAGGTGCTGCTATTCGAAATTTCCAAACTTGTTAACTGTATCCGTAACCGTGAGAGCTTGATTCTTATTTACATAATTCTCGAGCGCATACCTTGTAATCTCTAAATCCTAAGATTCATTCCGATTCATTGAAAACTGAGGGCTCGTATATAGAAGTTACTTTATGACCACCCGGAATACTTTGTGTTATTGTAGAAAAGGATTTATCTTAAATTAACATGCATTTTTGAAAAGTACACGTCGCATTTCAATAACTTGACCATCCTGTAATGTTATGAATAAAACAATGTGTTTCTTTGTAACCCATACAAAGTCCGGCCTGTCAAATTGGTATTTAAGTCACGTGATTTTGAACAAGTCTATGTTGTGGTTTAGTGGTTTTGAACGCAGCTATTGGTGTTTTTGAGGTTTTTCTGTTGTGCAATTTTTTGTTTTTGAACTAGTCTTGTAGTGTTTTTGTAGTTTTGAACGTGTGTATGTGGTGTTTTGTGGTTTTGAGTGAGTCTATGGGGTGCTTTTGTCATTTTGAACGAGGCTACGTGAGGTTTTGTGATTTTGAATGAGTGTTTATTGTAGTTTTGAGCGACTTTATAAGGTAGTTGCGGTTTTGAACGAGTCTGGCGTGGTGTTTTTGTGGTTTTGAACGAGTCTGGCGTGGTGTTTTTGTGGTTTTGAACGAGTCTGGCGTGGTGTTTTTGTGGTTTTGAACAATACTGGCGTGGTGTTTTTGTGGTTTTGAACGAGTCTGGCGTGGTGTTTTTGTGGTTTTGAACGAGTCTGGCGTGGTGTTTTTGTGGTTTTGAACGAGTCTGGCGCGGTGTTTTTGTGGTTTTGAACGAGTTTGGTGTGGTGTTTTTGTGGTTTTGAACGAGTGTATGTAGTGATTTTGTGGTTTTGAACGAGTTTATGTGGTGTTTTATGGTTTTGAATGAGTCGGGTGTTTTTGTGATTTTGAACGAGTCTGGTGTTTTCGTGGCACACAAAACGATGAACACTTAAAAGAGAAAAGAGTAATCAGTAGGCAAATCAATAGCAAAAACACTAACGTATAACTAATTTCTTAGGTGATATAATTTTGGATATATTTCATTACATAATTTTTAAGCGTTTTAACATTTGAAACATTTTTACACACAATAATTTGTTGTTTTTTTTGTTGGTGAATCACATGTTTTGAAAAGCGTATGCCCAAATTTATTTTCTAACGATAATTTTTTTTGTGTTGTATACTTTTAATTTCAAATGCATTTTAGAGGAAAATTCAATCTAATGCAATGGAAACCTCAAAAGTTTTTCAACACTTGTTACATTCAAGAACGCAGACTACTTTGTCGTGGTTGATAATATAATTATAAGTATATTTTTCAGTTTAAATACATGAAAGATTATAAGAAAAACAGAACTTTCTAAAATAGCACGGTTTGGTATTAGGGTAAAAGCATATTTTAAAAGTGATATTTTCACCTAAAAATAAAATTGCCTTTTGTATTAATATTGCAACTTTCTTATTAAAGCACCGTAAAAATAATCGAATGAATGGCGATTTATGCTCGGCTATTTTCCTTATAAATAGTCTTTCCCTTTGGGATTGATCCCGGACCGTCACCAATAGCCCATTGTGTTGCTCCAGTGTGACGTTAATTGAAATACCCCCCCCCCTTATAAATAAAATTTTAAATGCAATAATCTCTTGGGGTCAAGAGAAAAGCGCGGGTGTCAAACAGCTTCTTGAGGGTCAAGAGAAAAGCGCGGGTGTCAAACAGCTTCTTGAGGGTCAAGAGAAAAGCGCGGGTGTCAAACAGCTTCTTGAGGGTCAAGAGAAAAGCACGAGGAACAGTTTCTTGCGAGTCATGGAAAAGCTTGGGGTCAAACAGCTTCTGGGGATCAAGACAAAACTGCGATATATCGTGTGGAGCTCTTGGAAAACTTGCTTATTCGAAGTAAAATCACAAATTAGACCATAAAAATTAAGTGTTTTTTTCTCAAAATAATTCAAAACAAGTTAAACACAAAATCGATGGTGAAACGTAAAATAATACTAAACATGGTACAATATATTTGAAGCGGAAATTCTGTTCAAGCTTTCGAGGTACCTAAATCTTTACCAATTCAGTTCCAGATAACTGCTTGAAACCAGTGACCTTTGAGTTCCTATTTATAAAAGCAGGTTGATTTTGACCGAAAATTTATCGAAGGCAGGTCAAAAAGAACGATCGAACCAAACACTCGATATAACTTGGGGTAAATGTATATAAATTCAGAAGTTTTCAAAAATTGCACGTCAAAAAGAGCGATATATCGAAGCGCGATATAATGTTGGATTATTGTACAAAACAATAGAAATTTTTTAAAGTGATGGGTCATAAAGAGTGATATCGAAGTGTGATATAACAGTGAAGGTGGAATAAAAAAATGGTAAGTTAAAAAGTGCGATATAACGAAGGGTTACTCTATATAAAGTAAACATTTTTAAAAAATGGCAGGTCAAAAAGAGCGATATAACATAACGAAGAGTTACTGTATATAAAGTAAAAAAGTTTTAATGCAGATCGAAAAGAGCGATATATCGAAGCGCGATATAACGAGGGGGTTCTACATTTAGATTCGAAACATCACAGTAAAATTATAACAGGAATTCGCACACGTACTCCAAATTATTGTGACAAAATACATCCTAACGAATCCATAATAATTGATGATTATTCAAAAGTCAAACGCTTTAACAACCATTAGCGTTTAATATTTGCTCAGGTATAAAGTTTAAAACCCCCTAAACGTCCCCTGCAACAGTTACCCAACAAAAAGCCTCTCCCTTTTTCCTAATTGTGTAATTTATTGAACTCACAATCGTTTAAAGTGCCATTGCCATAACAGACCAATTTTCCTCCGGAGTACTTTTTATTGCTGTAACAAAGAGCTAAAAAAAAGCAACTTTATTATCTCCATCTAATCAGGTCGTACTAGTTTTCAGACTGCTGGCACTATGGTGATTGACAATGCTCCGTCTGAAATGGCCTTTATTATGGAGCTAATAAATTTTTATTACTTATTAGCCACTGTCTCATTTACAGTGAGTCCTTATTATCGCTTAGATAATGTGGAATTCCTCCCCCTAGTCCTTTTCTCCATTTTGAGGTTGCAGCGAATTCGCCCTTTGCTAACGAGGAGGAACCTCTTCTACTTAATGACAATAAATCATGGTGTAATTTCAATGATGAGCTTTTCTTATAAGTGCAGTGAAATGAGAAGGGAGGGGGGTAGGTTTTTTATCACTTAATTTCTCCCCTTGTCACATCCATGGGATATTTTAAAAGGTTAGGAGGGAAAAAAATCAAAGTCCCCTTTCTCTCTCACATCAATTGTTTTCTTTGGTACTTTTTTCGCTGATCGTTTATGTTTCCATTTCGTTTCCTGTGAATGGAGTTGGAAAGTTCTTTTGAACCTGACGAGTCTTTGATTCAACTTTGCGACGTAGTTACAAGGGTTGTGTGTAATTGTGATGAATTTATTGTGTCCATTAAGTATCTTTTTTCGTCAGTTCGTTATTTTTACTTTATAGGACGATAAAGTTTTTTTTAATAAGATGAGTATGTAACTGGACGTAATAGTGAGCCTAATTGTTTGCAAAATATTAGGTGATTTTGCGCCCCATCTACGTATACAAATCAATCTGTTTGGATTGTTTAGAATATATTTGAATTTGCATTAGTTGCTTTCAAATCTCATTCAGTTCCTCAATATAGTTACAAGGGTTGCGTGTAATTGTGATGAATTTATTGTGTCCATTAAGTGTTTTTTCGTAAGTCCGTTATTTTTTATAGTATGGCCTTTTTTAAAAAATAAAAACGAGTATAAAACTGGACACAATGAGCCTAATTGTTTGCAAAATATTAGATGCTTTTGCACTCCCTCAAGGCATACAAATCAATCTGCTTTGATTGTTTAGAATGTATAGAATATTTGAATTTGCATTAATTGCAAAGCAGTATAGTGCAAATCGCATTCAGTTCCTCAATATAGTTACAAGGATTGTGTAATTCTGATTAATTCATTATGTACATTAAGTGTTTTTGTATCAGGCCGTTATTTTTATTTTACAGGACGGCAAATTTTTTTTAATAGGACGAGTATAAAACAGGGCACAATAGTGAACCTAATTGTTTTCAAAATATTAGATGCTTTGGTGCATTTATTATACTAATCAATCTGTTTTGATCGCTTTGCAAGTTAAAATTTGAATTTCCATTAGCTACAGCGGAAATCTTTGATTCAGTTTTAGAGCGTAGCTACCAGGAATTTTGATGAATGTATTATGTACGATAAATATTTTTATCGGTCCGTTATTCTTATTTTAAAGCACCACACAAAAACATCTCTGAACTCTAATACTAGCCGTAAGTAAGAATAATTACTTACAAAATATTAGATGCTTTCAGGTATCACTCAGGTTTACCGATCAATTCTTTTGAGTATTTTGTATAAGTTAACAAATTTAAATTTGCAGTAACAACTTGCAAAGAGAATATCTAAGGAAATGGTATGAAAGTAACTTTCAAAATACAGTTAGAGGGCAATTAACGCATATTTATTCTAGTGATGATTCTTTCTCCTGAATCTTCACAAAATCAAACATCTAAAAAATTAAAAGTCTTCGACACATTTTGATTACGGTTTGTTTTTCTTAAGACACGGAATTAGTTTCGTTTATATTTTGTATCTGTCCACTACTTGTCAGCTTAACTTTTTGTTCACAGGGCCAGGTGTTATTCCGTAATACCTAGATCGGTCTTATATTACACCTCTGCGGAAGTTACCTGTAGTTGACCAAACCCAAAATATACCATTTTCCTCAACTTCAGGAATTACACTAATACTTTGTATTTTCAACTATCATTTAATTATGTTTGCCATTTTCATGCATTTGATGTTAACCCTCCAAGTAGTTTCGACGAAATATCTCGTCCATCCAGATCTGGTCAGTTGCTAATGACGAGATACCCGTGGAGACAACCATCAGGAGGGTTAAGGGTTGACATTCGCAGCTGGTCTGGAAGATTGTTTTGTCGCTTGTCTCTGGAAAAGTCCTATTCTTCCATTTGGGAAAACGAACTCTTTAAAGCTCTTGGGTGACATTTATCACGACTGCTTCGGTGAGGGAATAAATTGTAAGCTTTTTAAAAGTGTGCAACTTATTAAATGCCTTATTCAATGTGATAACTGAGCCTCGGATTCTTAGATTTTTTTAAATCTTAAGTTAGATTTTTCAACTTTTGTTAGTATTAATATGGCGCCCATGAATTTTTGCTTAAGGCTGTCACATTTTAATCCTCTTGGAGGTTTATATTCTCGTCTAAAATTGCCCTATACTGCCTAACCTGTGGTGCAAAATCTTCCAAACTGTCACCAGTTCTGAACAAGGGACAATTTGTTTCCTTTGATCTTCATTCCCTTGGAGTAATAAGGCATTTTGTCTCGATGAGATATCTCGTCCTTATCAAACTTGGCCAGATCTGGGCGGGATATCTCGTCAAAATAATTAGAGGGTTGAATGTTGCGAATCCCTTAACTCTCCAATTCGTTTCGATGAGATATCTCGTCCAAGATCTGACAAATTGTGCTAATGATGAGATATTTCGTCATCAAGATATTGCCGATTTTTTTATGATGACGGGATCAAGAACTGGTCAGTTTTGCTAATGACGAGATGCCTCGTTGAGATAATCACCAGAATTAAGAAAATGCTGTTTTACATAGGTGAAGGATTAGGTCCAATGTATTTCCAAAACTAGTCATCACTATGCACGTGAAGTGATAAGATCTGTATTCCAAAACCATAAAGATTTCTTTTAGGCTTGCAATTCCTTTAATTTATGTTGCGCGTCCATTTTCCTGTGATAAGTTATTAATTCCTATTTAAGTTTTTGGAAGTGACTGACGGTATTTGTAATTTTGAGGAAAACTGAATGAAGACGTCTTGATAAAGCAGAAATAAATAAAATGTATTAGTAGACTATGTGATTTCTTCACCTTAAAGCGTATTACTACAAGCCAAATAATGTTTTTAATTCATAAGAGACGATTGACAAACGCTCAAGCTCAAAAATGTGTTATCAGTGCTGAAATCATTTTTATTGATATCACTATTTTTCATCAGTTTTTGGATGAAGTTAAAGGAAATAAATCAAGTTCTTGAATCCAGTGTTAGATTTGTGACTATTGCCACCAGAAAGTTGAGAAAAATAAATTCAGGATTGTGAAAAACGATTCGTTAACAATTCGTTGTCAGTGGAGTTTCGATACTGATTTTCGTCGAAACTTTTGATAACCGTGAAAACCATTCGTTAAATGACGACAACATCGTGACTGTCGACCATTCATTGATTCGTCATCTGATTGATCCGCACGACATAATAGTTGACTTAGGCGTTTACAGCGATTTTTTCACCACTATGGAAATGAGCATTCACACATCTACCCTATCCTAACGCTAAACGCTACAGGTTTGATCCCGAACAGTCGCCAATAACCCGTTATGTTGCTCAAATGCGATGTTAATTAAATACCTACCTAACGTTAAACGAGGTGATAAAATGTCAAATAGGCCAACCAAATAAATTTTCCACTGAGCTGTCACATGACTACTGGTTGACAGAAGCTGTAGAATCTTTCCAAAGGTTTTACTTCCAAGGATAGAAGCTATAGAATATTTTCAAGTGATTCTATTTTACGGAAAGGATCAATGGGATCTTTCAAGAGGTTGAAGAATCCATGGATTCTCTCTTTCACTCAATAGATGCGTTTATTTAGTCATTAAAATGTAAATAACCATTTCTTATGGTTGAAAGATCCATGGATTCTTTCAACCTTTAGAAAGATTCTATTTTGTTTTCCTAAGAACAAAATACTTATGAAAGATTCTATTTGTTCTTTTCTTATAATAGAATCCTTTGGAAAGAATTTGGTATCCTTTGGATTATATTGTTCCTTTTCTTAGAATGGATCATTTGGAAAGATTCTATCGATGCTCTTAGATGAGAATCCTTTGGAAAGATTCTATTGATAGTTATGCGTGTTGTAGGGTAAAGTTCTCGAAAATCTCTCGCGACGCTAGGAGGGTTACGGGGTAAAAGAGCAGGGATTCGAGAGCGTGTAGTCTTATGCTCCGTTAACATGTGGTCTGAACGCTAAAATTACGTCGAGTTGCTTGATCACAAGCGATTTCTGCGTTCTATTTTAATCCATCCAGTTCTTTGGAAATAATTCCACCTTGCAACCTACAATCTTCCCTGCATGACTTCTAACAAGTTTTGACCTTTTCCAATAGAATCTTTCCAAAGGATTCTATTCTAAGGAAAGTAGTAATCGAATCTTTCCAAAGGATCCTGAGCAAATGATCAGTAATCTTTCCAAAGGATCCCGAGCAAATGATCAGTAATCTTTCCAAAGGATCCCGAGCAAATGATCAGTAATCTTTCCAAAGGATCCTGAGCAAATGATCAGTAATCTTTCCAAAGGATCCTGAGCAAATGATCAGTAATCTTTCCAAAGGATCCTGAGCAAATGATCAGTAATCTTTCCAAAGGATCCTGAGCAAATGATCAGTAATCTTTCCAAAGGATTCTTTTCAAAGGAAATGAGCTATACAATATTTCCAAAGGATTCTTTTCAAAGGAAATGAGCTATACAATATTTCCAAAGGATTCTTTTCAAAGGAAATGAGCTATACAATATTTCCAAAGGATTCTTTTCAAAGGAAATGAGCTATACAATATTTCCAAAGGATTCATTTCTAAGGAAAGGAGCTAGAGAATCTTTCCGAGGGATTCTAATTTAAGGAAATTACCCACAAGATTCTCTACAGGTTGAAGAATCCATGGATTCTCTCTTTCACCCAATAGAAGCGGTTATTTAGTCATGGGTCTTGTAGGGTAAAGGTTAAAAGGTTGGGTAAAGGCACTCCTCGAAAGCCTCGTGACTCTCAGATAGCTAAAGTTAAAAGGGCTGGGGTTTGAGCCCGTGTAGTCTTCCGCTCCGTTAACATGTGGTCTGAATGCTAAAGTTACGTCAAGTTACTTGATCACAAGCGATTTCTGCGTTCTATTTTAATCCACCCCGTTCTTTGGAAATAAATTTTTTATCCGCAGACAGTTGAAGGGGGTGTGGAGCGGCGGCGTCTTGATGAAGACGTTTTTAGTTTACTTGAGTGAGTTTTTCAAATCTATGAGACGCACGAAATGATGCGTGCCGAGTGAGAGTCCAGGAGCTTTTAAAAAGCACGCAGCAGGGAGGGTGAGAGTTGATTATATTGCAAAATGGATACCAACCACGGAAGCGTTTTTGGGAGAAGTTAAAAAACATACTTTCAATGAGGATAGAAAAAAAGGTTGCAATACAAGGTATTCGCACCGCATTTTTCATTAAAAATTTAACGTGATATATAAACGAAAAAAGGGGAAAAGCTCCCTTCTCCGTTTTCAACAGTTGCTGGAAATATTTCGTGATTTCCTGGGGAAAAGTCTTTATTAAAGGCAGCAACAAAGAAAATGGTTTTAAAAGATGCTTTTTCTACGGCTCAGGGAATTGTTCTCTACCAAAATACTTTTTTCCCTGGTATAGAAGCTATAGAGGTTTTTACTTCATCTTCATTCTTTCTATTTTAGAATCGCTCGAACGTTTTGGAACTTTTACTGCACTGGAGGAGAGGTCTATTAATTCTTTATTTTCTACCGTTAATTTTTTCCGCTTTTAAAAACTGCATTGTTAACGTTTGGTAAAAAATCCAGAGGGATTTCTTCTCGCTGAACAGTACTGGTTGTGTGAAAATTTAAAAAATATATTAACTGAATAAGTTGAGGCTTATGTATACCTTTAAAACGCTATTTTCAACCAAATTTCACATAATATTATGCAACTTTTTAGCTCTTCAAATCGCTTCGGATTTCATTTCTGCGACCGTTAGAACAGGAGATATAAAATTTTCAAAAAGTATTGACATCTATATTTGACATGGGGGGGGGGGGTATATTGCTTTAAGCTGTTTTCGAAATGCAATTTTCTCTGAGCGTTACTCTGAGAAGAACACGGTATCTCAGAATGCATCAATTAAATTCTTTTGAAATTTGTATGCATGTTCTGAAGATTATGAAGCAGGGTTTGAACTATTATGAAGAAATATGCATATTTAAAAAGTTGGCAGGATGTAAACCTGAATATTTTTTTGCATTTTGCAGGAATGACTGTTCAAGTCCACAATTAATTTAAATATAACATAGTAGTGATTGTAGTTCAATATCTGAATCAATGTTTTTAGAAGATTATTCACTTTACAAACTGGAAAAATGTTATTTTTAAAAATATGTTTTGCGTAAATTGCATTTTTGCACTTTTTACTCCATTTTTATAAAAAATATAAGACACAATATTTTTTGGGATAAAATGCTTTTTCTAGTAGAAATAAAAAATCTAACTTCCTCGATAATTTCAAAAATTTGCCACCGAAGGTATACAGATACCTTAACGGAAGTTGGTAGGTTTTACGTCGCAAGGGCCATATTTGGCCATGCTCTACGTCAGACACAAGGCATATAATATCAAATAATGAACATACACACAAAGAAAGTTTTACTGGCACAGAAGAGAGAAATACCTAGGGGAGTCGAACCTGTACCACCTACAACTCACAGGTTGCTAGCGCGCAGTGAGCATTCCCACTGAGCCACGACGGCGAAGTTGAGCGAAGAAGGGGAATTATAAATGCTATTGTTTCTTATGAAACCTTTGAAGATGTTATCGGTGATCAGATCCTGTGCTCAAAAACAGGAATGAACACAGAATCGGTAAAGGTAAATTGAAGGACACTGCTAAAAATGCATATTTAACCATCAGAGGGTTACGAGATTTCAGAGTAATGTAGCATTGCTTACAGCCCACAAGACACGCATAATGTCTAAATAACCACTTCTATTGGTTGAAAGATCCATGGATTCTTTCAACCTTTAGAAAAATTCTGTTGTTTCTTTCCTTATACAATCCTTTGGAAATATTCTTTTGGTCCTTTGCATAGTATAGAATCCTTTGGAAAGATTCAATGGATGCTTACTTTAGAATAGAATCTTTTGTAAAGATTCTATTGGTCCTTTCCTTAATCTATTGGAAAGATTCTATTTCTTTTCTTTCCTTATAATAGAAGCCTTTGAAAAATTGGAGAAGGTCAAAACCGGTTAAAAATCATGCAGGGAAGACTACAGGTGTCAAGGTGGAATTATGCGTGGGAACCACTAAGAGAGTTAAAATAAAATCTTTAAAAATTCTAAGTTGTTATCAGAGGTCTAATTGTAATCTGACGCATAGGTCATCTGTAGCCCTACCTCAATCCTTTTATTAATTTACTCTTAACTAATTTTTTATAATTTTATACAAGTTAATTTATTAACTCTTTACAGGGCTCTATACTAAATGAACATATTTTTGATTTAAACTTTACGGCATGAGACTTATTCCCTCTTTGAGTGTACTATTTTGCACAAAACAAGCATTTAGTTTGTTATGGTATGAGTTTCCTTATGTCTCACCCCATCAAGATTTGTCCTAGGTGTCAGAATATTGAATGAGAGAATGTTTATAGTATATCTATTAAGTTTAATTTACCTAGAATATTTATATACTTTCGAAGCCTTAATATATCTAGAATACTCATACCTTAACAGCAGTAATACGCCTATATTTAAATGTGTTATCAGCCTTGGTATACCTAGATATATACCTTCGAAGCCTTAATATGTCTGGAGTATTTATATACCTTAGAGAAGCCTTATTATACCTAGAACATTTGTATCACTTAGCAACGTAATATACCTAAAATATTCTGCAACTATATTTAGCCTTTACAAGAAGGTAGGATGCCCCCCACTCCTAAGGGGTTAAGTGAGAAATATACCCTTTTCAGAGTATTTTGGTTGCTTTCGAATGATACCACTTATGCAGTCCTCACACCACGCAGTCCTAAGTTACACTGACCCAAACCTCATCCTAGAATTTTGATACATCGAGGATCTCCTCCCCATGCTCAATGTGCCCGTGCACTCGGTCCGACGGTCATGTCAGGTACGGACATCCTTTGCCTACACGACGATATATTATCTTCTGTATGTTTCTTCTAGGCAAAATAGTTGTAACCCTTTTTTGTAACGCTCGACCTTTCATGTATGCCCCAAGTACAGTTCCAATTTTAAAGACTTATTCACGTCATAAACCAACCCAAACGCGATATGTTCGTGGTAAGCAATTTTTAATATTAATTGATGGTAATGGTAATCGATTAACGTCACACTAGAGCAACACAACGGTCTAGTAGCGACGGTCCGGGATCAATCCCCAAGGGAAAGATCGAGGACAACGCCACGTAATTTTGAACCCCGGTCAGATGACGAGGTTAACACTTGAGCTGGCACTCCAAACTTCCGCACCACACCAACCTGGGGACATTTGAGGCCATGAGAGATTTAACGCACCAGCCCCCGTGTATAGGACGGTCTCTGGTTAGGCCGAGTTTCGAACTCGCAACCCTCCGATTGCTAATCCGTTACTCTTCCAACCGGGCTACCGCCGCCACAATAGTAATTGATAGAGGACAAAGTAACCTTGTCTCTAGAAATGCCGTTTCTTCTGTCTTTACAGTTAAAAAATTGCTGATAGGTTGAAGTGATTTAATGTAAAGTGAGCATTTTTTCTTACCTTTATGAAATTAAATAACATGTGCACAAATTTATGTAACCGTACCATAGGAAACTTTTACGCCATTGAAAATCATTCTTTCCGCAAATCTGCTACTCACTTCTACCGTCTTTAACATCTCGACGGTTCGACGTCATCATAACTCGTCTTCCCATTGGCCATTCTCGTGTTACACAAGCGTTTATTGGTCGGTGAAACCGCTCCATCGTGCCAATATTGCCAAGAACATCACTCCGTAAACCATATTTTAACTTCTTGTTACTTGTTATATACCATATAACAACCATACCATATTTTAACTTCTTGTTACTTGTTATATACCATATAACAACCATACTATATTTTAACTTCTTGTTACTTGTTATATACCATATAACAACCATACTATATTTTAACTTCTTGTTACTTGTTATATACCATATAACAACCATACTATATTTTAACTTCTTGTTACTTGTTATATACCATATAACAACCATACTATATTTTAACTTGTTACTTGTTATATACCATACCATATAACAACCATACTATATTTTAACTTGTTACATACCATATAACAACCGTACCATATTTTAACTTCTTGTTACTTGTTATATACCATACCATATAACAACACCACATTTTGATTTCTTGTTACTTGTTGACGTGGACATTTATATCGACCATTCTTTGAAACCTCATTACCTTTATCAGACTTGTTGGGTCGCCCTCCACGTGAATCGCTCTTTGCCTTTCTGCATCGCGCCCTCAGGGTACATCTTTAGGTGTGTGCGGGCATCACAGCCCCGAGGTATCTGCCCTCTCTTCTGTTTTACCCTCGCCTGCCTTTCTGCTTTTTGCTTTTTCCCCTCCCTCGCTGTTATCTTGTGTTTGAAGCAGCTTGGTCAAATATGGCTCTTGCGCCATAAAACCCAAAACCAACCGACCTTTTTGCATCGCTGTGGAATTACAACAATGTCATAATTCATCATTTTTTAATTTCTCCAGTTATATTTCTTAGCCTTCATAATTTCTTTCAGCAAGGGTGACCCACTTGCATTTATACATTCCATCTTTTATATCCTGCACCTTTTATATCATCTAAACTACATCACAGTAAGCATATGATTTTTATTGTTGATTAGACTAGCAAGAGTGACACCCACTTGTATTTGTACACTTCATCTTTTATCCTGCACCTTTAATATCATCTAAACTACATCATATCTATACAGTAAGCGTATGATTTTTATGTGGTTTTTATTGTTGTCTAGAATATTTTAACCTTTTATTTATTTTTACTAGCTCGCACTGTCTGACTTTGGAGCTTGCGCTAAAAAACCCAGAACAGTCAACCCAAATATGCTAATTTCCCATAGTGTAGCTGTATTGCTGTCCTTTTTTGTCAAATGAAAATTAAGGGAGATGGCATTATTTCATTTTACATTTTTATCTTCAAGGATAAAACGAACCATCTTAGATCATGAACAAAACCTGAACATTAAGCTTACTTTATTGGACTCGTTAAATATAGAGCAGTACCTTTTTCTTAATTAATAACTGATCAAGTTATGTTTCAATCAAGTGAAAAATCGCGTTTACGTTCAATTTTACGAATCTATCTATTTAAAGTTTTGGAACGCTAAGACTTGAAATTGAATGTGTTGTAATGCGTCTTTAAATTTAAAAACAAAGTTCTTACTGTATTTTTTTACGGATTTCTGAAATTTTCGATACCTTTGATACCTGTAAAAGAAAATACTACAATTTATATCTTTCTGAAATATATTGCACATATGAAATGTATTTTAAACAGTAGGTAAAGTTTAAAATACAATATTTGAAACACGTATTATTGGAACGAATTTTTATTTTACTTAATGCAAGGCATGTCAATTTAAATTCATACCTGAGTATTGAAATTTTTTACTTGACGTTGTCTTATGTTTGGCGCAGCTTGTCCAAAAATATCGTCCTATGCCATAAAATGTCTGAAACCAATAAATGTCCAAAACAACCAACCTGAGTATTGAAGTCTAAACCAATTTGCAGTACATATTTTAAGATTAATTTAAAATTGGATAAAGAATCCAAATGCATTTCATACATTTGAGATTCTGGTTTTTGATGGATCTCAACCAAGAAGTCTTGTTTTTATTTTAAAAATGACATTGGTTTTATAAACTACTTAAAATTTGACCTACTTTTATTTTTTCGATTGAAACTTTTTATTTGATGCTATAGCATAAGGCTGAATTCAAATAGGAAGCGCAAGGCTCAAAGCGACACGCGCAGACGAATCAGATGCCGGCGCGAGCGGTGAAAACGTTATGATTGGTCTATGAGTTGCTTTGTGTCTTGCGCTTCCTATATGAATTCAGCTTAACTTTTGTTATCGTGATGTGCCGCGTTCCGCGAATCTGGGTCTTTCCGCCTTTAAAAACCACTAAATCAAAGCTTAACACTTAATTTATCATAATTTCGAAAGTAACAACCTAATTTCAAATGCGAAGAATATTTAGTAACTGACTGCAGTATTAACAACTTCCCTTGTGCAATTCAGCTGTAACTATTAAAACATTCATACTTTTGGGTGATAAAAATGGAAAAGGGGAAAAATTAACTCGTTTTAAAAAAATATGACATTAGACATTGAAATAGACATACATGACATTGACATGAAACATACATAAAAATTGGCATCAAGAAAAAATATCACAAGTAGGGATTCAAGAGCCACCATTAAAATGTTGAAAGTTGGTCATCAGATAATGACCGAAGAAAAAAATTAAGTATCGACATTCTTATCAATCATCAGTCACTTAATGCACCGAAGGAATAATTATGTAATTTCACGATTAATATTTGATTGAGTCATTGATTTGGTCCTGACAGTAAACTTTAGACACTTCCCATTTCCTAATCAATAAGTGCCATTCTTATAAAAAGTTTTGAATGTCGATTTGGACAGGTGATGTGGAAGACCAACTGTCTTTCCGAACATAGCGATTCAATAACTTCCCTCAAAATATTGAAAAAAAATGGTCATCACATAAAAACAGAAAAAACTATCTTCTTGGTGACATGATTAATCGCTACCTTCGCCATCAATCAGTCACTTAATTAATGTACCGAAGGAATAATAATGTAATTCCGCGATTAATTTTTGATTGAGATATTGATTTGTCCCCAAAATACATTTTAGACACTAACCTTCGCATATAAAAATATATTTAGTATAAACACATTGTGTGTGAAAGATTGGGAAATTCGGAAGAATGAATCTCCAAATATAGCGATTTAATAGCCACCAATAAAATATTGAAAATTGGCTATCAAATAACAAAGCAAGAAAAACTGATAGTGAATTGATTTATAGATGCATTTCACCCATCAATCATCAGTCATTAAATTAATATACCGAAGGTACAATTACGGAATTCTGCGACTAATTTTTGATTGAGCTATTGATTTGTCCCAAAAATTCCTTTTTATACACTGCAGCCTTCGCGTGTAAAAAGTATTTAGTGTAAATATGTTGTGTATGTGAAAGATTCGGAAATTCGGAAGAATGAATCTCCGAATTCGATTTAATAACCACTATCAGATTATTGAAAATCGGCTATCAAATAACATAGCAAGAAAAACTGATTGATGGTAAAATGCACCGATAAATCATTTCACTATCAATCATCAGTCATGTAATTGATATACGAAAGATACAATTATGGAATTCCACGATTAAAATTTGACTGAGAAATTGATTTATCTCGAACATTTTAGGCACTTTCTTTTATAGATAAATAACACCAAATTTTGTATAAAAAATGTTGCTTATATGCCAATTCGCACAGGTGATTTGGAAGACCGGCTCTCTATCAGTATAACGGTTTAATATCCATCAAAATGTTGAAGATTGGCTATAAAAACTTACTATTAACAAAGAGATTTATTGGTATCTTCACCATCAGTCAATGTATCGAAGAAAAATTAAGGAATTCCACGATTAATTTTTGTTTGAGCTATTGATTTGACTTGCACATTTTAGATCCTTTTTCTTTTACAGAAAAATAATACCAAATTTTGTATAAAACTGGTGTATATGTCAATTTGTACAGGTGATTCGGAAGATCAACTCTTTTCCCGTGCAAAACGATTAATATCTATCATCAAAATAATGAAGATTGGTCATGAATATCAAATAAAACTTAACTTTGCGACGAAAAAATTTACCGGTATCTTCGTCCTCAGTCAATATATCAAAGGAACAATTACGTAATTTTACGATTATATGTGATTGAGCAATTGGATTTGTCTCAAACACTACATTTAAAACACTCCTTAAACAAAAAACGCCATATTTAGCGTAAAAAAATGTTCAATTTGCTCATGTGATTCGGAAGACCAGAGCAACGATTTAATATCTACCATCAAAATAGTGAAGATTGGCCATAAATATAAAATAAAAACTAACTCTGCGGCGAAATGATTTATCGGTATCTTCGCCATCAGTCAATATACCAAAAGAACAATTACGTAATTCTACGATTAAATGTGATTGAGCAATTGATTTGTCTCTAACGCTACATTTCAATCCCTCTCCTTCATAAATAAAAACCGCCATATTTAGCATAAAAAATGTTGTGTATGTCAATTTGCACAGGTGATTCGGAAGACCGCTGCCGCTCGCTCTTCCCGAACATCGAGAGCGATGCTCAAAATGGAAGTAAATTATCTCCGAGCCCCAGATTTTTTTCCCAACTCCAACTCTCCCATCTTTTTTCTTCCTTGCCTGATGAGTTCGTTTTCCAAGGCAAAATTCTCCGTGAAATGACTGACGGCAGTTCACACATACTTTCCACACTTGCAGATACTAGATGCTTTGTTCCTAATGTTCCAAAGATAAAATTCTGGAAAACTTTCGCCCACTGATGAAATTTTGTTCTTATCATCGCTCTCTACCCTTTTGCTACCCCCTTTCCCCACCCTCCCGTCAGAGAGAGCTGGCAGATCTTGACGGAAACCCGTCGGCCGGGTTGCCAGGATAAACCGACTCCCGCCGACACTTAGTCGCCAATAAGTTTGCTTGGCGCAGTTGGAGGAATTCTTTCGGCAGCTTGTTCATAAAGATGATTTGAGGTAAGCTTTGTCTATTTGAAGCTTACAGAGCGCATTTTTTTAAATTTTTAAAGGCCGTGGTTTTCTACCAGTGATACACGTACCACCATGGTGCAAAAAGTACCCAGAGCTCCAACACTTGTCAGATAAACTGGTAGTAGATGCAAAAGTCAAGTGTTGGAGCTCAGGGTACTTTTTGTACCATTGGTGGTACGTGTACCACCGGTAGGAAACCACGGCATTAAAAGAAAGATAACCACAAAATGCGCTCTGTAAGCGTCAAATAAATAAAGCTTACCTCAAATCACCTTTATGGATGATTTGAGGAAAATTTTGGATCTGCAGGTTTTCATTGGATACCTCGAATACATATTTTATTTTATGAGGGCTCGACTTTTGCATCTACTACCAGTTTATCTGACGAGCCCTCATAAAATAAAATATGTATTCGAGGTATCCAATGAAAACCTGCAGATCCAAAATTTTCCTCAAATCATCCATAAAGGTGATTTGAGGTAAGCTTTATTTATTTGACGCTTACAGAGCGCATTTTGTGGTTATCTTTCTTTTAATGCCGTGGTTTCCTACCGGTGGTACACGTACCACCAATGGTACAAAAAGTACCCTGAGCTCCAACATTTGCGCTCCTGGACCTAGTACCTGTTTATATAACAGGGCCCTCTTAAAATAAAAATAGTATATTCGAAGTATTCAATGTATAATAACTTACAGATGTGTCTAAAATATTCTCTTTTCTATATACAACTGCACCTTTATATTATAAATACAATAAAAATAATTTTAAAAAATTTCATCTGGAAAGCAGATTGATATATAGTGCAAAAGCTTTTCAAATTTGCACCTCTACCTCAGACCTGGGATATCGGTCTTGTAATACCACTGAGAAACAATTTTTTTTGTCACATTTAGTTAAATTTACGATCAACCGTTAGCCCCGTTGATTGATATTAAGAAACTTAAGCGAAATTATATCAAATTTCTCTATTTCTACGTATAATTTATCTACGAATGAATTAATCGCTTAAAAATAACAACCTTTATAAAATTATTTCCTTTTGGTAACCAATAGAATTTAAGGTATTTATTATGATTAAGATATCGAAAGTGGTACTTCATGCAAAACATTTGGGCAACGCTAGAATAATGTATTTTGAGGCTGTATGATTGTTTTCAAAGAGAATTACACGGGACATGTTTCGTATTCAATTCGAATTAAATTAAGATACTCTTCAATCACAATATTCCTTACTTTAATTGTTAAATCCTTGTTATGAACCAAGTTTGCACCTATACATCATGCTCTGGTGGAGATTGTTTAAAATAATTTAACTGTTTCTATTCAAATTTTAGTTAGACAAATATATTAATTATGATAATTGAATTTTATCAGGCTTAGCACATTCAAGTATCCATCCCTTTTATTCATGTTAGAATTATGTTGGGAAATTGGAATAAAGCTCATTATCGTACTCCACAAATTTCAAAATTGTTTCGTTTTGCGCAAAACTTCTTTATTTTACGCAAAACTTCTTTCAATTTCCGCAAAACTTCTTTCAATTTCCGCAAAACTTCTTTCAATTTCCGCAAAACTTCTTTCAATTTCCGCAAAACTTCTTTCACTTTACGAAAAACTTCTTTCACTTTACGAAAAACTTCTTTCACTTTACGCAAAACTTCTTTCACTTTACGCAAAACTTCTTTCACTTTACGCAAAACTTCTTTCACTTTACGCTAAGCATCTATCAGCAGTTTACACAATCTAATTTAAAAATTATTAGAAAATTTCAATAAACGGAAAGAGTCAATGAATGAAGAAAAGGTTTAAACAGAATCAATGTTGTGATGAGCTATTTCTAATGTGTAAAATGTTCAAATCATTGATCGAATCATGCTATAGCATTGTACTTCTGGTCACTAAATAGATTCGATGATTACATCCCTACCGATCTGTTAAGCCACTTCGGAAATCAATTCCTGATTACGATAATGTTTATTCATTTGTTCATATTGTCAAACAGATTATTCCAGTTACACGACAGCGAAAATAGACCAAGAGTACAGAACATGCAACACAGATAAAAACAGTACAATTATACAACAAACTACATCACTCAAGCGCAAAGCAAATATTACATAGAACAATACTAACGTATAAAAGAAAAAATCACGATCCACACAAACACAGCCACAGAGGAAAAAGCAAAAAAAAAAATCAATTTTTAGACGTTAAAGTTATAAAATTGTGTTAAAATGTTCCAAATCATCACAGAAAATATCAAGGTTGGAGTGAACTTGATCGCTCTGACAGATTGGACTATTGGTAGATCTTCGAATAAATTTGCTGAAAAGTTTCCTGAAAAATAATTATATTGCGAGAATTATGAGAGGGGCACACGAATATTTATCTCATTAGTACGTTAGTATAATTTATTTCATTATGTGGTGTTAGTATAATTTATTATATTATGAAAAAATTAAAAAACGAAGACATTTCTGTATTCTATAGAGGTAATTATATTTGGATCGCAAAAGATAATAAGACAGTATTTTCTCAAAACCCCAGATTTTTAAAAGAAATCTTAGAACTCTCGAATTTCACCCACATTATTTATACCTTATTCTAAATCTTTAGTAACGAGGCGAAATTTGTGTAAAATGTAATGCGATCTAGATCTATATTTGGCGTAAAAATTACATTTCTACCATTGGGCCCCACTGAAACATGCGTTAGAAATCTATTTTGACTTTTGTCCATATTATTTATACCTTAGTTAAGCAACAAAAACGAAATTTGTGAAAAATTCATTAAGTCTAAATCTATTTGGCGTAAAAATTACATTTCTCCCTTTGGCCCCTCTGAAATCTATTTAGCCTTAGAAATATATTTTCAGTTGCTCACTTTCTTTATATCTCATTCCAAACTTTCTAGTGCAGCTTATCCATTACTAGACCTTGCGCCAGAGAGCCATAGCCTTACTAATCTAATCTAAACTGGTAACGAAATAAAGACCAAATTGGTGAAAATACAATAAGGTCTCGATCTCCATTTGATGTCCAAATTTCATTTCTATTATTGGGCCCCTCTGAAACATGCCTTAGAAATCTATTTTGAATTTTGCCTATATTATTTATACCTAACCTTATTATTCCTAACCTTAGTCTAGCAACGAAGCAAAGACGAAATTTGTGAAAAATGCAATGAGGTCTAGATCTTCATTTGGCCTAAAAATTACATTCCTACCATTGGGCACCTCTGAAATATGCTTTAGCAATCTCTTTTGCCTACATTATTTATACCCTATTCTAAACATTAGTTTAGCAACGAAGTAAAGACAAAATTTGTGAAAAATGCACTAAGGTCCAGATCTTCATTTGGCGTAAAAATTGCATTTCTCCCGTTGGGCCCCTCTGTAATGGATCCCTGCTAAGCTACTGACTGGTAAAATCTCACCACTCCGCAAGCGTAGTGGATAGGTGTCACCCTGACTGAGGCATAGCTTATTGGTGATGTTCAAAATAGATGCTGGGAGCCAGGATGTGTGACGTCATCGACAATTTTCAAAGCTCTGACAGTTCTTATGCTAGCTAGAACAAAGGGGAGGATCCACAAATATCTTTATGAAAAGATCCCTGTTGTGGAAACTATTTGCGAGGTTTCGTGCAAAAGCTCTTAAAGGGTTTCAAGTGAAAGTCTTTTCAGTACTGAAAATTATTTCGTCCCTTGTAAAAGTAATTTTCCGTTAATAGGTTGTCGGTCAAAGGCTTATTGGACATTTTTTGTGTCTCTTTCCATTCGTTATTTTTCTTTCCTTTCTTTAAAACATTTAAGAGAATCGATGAGTTTGCCGTAAGCGTGAACGGAAATTGGGGGATGGGGCTGACCAGAAACCAATAAAATTGTATTTTAGAGAGCTTTCCCTCAAATTATCTGCATTGAGAAAAAAGTTTTCGGTGCCTGGTTTTTAGAACCGTCGAAACGAGGTAAGAAATTGTTTTTGGATTGAAAGCTGAAACTTATTTACATTCTATCTTTGTTCTGCACATAGAACTCTTGAAATCATTTATATAGTATGTTCAGAAAGAATGTTCTAAATGTATTTAGACATATATAGTATGTTCAGAAAGAATGTTCTAAATGTATTTAGACCTAAAAAATAAAAGAAGCAATTTATAATTAAAAACTTAATATGCACAAATATAAGAAAATTCATACATAAATTTACAATCGACAAGAAATCAAAGGTATTGGAATCGGCTTCTAAAAATGAAGTTCGGTTGGTTTTGGGTTTTCATGGTGCAAGGGCCATATTTGACCATGCTACGCTAGACACAAGACATACAATATCAAGTAATATACACACAATGAAAGTTTTTATTAACACAGAAGAGAGATACAACAGGGGAGGAATGTATCTGACAGGAATCGAACGTGTGCCGTCTACAACTCGAACTCAAAATAAAGGATTCCTTATCAAAGATTTTATAATCTCATCATTTTAGAGAACTGTCTCTAAGCGCCTTGCGGCAAGGTTTGGTTTTTCGCTACACGGAATGTAGGTTGAACTAACGTCACACTGGGGCAACACAACGGGCTATTGGAGACGGTCCGGGATCAATCCCGAAGGGAAAGACCCGAGGACAACACCTCGTATTGTCACTATACGGTTATTTTTTGACACCTAAATGCTAATTAGACCGGAACCTATGGTTTACAACGGATTCCAAATCACTATGAACGTCCATACCAAGACTGGGAGGCGACCACGGTAGTCCAGTTGGAAGAGTAGCGGATTAGCAACCGGAGGGTTGAGAGTTCGAAACTTGATACAACCAAAGATCGTCGTGTGGAGTTCCAGCTCAGGTGTTGACCTCGTCATCCGACCGTTCAAAATTACAAGGTGTTCTCGGTCTTTACCTTTGGGATTGATCTCGGACCTTGGCCAATAGCCCGTTGTGTTGCTCTAGTGCAACGTTAATTCAGCAACCAACCTATTTACCAAGACTGGGACCCGAACCCAGAATGTGTTGTACCGATGGACAGCGCTAACCATTCGGCTACCAGACCCACAAGGCAACGAATACAGTGCAAAAAAAATTAGTTGCTTTTAAGGAAAATACTTTTTTCAAGGATTGTCCATTTTTAAAAGCGACATAAAATATCCAGGCCTTTGTTACCGTTTTTATATCTAATCCAGCAATTCAGTTTTATAAATCTACCTTATGTGCAATGTCGTTGATCTTCACTATTTTATCACTTTGACTTAAGGTTTACTGTTCATTAAGTTTTATTTGCCTGTGCAACCATTATTGCGGATCATTCATTGAATGGTACTACTCACAAATTACAAATATGTAAAGTTGGTGAGCGTCAAATTTAAGCCACTTCCATGAGTACTTCGACTTCGGTATTTATAACTTATGACTCGCGTTGCAAAATATATTCTTTGTCTCATTAATGTATTACCTGGTTAATTTGTGTTTCTTTCATTGTGAAAACGGCTCAATTTCCTTTTAAATAGAACAACCCAGATAAAAATGAAAATTCCGTAAGAGATTATGCAGGTACATGTGGTACAGGGGACCCCCTCATGGACGAGGTAACCGGAACCCAAATACAGAGCAATCCTAATCGTCTCTACCTAAAATTAAATACCCAAACCCGTCATCATATCAGAATGTTAATGTACTGCTTAATGACACATTTCTCAGTTAATCCTCCGAGCGTCACAAGATTTCCGAGTAGTGTAGTATTGCTTTGGCTCCACAACTGAACCACATCTATTAGTTGAAATAATTCATTGAGTCTTTTGACATTTAGAAATGATTTATTGGTCCTTTCCTCAGACTTGAATCCTTTGGAAAAATTGTTTTTTCCTTAAAATAGAATCACTTGGAAAATTTTTGTTGTTCCTTTCCTTAAAATAGAATCCTGTAAAAAGATTCTATTAGCCCTTTCCTCAGAATAGAATCCATTGGAAAGATTATACTGGTCAAGAAAGTCAAAATTGGTTAGAAGTCATGCAGGGAAGACTACAAGTTGCAAGGTGGAGTTATGCTTGAGCCTCTCAAGAGGTTAATAAATATAAAACTAACTTATTTAATTAGTACTCCCTTGACCAAAGAAATACAATTGATTAATCATACTCATAATATATACTCATTCTTCAAGAAAATTTAATCACACTTATTTCATTAAATACTTCATGTTATTCTGCTTACATAATATATAGGCATAATTTATGAAATATTATTTCATAAATTATGCTCTGCAATTCTAGGTCTATTGTTTATATCGCGTAGGGTTTTTGTCTATGATGAATCGAAAACTTTTTGTTTACTGTTTAAATTTTCGCTAGATTATGTATGCTGTTCTGCAATTTTCGTTCGCAATGCTTTGCAATTTGCAAAATCGCTTTGTTGGACAAAAGCCCTTTGCCTCGTATTCACTGATAGCGCTCTGGCTCAAAGGTGTTTAAGAAATCACAAAAATGTCAAAGGTGGAAGATAATGGGATCAAAAATAAAATCCTACTGAATGTTGAGGATTCATACATATAAGTTATTCAATTCATTTTATGAAAAAATTGCCATTCATTCCGTCTAGTTCATGTATAAAAAAATAGCTGTAACCCATTGTTGAGTTTAATTCGTTCTGGAAAGATAGTTGTAACGCATTGAGTTTAGTTCGTTAAAGATAGTTGTATCACATTGAGTCTTGTTCACTTTAGATAGTTGTAGCGCATTGGGTCTAGTTCGTTAAAGATAGTTGTATTCATTCCGTCTAGTTCATTTATAAAAAGGTAGCTGCAACTCATTGAGTTTAGTTTGTTATAAAAGATTGTTGTAATGCATTGAACCTAGCTTGTTTTAGATAGCTGTAGTATATTGAGTCTAGTTCGTTAAAAGTTAAAGTTAAGTTCGTCAGGTTTGTTAAAGTATAATTATAAAGCATTGAGTTTAATTCGTTACAAAAATAGTTGTCATTCATTCATTTTTAAAAGATAGTGTAACGCATCGAGTCCAGTTCGATACATAGATAATTGTATCGCTCAGTCTTGTTCGTATATAAAAAAAGTTGCAACGTATTGAGCTAGTTCGTTTCTAAAAGATAGTAATCTTTCATTCATTTCGTCTAGTTAGAATAATTTTTGCCATGTATAGATGTGAACATACAATAGTGCTCATTTTTCATGCATTGTATAGATTTAAAACAGTAATAATCTTAAATTTTAAAAAATACTATTTCTGTCCTTTATTTTTATTTTTAAAATTTTTAAATACTGTATTTCACAAATATTATAAAAAATTTTAAATACAGGATCAAAGCAAATAATACTACAGTAAATATCCTTGAACTTAATATAAATTGCAAGCATTAAGATAATTTAAAAGTAATACAAACTTTGCAAAGCATTCATACCTAAATATCAGTAGAAATTGAATTGACTCTGAATTTTGACTTACTTTTATTTACTCCTTATTTATTTCAGCTATAATACCGATTTTAAATCATCTAACTTCAACAATATGTATGAAATGGCTAATTTACTAATGACATACTCATCGGTGTGTTACCATAGCTTTGTATTAAACATGTTTTCAAATTTTTGAAGTACCTGCTTGACTTTTTTTATTGCAATACGAAAACAAACTTGCAAGTTTATACATTTTTCAATACATTACACGAATTTTGTGTTTGAATTGCCTCTTCATGGGGTTTTCATAATCATTTTATAAGAAAAACTTGAGTAGTTTATCATGGGTATAAAAAATTTATACTATGATTTTTACTGTTCAGCTAGCGTTCTCAGTTACGAGTTCGAATAATATTAACTATTTATTAATTAAAGTGTATTAAAATCAAGACTCTTAGCTTGTAAAAGCATCGTATAAATATCAAAATATATACTTTAATCCTAATGTGAACAATGGAACTGCTCTTTATCAGTTAGCTCAGAAATGTTTGGTTTGATGTCTGATGACTTCAATATTAAGACATTCTCAACTTCAAGTCTATTTCAAATCAATAAATACTGGAATCTACTAGTTTTTGGATTCTAGAATTTAGATTTTAGAACATAAAAGAGTTAAAGAAAAAATGCAATATATTTTTCCTTGAAGGATTTATATTTTGCCTAGGGAAATATTGAATGTATTCCTCGACTACGCTTTGCGGACTACACTTTGGGAACTATTGCCCTAGAGCAACCAACCAAACCAAACTAGATATGAAAATAGAAAATTGTTTATTAAATAATTAAATGAAGTTATATGTGTTATATAGGACGTTCTGTTAGAATGGAGAACAAAGTTAAGAAAGAATTACTATCAATTTAAGTATGAGGCTCAACAAACTATCACTATATTTATTGTCCTTTGTCGCATTCCAGACAAATGAATGGTAAATGAATTTGGGACTTGCTTTAGATGATATATAAGTTATTCTTAGAACTCAAGGTTTGCTCAAAAAGCCACTAAAGGAGGCACAGTAAGAAGGAAAACAGCCTAATTTCGATAAACTGTATCTCCAAAAGTTTGCTGTGTAGCAATGGAACTTTAAACAGTGTCTACATTATATGCTACACAATACAGAAAAATTAGGCTTATATTTTAAGATTAAGTCATTTTATTCAAATCTAAATAAACACAATCTACAAGAAATATTTACAAGGACAAACCATGCATTTTCTGCCAAAATAATGACTGAAATTAGTAACAGAATACTTATATTTTAAATTAAAACCAAAGGTTATAGAATTTCAGCAAAATTTCTCCCATATTATATTCACATTTTTGAATAAAGTTCTTTTATGCAAAACTTGGTCTTTGAAGCTCTAATGATAGTTCAACTTCTTTCCAGTTTCATTTGTCTAATTTTAATAGTTTGAGAGCTATAGTGCATGCAGTTTTGAAAATTCTCATTCTGAGAAGTGCGATTAAAGCTAAATTAAAAGAATTAAAGCTATAATAGGGATGTAAGAAAAATCTTAATTGGGATCGAACTAAAGCAAATTTTTTTATGTAGTTTTTTTACCAGAATCAGCATTTTAGACTTCCTAAATTCATCAAAACTAAAAAATTTATTTTTTTGGAGTTTCAAAGTTACTTTGCTACCTTAAAGCGAGAAAAAGAAACCGTAGCGGAATATATGTGAGGCCAGAACACTTCTTTGATAAGACGTTCTGTTTTTTCCACGAATCGTTGTCTTTGGTAAAGTTCCAAAACAAATCCTTTTTGTAACTCTTTATCCTGACAGTATTGTTCTCTTCTTTGTTGTCCCAGTTGCCTGTCTCTTCCTCGCAACAAGATGGCTTTTCATCTTGCACTGGGAATACCTGAAGTATGACAGAATACGAATGACCTATTGTACCGTGTTACAACTGTTTTGTTTGATTGGTCGCCTACCCTGAAGCCACAGAAGCTTTTGACTTATGGCTTCTAAGACAATAGCGACGTTGCTACACTGATTATAGTTTTCCGGAACATAACTTAGACAAGACTTCGCGAGCAGTAAAGGATTTCTTGACTAGTCTTGTAACTACCGCATTGTTGATTGATTTCGAATTTTTCAATGCGTCTTGCACTTTGTCAGACAGCAGGCTTGTGTTTATAGGGTTGTTAGGATCACTTGTTTTTTTACCATTAAAACTATACCCGTAACGCTCCAAGAGGTTTCGAGTTCAAAACTCGGTTCAGCCAGACCGTCGTGTACGTGGGGATTGGTGCTCGTTAAATCTGTCGTGGCCTCAAATGTTCTCACATTGGCGTGGTGTGGAAGTCTGGAGAGCGGGGTACCAGCTCAGATGTTGACCTCGACATACTGACAATTGTTCAAAATTACGAGGCGTTGTCCTTGGATCTTTCACTTAGAGATTGATCCCAGACCGTCGCCTGGCGCAGCTTGTCCGCTTTTGAACCTTGCGCTATAAAACACCAACATCCAATCCAATCCCAGACTGTCGCCAATAGCCCGTTGTGTTGTTCCAGTGCGACGTTAATTAACTACCTACAGTGTGATTATCTTTTGATCACAAATCGTTGTAAATCGTCTTCATAGAATCTGTATCTTAATAAAGTGGCGCAACCTCCAAATTCTACATCGGCACGTTTCTGTTGCTGGCAAATTTTGCTGCAAAAATTGAGCTGGGATAATTTTGCTAATAAAATTAAAAATATAAAAACTGAACATTTCACTTTTCTGGTTCATCAAACGATAAAAGAATGGTTGCTAGAATATGCTGTAAAAATTTCAAGTGGATCAACCTAATAGTTTTATAGATATCATGGCCAACCACTCGCAAAAAAGCTGTCCAGAGAAAAACGCGTTTAAATTCTACATCTACGCGCGTCTGTAAATGGCTTATAACAGGACCAATTTCGATAATTTCGACTTGAAGTTTGGCAAGCATGTTTTTAATACTCGAACAAATAAAATTGCGTGAAAAATACAAAATTTATTTTTTTTCGCCGCAAAAAGAAAACAGACCCCCTTGAAAGATTTCTCCAAGGGTTATCGAACGAAAGATCCATGAAAAGTACTCATTTAGAGAATAAACTATCAGTTCTGTGTATCTTGAGGTAGGAAACATCAATATATTGTATTTACCTTAGATAAATGCCTAAAACATTTTCGTATTTTATCGTTCGTTAATGTGATTTAGCAAATTATCTGATTTAACTTCCGCTTACAGCAACTGACATTTACTTAAGATTCATGACTTATTAAATGTTATAAGTATCGATAGATTGTAACTAGTAAAAGTCCTAGTAGAGTCTGAAAACTTGAAATACGGCGTGCGACTAAAAAGACATCAACAGTTTCTTGAGTAGAAGTCATTAAAGTATGAGAATTCGGGAGACATCGTAGACATCAATTAAAGATGTCTGGCGATGCCATGGCTTATCAAATTGAAAACAAAAGCATAGTTATATTGAAGGCTTAAAATAATCACGTGATTTTATAAACTGCAAAATTTTGAGTACCATGCCCACATTGCGAAATCAATGCATCCTTTTGTATCCAGGCGACAGTTCTGATTTGTATTCATGGCACAAGAGATGCTGTTGTGCAGAGTCACCCTTCCTGTCGAAAGATGCCCCCTGCATCCATAATTGTTGGGAGTGTCTTGGCCATAGGGTTGGGATCAGCAGAGGGACAGCGAATGGCCAGGGAAAAGATGAGACTGGACAGCCATGGAGAGCGAGTGTCCAGATGAGTTAGGGTCTTCCGATACATTTTTCGGATTCAAGAAATCCGTGTATCCGAAGTTGATCCGACTAACTTTTTAGCGTTTTTTAATTTGCATTTGGGTCTATTGTCACGATGATTACGTCACGATTCCTCAATTACAATAATTTGAATTTGTTCTGTAATGGTTAGGAGGAGGTTGGGAAAAGTATTTTGATGGTTGGTTAGTTTTATGGATCAAGGGCCATATTTGGCCAAGCTGCGCCAAAAAGCTTCAAGTAAATGGACATACACATGGAAAGTTTTACTGACACAGAAGAGACAATTCAACCAGGGTGGAAAAGGGTTTGTATGGATTTCGTCTAAAACTAATCGCAGGAGCCTCTGACCTACACTGATACGAATTTCTTTTACAAATAAAATACCTTTAGAGTATAATGACTTTTCTAAATATGTATATTTGGTCTGTTTACTTATTGTTGCCAAAGTCCATTATGCAAGAATGACTTTTTTAAGCGTGTATATTTGGTCTGTTAGGTTTGTGCCATACTTTTATGTCAAAATGTCTCAATTGCAATCTGAATTTGTTCTATAATGGTTTGTAGGAGGTTGAGGAAAGTAGTTTGAAGTTTGGTTGGTTAGTTTTATGGCGCAAAGGCCATATTTGGCCTTTACGCCAACAACATCAAGTAGACATACACAAGGAAAGTTTGAATGATACACAAGAGACAAAACCAGGGAGGAAAATGGCTTGTATGGATTTCGTCTGAAAATATTCACAGGTACCTCCGACCTATACTGATAATATTCATTCTGTAATGGTTAGATCAGTTTTATAGTGTAAGGGCCATATTTGGCCAAGCTGTGCCAAACACAAGACTGACAACATCAAGTAATAAACACACAATGTTTTATTGACACGAGAGAAATGCAGCCAGGAGGAATTGAATCTGCGCCGCCCACAGCTCTCAGTTTACTAGCACGGTGAGCATACCCACTGAGTCACAGCAACCTCATGTAGGTAGTCGGTTGATTGATTAGGTTTTATTGAGCAAGGGCTGTTCTCGACCAAGTTGCACCATAGTCAAGTAAATGGGCATACACGCAAGGAAAGCCTTGCGAACACAGAAGAGATAAATACACCCATGGAGGAAAAAACCTGAGCCACGCATACAACTCTCAGGTTGCTAAAGGGTTGGGCAAGCCCACTGAGCCATGGTGTTAGGAGATTAGGAGGTTGGTTGATTGATTAGGTCTCGCGGAGCAAGGGTCATACTTGACCAAGTTGCACCAAAGTCAAGTAAATGGACATACGCACAAGGAAAGCTTTACTGACAGAAAAGACAAGTACACCACGGGAAGAAAATAACTAAAACGGATTTCGCGCGCGCGTCTGGAAATATTCGCAGGTACTGTACTCTGACCTACACTGATCCGAATTTCGTTTGCAAATTAAATCCCTTGTAGAAATACTTTTTTAAAGTGTAAACACCGAAACTCGAATTACAAAGGAGAATATATCCCCTCTCCCCTTTTTTATACACAGCGATCCACTTGCATCGTTGCCCAAGAAGAACGCTCACAAAGAAGTGGAAAGAATGTAGGACACTTTCAAAATCTGTAGAGACCTATTCAAATGGTGGCTGTCTGCTTTTTCGTTTATTGTTTCCTTCCCCTTCGTTCCCCTGTGGGGTTGCTTAATTATCTATAACGGTATAATCACCGTTTCCGTTATGCCTGGTGGGCTGAAAGCAGCAATGGTCGTGGTGGAAGTGACCAAGGACGAACGACTTGACTGCCATTTGGACTTATTAAATTCACTCTTCTGAAAAGGGAAAAAATCCGAATTGGATAATTTTTATCAATTCCTCTTAAATGGTTCTGTTTTCCCGTTTCTTGTTTCAACTTGAGGAATTAGAAACCTGTAATTTAACCCTCCAAGTGGTTTCGACAAGATATCTCGTCCATCAAGATGTAACAAATTGGTTTATGACGAGGTATCTCGTCATCGAGATATTGTCGACCTTTTGACGATGGTGAGATCAAGATCTGACAAATTTCGCTAATGTAAAGACGATATGTCTCGTCATCAACGTATTGCTAATTTTTTAATGGTAATAAGATCAAGATCTGACAAATTTTGTTAACGACGAGATATCTCACCCATCAAGATCTGACAAATTTTGTTAACGACCATATATCTCGTCATCGACGATTTTTGACGTTGACAAGATCAAGATCTGGTCAGTTTTTTCTAAAGACGAGGTGTCTCGTCAATCAAGGTATTGTCAGTTTTAGTAATGACGAGATACTTCATCGAGACAACCACCAGGAGGGTAAATTAAGCTTTGAGATTGTCTACAGATCTCGTCTCGGAGGATGTTAAAAGTTCGTTTTTATGAAACTCCTGATCGGGGGGGGGGGGAGGTTGATGTTTATCTCATGATGCTATATAAGTTCTACACCAAGACATAGAGGTTGTGCAAAATTAATTTTCAGCTGTTGTAGTGGGGTTGGAAAATATTTCTTGAAAAGTGAAACATTTATACAACTTTTCTAATTCGGATTTTTTTGGTTAATGCGAATGGTACTGCGAATGATATGATGTATTAGCCCGGCCACACACTGGAGCAGCATGCGGCAGTTCATACGACCTGCGCATGCGTACTTCGTTTCTGTACAGAAGACATGTTGTTTGTACGCATGCGTATTTCAGACGATTTAGTGTCGCAGGTTGGACGATGTTGGACCAATGTGTGGTCTAACATCAGTCCTAAGGGACATGAAAACGAAAAGAAATCTAAAAATCTATTTGACAGATCAGCAAACAAGGATTTAGAAACGTCTGCATTCGCCAAGCGGCTCAATCATACTGATTGGCAATGACTGACATCGTGTGTGTAAACTTTTCTTTACCTGAAAATCTAGTCATTAGCTCTGTATTATTCCGCAGGATTAATGAATGTTGGAAAATCCCCTACGGATTATTCCACGAATAGGGATTGGATGAAAATATACAAGATAGATTATCCCAATGTCATAACAATAATTCCTATTTTCAATGCAAATATTTAAAACCTACTTTTTCACGTTATTAACCCTCTGGGGGCTCATACGCATAATTTCAACTTGTAATTTAGTCTTTCCTGGATGACTTTTAACCAATTTTGACCTTGAGCAATACGATTTTTCCAAGGAAATGACCAGAATCTTTCTAAAGAATTCTTTTTTCGGGAAGTATACCAACAGAATCATTCAAAAGGATTATATTCTAAGGAAAGGAGCAATAAAATCTTTCCAAATGATTCTCTTCCAAAAAAAAAAGGACTAACAGTATCTTGCCAAAGGATTCTTTTCTAATCAAAAGACTAATAGAATATGCCCAAAGAATTCTATTCTACGAAAAAGACCAATATAATAGTTCCAAGTTGAAAGAATTCATAAGATGTTTTCAGCCAATAGATGTGGTTATTTAGTCATCAAGTATGTTGTAGGGTACACAAACACTACACTACTCGGAAATTTCGGGTTAAAATGAGATAACTCCCCAAATTAACACTTCTAGAAAAGTGGAAAGTTACTAATCTGGCTTTCAGTATTTTATTTTTGATGCAAATAAGACTCAAGCACTTTACTTCCAAAACCCACCTACACGCCTTCTTTTAATCCAACGCCAGACTTCAGCCTTTTTGCCATAAACCTCTGGCAACATAATAGTCTCGAAATAGAAATAAAATTGTAACTCTATCAGCGGTATTATTTACTGTGACTTCAGCAAGATCAGGACAACTATTGAGTTGGGATCCTGTCATGTCTTAAAGGCCACGCAGAGGACAAATTGGTGAGTTTGACAAGCCAATTCGGCATAATGACTTTGTAGGTAGTGTCCAGTAAGAACAAGGAAACAGGCAACTCCTATATTATGCTATTCAATGGGACATAGTTGGGCTTCCTTAGCTAAGCTATCCACCAATTCATTTCCATAGACACCAGTGAACCTTTAAATCTATAAATCCAGTCTTTTTTTAACTATGACTTTGTTAATAAGTCCAGAGTGCTTGGTTTTTATATTTGTAATACATTTTACTATATGGCATTCAATGGGAGAACATGGTTGGAGTAATTCAGAACCGGCTTTAGCTAAGGTAATCCACCAATTCAGTGCCATTAACACCCAGTGAACCTTCAAATATAAATATAGCCAGAGCTCCCTTATTCCATTCATATCTCTACGAAATATGAAAGGCTGATTTTGTTTAACAATAAACGATCACCGAAACTGTCCTATCTTCAACCTGGATACTACCCTTTACCAGGATACTCGAAATTATTTAAATCTCCTAGTGGTTTTGACGAGATCTCGTCCATAAAAATCTGGTCAGTTTTGCAAATGACGAGATATCTCGTCAATAAAAATCTGGTCAATTTTAGATACCTCGTCGAGACAAAACTGCCCTATTACTCCAAGAAGATGAAGATCCAAGTAGGAAAACCAAATTGTCCTTTGCCCAGAACTGGTGACAGTTGGAAACAGGATTTTGCATTAAAGGCTGCCAACTAGGGCAGTTTTCGAACGTGAAGATGAGCCACCTGGAGGATTAAACATTACATCCCATTGAATTCCAAAAAACTTCACTGAAAATAGTGGTAGCACAAACATCCCTTTATGAACAATTTAATTTAAGTTTGAACTCGTCATTCAAAAAAATTTGAATAAAAATATTCAAAAGGGCTGAGTTTGAAAGCTAGCAACTAATAAACTAAACTGTTTATTCATAAGAAAATAATAGGAAAATAAAACTGAAATTCTATGAGGTTTCTTAACTTTCCATTGACATTTACTTGAATCTGCAATTCCATTTCTTTACTGTAATAGTACCGTAATTTCACGCAACAAAAGTCCAACACCCGGACGCTAGAAAACTCCGATATTTTAAATGAACTGCAGCTAGTGAACTGCTTAAGTACTAATGACAGAACATAGATTGAATGATATTGTTATGGTATTATCGAGAACGCACTTTGTTCACCGTGTTTTTCACTTGTAGCTGTCACACACACAATGCGAGTTACCTATTACGCCTAACATACTGCAAAAAACTCTTTCAACTATGGTATTTATCAATTTATTAACCCTTGAAGTGGTTTCGATGAGATATCTCATCTATCAAGATCTGGTCATTTTGTTAATAACGAGAAACTTCGTCATAAGCATATTAACGATTTTTTGATGGTGAAGAGATCAAGATGTGGTCTCTTTATTCTAATGACGAGATACCTCGTCGAGACAACCACCAGGAGAGCTAAAGGAAATATTCAATGGAGTGTGCATCATAACCCAACTTTGGTCCAAAGTTTGTCAAAAAATACTAAATATATGAACTACATATAGAATAACAAAAGTGTTTGACATGAATATCTGATCTCACTACAGGTAATATCAGTAAATCTTTATTTTAGAAGCTATAACGAAGAATCTAATAATGAGCGATTTTAGATAGTTGTGTGGAATTACGGTATTTGTTTTCAGCTATGAATTTAGTCATTTTGCTATTTCTGTACGTTTTAGTACAGAAAAGCACTTGTCGGTTTTGGAAGGTAATGAAATTGGGAGAAGTGTTCCTGGATTTTGAAGTCATTTCAGAGTTTTGAGAGGAAAAACAGATTGGAAACCCCGTTCCGTATTATTTCCTATCCACGCTTGAGAAATTAAAGCTCGTTCCTTGAAGGGATTCGCTTCTTTTCATCACTCAAAAATCTCTCAGTGTGGCTGCTCGACGGATCCCAACGAATAAACATGCAAGGCCTAGCTTGCAACTTTGTAACTGTCATCTTGTCATCCGCAGTGTTCATCTGCTGGCTTGCGTGACTTATGACGAGATCAAGTGATCACTTCCTCTTCAATTATTGTCAGCCTTCAACTCTACAAAAAATGAAACGAACGAGGCTGCTTGGCCTGAAGGATAAACGAAAGGGAGAGGAGAAATGTTTTTCGAAATTTATCGGTGTTTGTTTTCGCCCGTCCAGCAATGCTCAAACTGGGTTTCGTTTTAACCCTCCTAGTGGTTGCCTCAACGAGATATCTCGTCATTAGAAAAATATTGACCAGATTTTGATGGACGAAATATCTCGTCATTAGAAAAACTGACCAGATTTTTATCTCGTCATCACCAAAGAGTCGGCAATATCTTGGTGACGAGATATCTCGTCATTAGTAAGATTGCTCATATCTTGATGGACAAGATATATCGTCGTAACTTACTTGGAGGGTTGAAATCTTAAAACAATACTGTGAAGGAAATAAAACTGCCCTTAAAGGAAGATGTAAACTGAAGTCAAAGTTTCGTTTTAAATTTATTTTGTTTTTAAGAAATTGGGTTTATTAAGAATACATTTGAAAGTGACCCGTTTAGACTTTGTGGGACTCCTGGATATATGCTTAAAACGAATGAAAGAAACTAAAAGTTATATGATTAGCAGTAGGTTATATAAAATTGAGAATTAAGCCTTTACTAAAATTAACTATCATATCGTAATGATGAATTTTTCATACAATGAGTTTCATAGCGGATCAATAAGCAATCTCATACCACATGATGAAAAATATTTTGCTTTGATCTCTAGGGAGTTTATAGTAAAACAATACTAAGTGATCAAATTTCAAATTTAACAGTTTCTCTTGAAATACTCAAAACAGGTAATCCCTACCAATACGAAGCTAAACTACTTCCTTCACTCATAATGTAATTAAAGCCGAAGAATATCATTTTCGATTTAAAAGTTTTCAATTCTATCTAAAATCATCTCGATGAATAGCAAATGGAAGATCCTGAGCCATTTTATTATGTTCAGGAAATTCATAGCATAACACGCTAAGTGATCAAACTGAGTTGAATTTAAAATTCAGTTCAAATTCAACTCGGTTTATTTTGAAATGCATTCGAAACAGGTTTTCTTTCTTGCAATACGAATCTAAACTAATTCATTCATAAATTTAATTAAAGCCGTTGAATCATGTTCAAAGGAAATGTTTTCATTTCTCCTATCCGAAATCATTCCGATGAGTAGAAAACGGCAGATCCTGTGCAGTTTTACTATATTCAGAAAATTCATAGTGCAACGCTAAAATATCTAGTGGTAAAATATTTAGATCAAATTCAATTCAATTTGAAATACATTCGAAACAGTTTTTGTACTTAACGAAGTTAAAGAACGAAACAGTTTCTCCAATATACGAAGCTAAACTAGTTCATTCACTCATAAATTTAATTAAAGTCATAATCCTTTTCAAATGCAAAGTTTTCATTTCTCCTATCTGAAATCATTCGAATAAATAGGAAACGTTAAATCCTGGGCCGTTATACTAAGTTCAGAAAATTCATAGTAAACAACGCTAAGTTATATTTCAAGTGATCAAATATTCCGATCAAATTTCAAATTCTCAACTCACTTTGTTTTTAAATACATTTGAAAAATGTTTCTCTTTACAATACAAAGCTAAACGAGTTCCTGCTCTCGTAAATTAAATTAAAGCCACAGAATCATTTTCCAATTAAAAGTTTCAATTTCTCCTGTCTAAAACTATCCTGACGAATTGTAAACGTCAAATCATGCACCGTTATACTACGTTCGGAAAATTCACAGTACAGCGCTACAATATCTAATATTTAGACCAATATTTAGATCAAATTCAATTCAATTTGTTTTGAAGTACAATGGAAACAGTTTTTCTCTTTAACGAGGTTAAGGAACAAAACATTATCTTCAATAAGAAGTTAAACTAGTTCTTTTAATCATAGATTTAATTAAAGTCGGAATCATTTTCAAATGAAAAGTTCTCATTTCTCCTATCTGAAATGATCGATGCCATAAGTAACGTTATATCACGCACAGATACACTATGTTCAGAAAACTCATAGTACAACGCTAAGTGCCATTTCTATTGATCAAATCAAATTTCAATTTCAACGCACTTTGTTTTGAAATATAACCGAAACACAATTTCTTCCAATACGTAACTAAGCGAGGTCTTTGACTCATAAATTTAATTAAATCCCCAGCAACATTTTCGAATGAAAAGTTTTCATTTCTCCTATCTGAAATCATCGCTATGAATAGCAAATGACAGATTATGCACCATTATACTATGTTCAAAAAATTCATAGCATAAGAACACTAAGTTATCAAATATTCAAATCAAATTTCAAATGCAACTCAGTTTGCTTGGAAATATATTCGAAACAGGTTTTCTCCTGATAATACGATGCCATGTTCTACGAGGACATGCGAGAAGGTAAAAGTTCCTTCATTCATAAATTAAAGGCGTAGTCCTTTTCGAACATAAAGTTTTCATTTCTCCTATCTGAAATCATCCCGATTAATAACAAATGACAAATCAAGTGCCATTATGCTGTGTTCAGAAAATTCATAGTACAACGCTAAAATATCTAGTGGTTAAATATTCAGATCAAATTTCAAATTCAATTCACTTTGTTTTGAAATACATCCTAAACGGGTTTTCTCCTTGCAATACAAAGCTAAGCGCTAGTTCCTTCACTCATAAATTCAATTAAATCCGCAGAATCATTTTCAATTGAAAAGTTTTCATTCCTCCTATCTGAAATCATCCCGATGAATGGCAAGCGTCAGATCATGCGCCGGTCATAATTCCAGCGCCGGAGCGTGAAACGCATCATGAAAGTGAGTGACAGTTTTGCTGAAAATATACCGGGGGTCTGAAGATATACCGCCCGTGGCTTCAACTCCCAGGACACAGCATCACATCTCATAAATCAAAAACGTGTCAGACAAGGCGTTGTTTCATTAGAAGTATGTGTTTGACGCTAACGTTTTGCCTGCAGAAGAATCCTCGTTAGTTGAAGTGATGGAGGAGGGTTAAAACCACTTCCGCGATTTTCTGTCCATCCAACCAGCTAGTTATTTAATTACACCTCTGTGTGGAGCATTTTATCAATAGGATTAATTAATGAATATTTCTTGTGGATTAAAAATGTCAAGCTTGAGGAGCACGATTTTTCCTCTTGTTTGGTTTTCTCTTCATTTTTAATCGTCGTCTTACTTGTTGATCGTCCGTTTTGGGACTTCGTACCTTTTGGGTATCGCTGTCTGTGTGACATGAACTTGATCCTAACTTCAGACGTGCGGGCTTAGACTCTTTACGCGTGTTGCGACTTCTGCAAGGGTGTAGCAATTAGTAGTGCGTAAAGCTTAGAAATTGGTAATTGAATACCGGAAAAAACACAGATTTGGGTTTTTTTTGTTGAGAATTGCATTGCCGAAACGTCGTTACCGGTTTCCTTACTCACGATACTTTTTTAATTGTAACTTTATTTTCTTTGTTTTACTTCAGAGATCAATTGAAGGGCAACATAATAAGCCAGTTTCAAATTTTTCAGGAAAGCAATTTTCATGTTAAAAGAATTCCAAATTTGTTTCCATATTTTTGTGGATGTATTTATCCTATCTATATATAGTACAGTAACTCTTTTTATCGCGTCACGATATATCGCACATTGTCTGTATTGCACATTTTACTTGTCCTCTGATGAATTTTCTGTTTGTAGATGGAGAGGAAAGCTGATCTGTTTCTTTAACCCTCCAAGTAATTTCGATTAGAAATCTCGTCCAAGATCTGGTCAATTTTCTAATGACGAGATACCTCGTCATCAAGATATTGCCGATTTTTTGACGATGACGAGATCAAGATATGGGCAGTTTTCTTCTAATGGTCATTTCGATTTGTTTTGAGCCCCCTCTGCAGACCCAGGACAAATTAACGAACGGGGTTAATATATAGCCTATGCTTTCCTCAGGATTCTAAAGCATAAATGTACCAAAGTTGGTGTGAAGTGGTATAACGGTGATGATAGTGATACTCAATATTATTCCTACGGGAATTTCGAATTGTTTTTAGCCCCCTTTGCAGATCCAGGATAAATTGAATGAGCTCAATATATAGCATATAGTAGGATTCTAAAGCATAAATATACCAAAGTTGGTGTGAAGTGGTCTAACATGTACTTGCAGCATGAGATTAAGGTAATGGACTGACAAATGGAAATGCTAGTTTTTGAATTTCTACCAAAATACCATACCACGTTACAATAAACTCAAATAAGCTTATATTGAGGAATTTTGGTGTATTCAGGTAATCCTCTATGCAGATCTTCGAAATTAGAGTGGATGATGGAAAATAAATTGGCATATAGAATAATCCTTTTTAACTCGATAAAATTCAACATAAATTCCTGCAAAAGCACTTCAGTAGTTTATGTAATTTAAAGAAAAAATAATCCGAAAATCGTTATCTTGACGGGTTCGGATGTTTTAGTGTCACAGGAACAAAATGTTTTATTTTGACGGAATCATGTAAATGTAAAGTAATGCAATGCTAAGAAATGCAGCTAGTTTGGCCAACAAGTTTACCATAATGCCTGAATATAGAGAAGTGTATTTAGTAGTAATTCACCTAGGTGAAAAGCAAGTTATTATGCTATTTAAACTGCATTTTAAACTGTAAAAGAAAATAACGATTAGTCATGAAAAAAATATACATGTAATATATTTTTTAATGCAATATATTTTTAATGCAATATATTTTTAATGCAATACATGAATTGGAATTTCTACTGACACCTCAGTGACATTCTAATGATTGATATTTAAAACTTCAATTTATCAAAATGAAAGCATGAAGTAAGGAAATATTTTATGGTGTCAGTGGAAATATTTTATGGTTTTTTTATATCTTTTGCATGATCAAAACTACCATACTCTTAATATATGTTAAAAAGCATTATGACTGCCTGGTTGGCCGTCATAATGCTTTGTTTAAAGTAGGGGTTATAATTTATTTTAGTTAAAGATCTTTAAAAATATTAATATACATTGTTTGATTACATCTGAATTTTTAACTCCCAGTCACTTTAAAAATGTCATTAGAATAAAATAATATAATTATGGTGTGCGTTACTTAACATTTCTTTTACGTAGCACCAACCCAACCTCATGAACAACTTTGATAATATGGAAAAATATATTTTGTTTCTAACAATATTTATGTTATTTTCATATGCGAACACAAATCTTACAGTTCAGACCTTTGTAAATCAGTCCTTGTATGATTGAATATTGCTATGTGATCAACTTTGGCGCTAGACATTTTATTCTAACAAAATCCTACGGAGTTAGTCATACAATCGCATCAATTCATCAGGTTCAATTCATTAACGAACTTTAACTATAGAACTTTCATATAAAGCTTGAAATTGTAATTCAAAATTCCCCATTTCCTAATTCACATATTCTCATTGATATTAACTATTTTACCATTCATTAAGTTTTTGATTCACTGTTTTTATATATTATGCCAACATAGTTTTTACTTAATTTGATCTTTTTGAATTTATATTGGGAGATTAACGAGAATCCATACATCTTATAGTCATTTTGTACTTAATCAGTTATGGATTTTATTTAATATTGTCCTTTGTGCAACTTGTGCCATTAAACTCACACCAAACCTTATTCTGTAATGAAACATAGTTTGATTTACTTGGACAGTTTTCATACTCTCTATTTTCGTTGCAACAAATAAAACTGGGTGGGTACAGCTTTTTTCTTTCTAAATTGTTTATGCTTTGAAGGAGCTTCCGTCCTATGTTTATTAAACTAATCCATACACTCTTGCAGGCATTTCATACTTAATCAGTTTTTATGGATTTTATTTAATCTTGTCTTTTATTTGACCTTGTGCCATAAAACCCAAACCAAAACTTTATGCACTGAAACGGTGTTGAATTTTCTAGAGTAGTTTTTAGTATATTGTTGCAAATAAGATCAAGGTTATTACGGTTTTTCGCACGGATTTTATTTAGTTTTGCCCTTTTATGCTTATGCCATAAAACTCACCAAAATCTAATTCATACAATGAAACAGTGTTGGATTTCCTAGGACGGTTTTTATACCCTCTAGTTTCGTTGTAATAAATAAACCTTGATGGGTTTTCTATCTAAACTGCTTATGCTTCGAGAAGCTTCCGCCAATGTACAATAAATTGAATCCACATTCTTGCAATCATTTTATACTTAATCACTTGTTATGAATTTGATTTAATCTTGTCCTTTTCCCGACCTTGTGCCCATAAAACTCACACCCAAACCCAATTCAATTAATGAAACGGTGTTGGATTTCCTAGGATAGTCTTTATACCCTCTAATTTCGTTGCGACAAAGCTGGGTGGGAATGGTTTTTCTCTCTAAAGTTGCTTTTTTGTTTGGAGAAGCCGTGCTTATTATAAATATAATCTATATTAAAATTAAATATATCACTTTTTCAGTCATTTTATAGTTAATAAGTTGTCAGGGATTTTATTTAATTTGGTCCTTTTGGCGACCTTGTGCCCTAAAACTCACACCAAAACCCAATTCAAATAATGAAACGGTGTTGGATTTCCTAGGACAGTTTTTATACCCTCTAATTTCGTTGCGACAATGCTGGGTGGGTACAGTTTTTCTCTCTAAACTGTTTTAAAGGAGCTTCCGTCCCATTTTCATTAAATTAATTCATATACTCTTGCAATCAGTTGTTACTTAATCAGTTATAAATTTTATTTAACCTTATCCTTTTCAAGATCTTGTTCCATAACCACTCACTAAAATCTCATTCTATCATAAAGATGTTAGATTTCCTTGGACAGTTTTATATCCTTTATTTTCGTTTGTAATAAATAAAGCTCGTGGAATTTCTCTCTAAATTGTTTATTCAAGAAACTTCCGTTCCGGGTTTATCAAACAGAATCCACACTCTCGCAGTCGTTATGTATTTTATTTAATTTTATCCTTTTCCCGACCTTGTGCCATAAAACTCACACCAAAACCCAATTCAAATAATGAACCGGTGTTGGATTTCCTAGGGTTGTTTTTATAGCCTCTAATTTCGTAGCAACAAAGCTGGGTGAGGACGGTTTTTCCTCTCTAAACTGTTTATGCTTTGAAGGAGTTCCTGTCCCGTGTTTGTCTTTGAGTAATGGATGTGTTCTTTTGTTTTGCAGAAAACAACGAGAACGGGATGCCTCGTCGGCTGAGGACTGCTTACACAAACACGCAGTTGCTGGAACTGGAGAAGGAATTCCACTTCAACAAATACCTGTGTCGGCCGAGGCGCATCGAAATTGCGGCTTCTTTGGACCTCACCGAGCGGCAAGTGAAAGTGTGGTTTCAGAACCGGCGAATGAAGCACAAGCGGCAAAGCATGATGACAAAAAACGGCGACGAAAAAAACGAACTGGAAGGCGGCGAGACGCCAACTTCTTCATCAACTCCAACCGGAGGTGGATCCACGCTCTCCGGGAACGAGGCTGACACCAACAAGACGGATTCGGCGGATGACCGATCGGCGACGGAGACCTCGTCCTCTGTAGGGAGCCCTGAGCGACCGCCGCGAGGTGCCAAGAAGCAGCGCGAAATCTCGTCGGACAGGACAGTGGCGGACCGGTCCCCCAACTCCGCGGCGGCAGTGGCGGCCAGCGACGGCATCGGCGAGGCCCTGTCGCCGTGCTCCACCTCGGAGCGGCTGCTCAACCTCGATCCCGAGTTCCCGCACCAGCAACAGGGGCGGATCCACTCCCCGGGCTCGATCCAGATCGGGGCGGCGGACACCTCGAGGAAGGGCAGTCCCGTGGTCGTCGGGGATCTCAAGTCGCCCGAGGCCCACTCCCTCTCGTCCTCGCCCCCCACCGAGCCCATCATGCACAATCTCAACAGTCTGGGATCGGATAGATCTCAAGCCCTGGCGACCAACGAAGCGAAGGGGAGCCGCGCGGTGTGCCCCGGCATGACTAACGGACACTTGAGCGCCACCGGTGGTCGGAACGCCAACCACAGGAAGCTCCCCCAATCGTGTCCGATGGACACCAGCATACCCTTCTGCAATTCCCCGTGCAATATCAACTGTACGCCTGTCGCGAGCACCACGCACTGCACTAGTCCGGGCGGGGGTGTCTACCAGCTGACGGCCCAGCACTGCCCGCCGAATCACTTGTCTACCAGCTCGTCATACCACGGCAGAACGAGGTCGTACTCGTCCACTGTCCCTTACTCGGCAGATCCGAATGCGATGATGGCGTACGGCCAAACTAACCACAGAGGCATATCGCCCAGCGTGGGCCAGGGCAGTTACTGCTACCGCACCCCGCCGTCTACTCCAAACCAGCAACAGTCCTACCAGCACCCCTCTCCCCAACGCATGGATAACGACTGGATCACGCAGCAGAACACGTACGGCACCCAAGTCCAGTCTCCAATCTATTACACCAACGACAGATCTTGCCAGCCTCAGCACGGCTCGATGCCTCAGACTCCTCAGATGGGGACTGGCACACTTGCCTCCCACTCAGTACACGCATCCCAACCCCGAAGCTCCTCCCACAACCCACCAGCGTCCCGATCCCCATACCCTTACTCAGTAGACTCCATTCCCCCCCAGAACCCCTCCCACGACACTCATGCGCATAACACGTACATGCCCGATTACCGAGGTGACATGAACACATCGTATAACTTCAATAGAAATTATAACAATCTCCATGCTAACAACGGGTATGATTCGAGTGTGAGCTCGTCCGGTGAACAGTATGTTCCGAACAGTATTAACCCCGATGGCTCTGTGTCGTATTGCTACCCTCACCACAACAACGCAAACGGCGGATACAGATCGGATTCCTTCGATGAGAATGGATCCCAAACAATTTACTATGATCTGAGCAACAGTACTGGGAATAACAACAGGGTGCCAGATTACAGTGCAACGGCCCCCAAACAGAATTTCCCACAGACGAGCAATCTGTACGAAGTCAGTCACACAGTCGGAGACACTGCTAACATTCCCACGTACAACCAGTCCGCGGAAAACTACAGGGGTCAGTGCTCGACCGATGGGGACTTAGCTTTCAATTATTACGACTCCTCCGATAGTTATTCATCGAATAACAACAACAATGGAGGGGCGAATAACAATTCATGTGGTACAACCGATTTCAATTTTCTTACGTTAGCTAGCGAGTTTTCGTCGCCGGAGTATTACCAGCTAAGCTGACTTCACTAAATGTACTTTGTAGATGCTGTGCTACTGCAAGAACACTCAGAGGAGTGAGAGAAACTGTTTAACATCTTAACTTCAACTTGAGACTAAGCCTCCAGCAATAAAACTGGGTTGCTCATGATTGGAAAATTGACATCCAGTATGTGATTTCAGAGAAATTGGGACATGTTAAGCTTAAAATCATACCAGCACCATTGATTTGAAATATATTATAAATCATTCGAAACAATCGATTATTTGGACGAGAATCGATTTTGACAATCGATTCTGATTATCTCATCATTCAACCTCAAGTTTATATGGAGCTATATTTTACAATGGTTTCCAATCTTAATGCAAAAGGCGTTTGATGTTTTATTTAAAAGTATTGAAAGCAAGGCAGAGTCTGCGAACGTTCCCCCTAAGGTATTTATTTAAATACTTCGAAAAGGGGTTGTGGAAATGTATCTGTAGGAAGAAAATGTGCAATACGGACAATGCCTTCCGAAATAAAGTCACAAATTCAGTTATTTAGTACATTTTTTCAAGCTATTCATTAACGATCATATAAGATTATCGTATACTTTTGATAGAAGGAATACCATGTTTTTATCGACAGATAGTATAAATCATTGTATAACTCCTATAAAACCATTATATTCAAAAAGTAACAAATTTCAATTACCTTTTCCAGAATTTTGGCGTTACCTATTCAGTTAATCATAACTCAAAAATGGCATTTACATTTAATCAAATCCTTTAGGTATTAAAATTAAGAAAATATTTGTGTTCAATTAGTCTGAGTTTTAAAATCATGTAGTCAAGTAACGAAATTTTTGGTATATAGTCAACAACAAAAAGCAATTTTTGTGCAATATATACTGTGTAATAAATGAATAATTTCTGTTTGAAATGAATATTAACTAGTGGTTGAATGATGGGCATACTTAATAGAGCGATACTGGTTTTAATGGCTCCGAGGCAATCTATTGTTTGTTTTATTTGATTAGATTTTACAGTTTTTTTAACAGTGCAATGAAATACAGTTTCTGAAGCTATGATTGTGTAGATAGTGTGTGTGTAACTGTATAGAGCTATTATTTGATCTGTGTTAATTTGTGAGAATTTAATAATACACACATTTATATAAATATATACATATATACACACATGTCGGCCTCATTCATGGCTCACCATCAGGAACCTTTGTATTAGACTCGACTGAGTTTCATTTCCAAAGTTATATATTCACTCAGATAAGCCGATTTCGAAAAATATTGTATTGCAGAGCAATTTTAATTTCAGTAGAAATAATGCATATAGATACTTTAAAGTATTGCAGACTCCTTTTCTCTGAATGGTCCATAGTAAATACCTCATAGAAGAAAAATACCTCAATATAGAGAAGTTTCAAGTATAACTGGAGAATAAGATGCACCATCATCGCGGCACGGTATATTTAAGTTAAACCGAAGGATATACACATGTTAGCTTTCGATGCTATTAACTATATGCTTTTCGTGTACTATTCAAACCAATGTGAATAATAACACTACTCGAGTATTTTTATGGTCTTTAACCCTTCAAGTTATTTCGACGAGATATCTCGTCCATCAAGATCTGACCAATAACCTCGTCATCAAGAACGACGATTGAATGCCGAATAATGAAGATATTGACGTTTTTTGATGATGACGAGATCAAGATCAGGTCAGACGAGATATCTCGTCCATCAAGAACTGGTCAGTTTTGCTAATGACGAGATGCCTCGTCGAGACAACCACCAGGAGGGTTAACATTAATTGCTTAAAACTCGCTGATTTTCCAAAGACACAATTTTCTGTCGGATATTATTGAAATTCTATGTGAATACACCCATCAATAAACTGTTGAAAGTTAACTGAAAATTTATGCATACACAAAATTAGTACAACCTTCAAAAGAACGAGCCAACCGTAAGTATCTGTTGCTTTATCTGAATTTTAGACTATGGACCCATCCAAAGAGTGATTTTATATCCTGGTGAAAGATAGGTATATTTATTTTTCATTTTATAGTCCTTTAGTAGGTGTCTGGGATTAACTTTAATCAGAGATATCGAAACTATGAAAACTCTATGTAAACTCTGAAACTATGTCCCTGGTAAAAGGTAATCTGCATGTTCTGTAGCTGCTTATCCCTCCAAGTGGTTTCGACGAGATATCTTGTCATCAAGATCTGACCAATTTTGCTAATGATGAGATATCTCCTCATCAAGATATTGCTTTTTTTTGTGTGATGACGGGATCAAAATTTGGTCAGTTTTCTTATGACGAGATATCTTGTCCACCAAGTTCTGGCCAGTTTTGTTAATGACTGAAGAGATTTGCTGATGACTCGTCCAGACAACCACCAGGAGGGTTAAGTCTATGTGTGATAGAATTAAATGAAGTTTGCTTTCTTGTTTTCATTTCTCCTGTCTGTGAATAAAACTATGTAAAAATACACACCATGCAGTTCTGTTCATCAGAAATTGCCTGTAGTCTAATGGAAATATGTAGCGATTACATTTATTAAAGACTTATGTGTCAATAAACAGTCGTTTTTCCTCGTCTCAACTGATGCCCTGAAATGATTTTTATCTTCTAAGCCTGGCCACTCACTGAGGCAGCGTGCGCCAAGACATGCGCATGCGTACTCTGGTTCTGCACAGAAAACATGTCGGTACGCATGCGTATTTCAACTAATCTAGTGTCGCAATGTTGGACCAATGTGTGGCTTGCCAGAGTTTACTATGCATATTTTCTTCATTTTATTCACAGGAAAAGTTAATAAAATCAACCAAGAGAAGGTAATTGAAATTTACCTTTCAGACAGTTATTTGGAAGACAGAACCATAAGTAAGTGTTTATACAAATTTATATAAAGCAAAACAGACTCTCAGGTGCAAGCAATATTATAAACACCATACTGCAGGGCTAGCCAATAGCCAAGCATGCAATATCTCCAAGTTTGGTTTTTAGAGTTACGTTGGTTTAAAGGCTGAATATAAAAGTAACTGATGCCTCAACACTTGGAAACAATTGGTAAGTGATTTGTATTGTTGTCTAGTGTTGCTAGCAAGATTTTCACAAGTCTTTAAAAGCCCTCCAAATGGTTTCGACGAGATATCTCGTCCATCAAGATCTGACTAATTTTGATAATTACGAGATATCTCGTCATTTGGCAAAATTGACCAGATGTAAGCGATATCTTGGCGAAACCACTTCGGAGGGTTAAATTATCTTGAATTAGTCCATAAAATAGCAAATTGGTTGTAAGTTGTTGGTTCGCAAACTAAATTGAATAAACACACTGAAGTTTTTCTAATTCTACCGTAACTTTTATGAACATAAACCATCTTTTTTAACAGTTGTGAATGCATGTATTCTGAAGGAGACAGTGGACTTTCAAAACCATCGAAAAAAACAAATTTTTAATTTTTAGTTTAAAAATTAATTAATAACAGATTCTTCTCATAGCAAAATAATTTTAAATTTACAATCATTTTTGACAGTTACACTGACAGCATGAAACACAGTAGATAAGTATTGTAGGTCTACAAAAACACGTTTTTCTTATGAGGTTTGATTTGTACTTAGTTAAAAACGAAAGATGTACCGTCAACTGAGGTAACTTTGGCCCAACAAAACGAAAAAAGATTGTATGTGCTGTATCTAGACAAAGGAGTGATTATCACTTATTTATTGCAAGGACCAATAGGTGGCAGTACTGCCTTGACTTTCTCATAGTTTTGTCTTGTAGTTAGTTCACTTGTCACGTACTCTATCACATTTACAAGGAAAAGTTGGAAGACAATATACGTTTTAGTGATACCAAAGTGGAGCAGCACTGTAGTGGTGGTAAATTGAGGAACTACAAGACAAAACTATGAGAAAGTCAAGGCAGTACTGCCACCTATTGGCCCTTGCAATAAATAAGTGATAATCACTCTCCTTTGTCTAGATACAGCACATACAATCATTTTTCGTTTGTTGGGCCAAAGTTACCTCAGTTGACGGTACCATCAAATTACCAGGGAAATATTTTCAAATCCCTTGAGTTCTGTTAGTAAATATGACTAGATACCTTATCTCTTTATCTAGTACCTCTTGAAATTGGTTTCATCTCAAACAAGTAATGTTAACTAATTTTCTACCAGAGGTAGAACAATGGTCACTTTCTGGAGGGGACAGCTCTAGAAACATGCGAAAACTCGAAATCCAAGCACTACATAGAATAAATATATTATAGTTCTAAAAGTGAGAATTTGACAAGAAAATGTAGCTGCAGATTATAACAATTTTTTCCGTAGTTCATACTACTGAATGATTCAGAAGTATTAAGACACCGGATTTCCATTGAATGGTTAAATTTATTTTTGCATATTTTTTAAATAATTTAATAGAAGGTAAGTTGTTTTTTCAACCATAATGTTTAGAGTCACATTGCCAATGAAATGGAGACAAGTAACTCCAAATTTACTCCTATAAGAATTTTCCGAAAGAAAAAGGAATTTTGGAAAATAAATTGGGAAAAACTTATTCGCAATAAATCAGGTAAAAATGTAAAAAAGCAGCAACAATTTTATGTACTTAAATTATGCTTTTTAATAATGCAGATATATAATGAATTTGTTTTTAGCATAGTCAAACGTAAGAGCTAATTATTTTCGCGAAGATAACTAGTTTTGTAAGTTATTTAAATTCTGAACTTCATTATCTTTCCATCATGAAGTTTTGGGAGTGAGAAACAGTTTACTTTAGAATGTTTATAAGTAATTAATTACTTATAGACATTTATGTGTGAAAATTAATTATGGTTTGTTAGCTATCTTCCAAATCTTTCAGGCCCATAAGCTGATATGAAAAATCAACAATAAATGGTTAAATTTATGTACGTATTGTTTCGTTGAAGAGATGTTTCATCATTCGTCAAAATCTTGTATAGAATTGCCTTTACCTGACTTAATAGAACCCGTCAGTAAATTTCATTTTTCAAAATATAGGGAGTCCAAAAAGTATTATAACTCTTTATTTGCTCAGCTTCATTATATAGACAATGATAAATGTATAAACCTATTCCTCTCCTGTTTAGGTATAACATGCTGGGGAGAAAACACTCATATTTAGTTATTCTATCCTTATTAGATACATTATCGGCACCTGAATGCAAGAACTAGGTAACTCGAAAAATGGTGCATTTTGAGTTACACTTAAATTAGTAAATCTAAGATCATGCATAATTTAATGCAAGCAGTAGGTAACTTTATTTATCACTTAAGCTCTATCGGCTAACAGTATTGTCACCTGAATGCAAGAACTCGGTAACTCGAAACATGGTGTATTTTGAGTTACACTTAAGTTAGTAAATCTAAGATCATGCATAATTTAATGCAAGCGGTAGGTAACTATTTTGACCACTTAAGCTCCATCGGCTAACAGTATCATAACCTGGTTGGTTGTTTTCGAGTTTTATGGCGTAAGAGTCACATTTGGCCAAGCATATTGTCAACTGAATGCAAGAACTATGTAACTCGAAAAATGGTGCATTTTGAGTTACACTTAAATTAGCAATGCTGATATACATAATTTAATGAAATCAGTAGGTAACGTTTTTGACCACTTAGGGCTCCACCGACTAACAGTGTTGTCACCTGAATGCAAGAACTCGAAAAATGGTATATTTTGGGTTACATTTAAATTAGCATAGCTGAGATCATACGTAATTTAATGCAAGCAATAGGTAACTCTCTGACCACTTAAGTTCCACCGACAAATGAAAGATGTATATATGGGAATTGTGTGATTGGGCGGCAAATTGTTTTTCCCTTTATCTTAAAACCAAAAAATAGTTACCTAACTCTTGCATTCAGGTGACTATATGCCATGCTAAATTGGTTTCTGGTGAATACTATGGTTTAAAAATTGTAGATAAACACAAACAACTGTTTTAATTTATCTTCAATGAAATATCAATGATGGTGAAAACCATACCTAGAAAGGTTTACGTCGGTAAAAGTACTAAGATTCTTAAATAATTTCATTGGATACATACATGAAGACACTAAAATACAGTTATTTTTATTCAAAACGATGAGCGTTTCGTAAAAGTTAGGACATTCTGATTATATTTTTACAAGGTTTAAAAACCTGCGAGTTTACATTTCCGCTGAGAACAGCAACTCAATCCCGAGTACCATTTTCTTCGAACCGTATCATTTTCAGTGATTCGAAGTGAAGTTCCTCTAATAGTTCCTAGATCGAGCCCCATAATCTGAGATGTCATCAGGAGCTTTCGACTCCTACTTCGCCAATGCAATGCGCGGAGTATTAAGTCCGCTGGCATCAACCCATTAGGTGGAATGGGCTGGGCTAAAATCGGAACTGGGCAAACATTTTAATCAGCAAGAACAAGAGCAAAGGTGTTTCATTTCTGCAGCTGGAAATCGCATTAAAGAGACCACCGGTTTCAATCAAGAACCCAGACACAAGTTTTCAGATCCTCCTTCGTAGTGTCACAAAATCTCAACCGGGCCTTGGCTGCATTTTCCCTACACGCTACATTTGGAGGGGTCGTCTCAATTTATAAATCTGTACCACTAGAAGCGAATGCCTGATTCTAGATGCGGTTGAACAATGGGAGCGGAGTTTTGTGGCTTGTTCATAGCAGGAAGAGGAGATTTTTAAAATTTAACCCTTCTGGTGGTTGTCTCGACGAGGTATCTCGTCATTGGCAAAACTTGACGAGATCTTGATGTACGAGATGCCACTCCATTAGAAAACTGACCAGATCTTGATCTTGTCAACATCGAAAAATCGGTGCGATTGTGATGACGAGATATATCGTCATTAGCAAAATTGATCTGATCTTGATTGACGAGGTATCTCTTCCAAACCACTTCGAGGGTTAAATTGCAATCTGCGTAACAACGATTCAACAAAATTGCTTCATTTTCGTTGATTCACTCCGATTTAGACTAATATCTTCACGAATGGCAATTTGTAAATTAGAGGGCTCCGGGCAACAGTGAAAATCCACAGAATCCACCGCGGCTTACATGCGAAACAGTCAAACAGTTCTGAGAAAACGATAGGGAAAAATTTTACTCACTGCTGTACTCAATAAGTGTTCTTCTCAAGAAGAAACCTAACTTTCAATCAGAAGCAAAGTGACTCTTAGTGGACTTCGCCATTCTAAAGATCACATTCTGATCTAGAAATTTCACTTATAAACCGACGATGTTCCACGACGATGAATCTTTTAAATATCCATGAGGATCAAAATAATTTCTGATTGTTTGAATGAGTTCTGAAAGTTTAAGATAACACGACCTTGAAAACAGTGTAAACCATAATTTTGGAATTTCTTGAAAATTGTTCTGAAAAATTTGGAAAGTGGCTTCTCACTAGGTTGCCCAGAGTTCTTCATTTGAAAGAACTAATTAATACATTGATAAAGCAAAAAGAAAGACTCAGACACCAGCAAAACATCAAATGAATTGAAGTGACATACAATGGGTGATCAAATTATTAGAACGACAGTGCAAAAAATATTTTCAGTTATAGGTAAAAATGGATGGCGGTTATAATGGCAGATTGTGAAACCAACAGAGTTGCCAACAATTTATTTAAAAAACTTTGACGTAATTTTGTGATGAAAAATAATACGAATTCCATATAAACATTTTCCTTTTAACCCTCCAAGTGGTTTCAGCGAGATATCTCGTCCATCAAGATCTGACCAATTTTTCTAATGACGAGATATCTTTTCATCAAGACATTGCCAATTATTTTATGACAAGATCAAGATCTGGTCAGGTTTTTTCTAATGACGAGATATCTCGTCCATCAGGATCCGGTCAGTTTTGCTAATGACGAGACACGTTTCTCCTTTGTTCCGAAATATCTCGAACCCTCGGGGCACATCTCCTTCAGGTGTGTACGGGCTTCACGAACCCGAGGTACTCTAGTGATCTTTTCATTCCCCATGATGTTTTATGTCTTTAGTAAACACGGACCGCGCTCTCGGAATACCCAAGCGATGTTTTACTCCTTTCATTTCACAACTCTATTTCCCAAATCCCTCTTTTTCCCACTTTCATGACATTTTTTACTTGACGTTTGTGTTTGGCGCAGCTTGGCCAGATGTGGTCCTTGCGCCATAAAACACCAAAACAAGCAACCCCAATCCCTCTTATTCTCCCATTTCACGATATTTCTTACTTGACGTTGTCTTATGTTTGCTTAGCTTGGCCAAACATGACCCTTGTCCCACAAAACTCCAAAACAACCAATCCAAATACCTCAAAAGCGACTGAAGTTTAACCCTTCGCAATTAGGTGACGGCCCCTCGGCGATGCCGCTAAATTCCTGTCGATGGTATAGAATAAGCAGAAAGAGGGTTAAATGAAAGGCCAGGCTGATGAGTCAGGCCCGAATAAGAAGTGCCATTTAAAGGAAAACGCTAGATGAAAATTAACCCGCCCTTTCGCGACTTGAACGGGGAGGACCCGTTCGCTATGTCCCTCAGAGAAGTCTTCAATCACTTTTCTGGTCTCTAACCCTTCCCCTTTTCGATACGGATTAAGACATGCGATTTGGCTATAAGGACATTCGAGTCCAACAGCACAAAATCATTAGCAGCCAGTTAGAAATGAAGGAAAAATTAGAAAACTTTGCATTAAGCTGATGATGAAGATAACCGAGGAGTGGTAAGCAGAGAGGAGTGGTCGGGCCTCATTCATTATGATATATTTACGAGCTTGCGTGTGCCTGTTATTAATTGCCGCTCACACTACATAAAAATGTCCCTTACACTCAATTTATACGGACGGATACATTTGAAGCAATCAAAGAAGATTAATCCTCGAAGTTTCGTATTTAAAGGAGCAAATAGGCCTTCAGGAGACGGCAAGATTGATTTGGAACACATGCCTTATTGGAGAGGGAAATTCTAGAAGGGATTTCGTAGAAAAATGCTCTACTTTTCGTACGGAAACTTGCGATTGCTTTCCCACCCGATAAGGCAATGACGGTGGCGGACAATATACATACCAGAAACTGATGTTTATACTTTGTCTCAAGCTTCCACAACTTTCCACCACTAATGATACTGATTAAGTCTACCAATACCATGAAAAATACATGGGTGATGCTGTATCTTTAAGTGCAAATACTGCTTTTCAATGCTATTTCCATTGAAAAGCATTCAATGATGAAAAATTTATGCCAGAAATTGATACTTGTACTTTGTCTCAAGCTTCCACAACTTTCCACCAATAATGGCACTAATTTAAGTCTTCCCCAATAAGATAAATACCTAGTTTCTTTCCTTGTTAATTTTGCAATTGCTTTTCACCATTATGCAATGACGGTGAAGGAAAATATCTACCGGAAATTGATGTTTAAAAGTTCCACAACTTTTCACCAATAACATCTTTCACGATACTATAAAAAATACTTGGTGCTGTTTCATTTTGTGCAGATTTTGCAACTGCTTTTCAATACTTATGTAATGACGGTGAAGGAAAATCTACCAGAAATTAATGTTTATACTTCGTCTCAAGCTTCCATAACTTTCCACCAATAACGACACTTATTAGATCTATCAATATGACAAAAATACTTAGCTGGCACTATTTCTTTTAATGCAGGTTTTACAACTGCATTTCAACACTGCAATGACGGTGAAGGACAATTTCTATACCAGACGTTGATATTATTTGCACTTTTTCTCAAGCTTCCAAAACTTTCCAATTTTACACCAAAAATAACAATACTGATTTATGTCTATCATTACGATAAAAATACTTGGGTAGTGCTGTTTCTTTTCATTCAGATTTTGCAAATGCTTTTCAACTCTATTAAGCAATGATGTTGAAGGAAAATTTCTGTACCAAAAAATATTGATAGTTATACTTTGTCTCTCCTTCCACAATTTTCCATCAATAACAATATTGATTTAAGTATACCAATATGATAAAAAATACTTGGGTTTCTTTTCACGCAGATTTTACAGTTGCTTTTCAACATTATTAAGCAATGACGGTGAAGGAACGTTTCTATTCCTCAAATGTCGATTTTATCTCAGCTTACCAAAACTTTCTACAATCTTCCATCAAGAATAACAAAACTGAAGTCAATCAATAAGATCAATAAACAAACTTCTACATTCAAAACGTCAGATTCTTAAACCCTGCCATTATACTAGCAGATACTAATTTATAGTATTTAAATATTAACTGCATTTATTTTTAGTCTATTTAACATTAATATTTCTTATTTTAGTTTGAAAGTAGTGTACGAAATATATAGTTGGATGTTTGCGTACATATGGATAAAATGGAATTTGCCAATCAGAATCTTGTATACTTAATGTGATAATTCGTGGTATATATACAAAAATAAGATCGAGTAGCATGGGAAATTTTACAATTTTTTTCATTTTATGGCTGATCCGGCAAAAAGGATCAGAGGTATCCAAATAGGTGATAATTATGATGGCTTTATTATTTAATGTACTCTTGTAGTCCTGGAGATTATAATACATATCAGAACTTAGATGGTTTCATAATTTCCTTTCACTATGGAATTAAAGGTAATGTAGTGAAAATTTATTTATACTATATTTATTTACTGCAATATAACACTTAAAGTCTTGAGTAATATTGATAGTTTAATAAGTAAACTCAAGTTCGAAAAAATTTCTTCTGATTTTCAAAAATAGGTCATTTTATTTTCAAAACAAATTTGGATATAATTTTTGAATAATTTAACATTTTGTTAATAAAAAAATTTATTTGATAAAAAAACTACAAATGTGTTATAATGGTATGCATACAATTTTCAAGTTAAGTCCTTACTGCTTCGTCCTTTTGAAGAAGATATTCACATACCTTTTTACGGTCAACACTATTCAGTATAAAACGAACGAATTACTGCATCGTCAAATAAATTTAATTCTTGAGATGCGTAATGTAACTAAGGTAGTTTCTTAACAGTGATACAAATAATGTAGCAAATTATTTGTAATATATGAAATAAGAAGAGGTTAATACATAGAATTAAAATAATTTACAAAATTTGAAACGCAGCCTTGAAAGAACTCGGATATTTTATTAGATGAGTTAATCAAGTCAATATAATCAGTTAATTATTAGACCGTTTGTTAAACGTTTTTAAATATCTGCATTTTCTTCCATAGGCCGTCAAAGCAAGTTTTCTGATCACATTTTTATTGATAATGTATTGATATAATTTAAAACTAAAACTGAATAGTATATACACAAAATTAACAATGAGAGGGTTTTTCTGTAAAGCGTAATAACAAAGGGCGTTAGTGTTCTGGCAACCTTTATTGCAATTCCTGGCGCAACTTGGCATGCTACTGAAGCTCAATCTCAATATGCCGCTTATACTAAAAACTAACGCCAAACATCGCCAAATCGGCGATAAATCACATTAGTTTCTAACCGGAGATTTTTTCCTTTTCCTGTTTATGGGCGCAGCTTGTCCACTTTTGGACCTTGCGCCATAAAACTCAAACATGCAATCCTCTGTTTATGTTTACACAGAAAAATCCTATCAGATACATCAATAATCATTTTCAAGAATCATTCACATCGCCTGAAATTCAATCATCACCCTGAAAACGTCTTAGTATTCCAAAAGCGAGCCTTTTCATAAACGCAGCAATTTTTTAAGCAAAACGCATACAAATAACGAATGTCATGAATATATGCACACTTTGCATATATACCAATACTGCAAAGTAATGAAATTATCTTAAAGTACTGAAATTTACTTTAAGAAAATTTCATTACTAAATATATTCAAAAGAATGGAATTCAATCATCAAAACTTAACAGCGACATAATATTTTTAAAGCGCTGAATATTTTATTAATTAAATCTGAAAAATCTTTCAAGTAGAGTAGCGCATTTTTTCTTGAGTACTTATTCGGATGGATAAATAAGAATCGAGAAATTTATATCTGATTATAATAGCATTACTTGACAGCAATGCACTGTTATAATCAGAGTGAAAACGGACACAAGTTTTAAAACCCAGACTTTAAAACATAAATTTTTAAAATTTTTGTGATAATTTCTTAACTCTGCAAGGATTTCGACGCGATATCTCGTCCATCTAGATCTGACCAGTTTTGCTAATGGTGAGATATCTCGTCATCAAGATATTGCCGATTTTTGATGATGACAAGATCAAGATCCGGTCAGTTCAATTCTAATGACCAGATATCTCGCCAAATAAAAATCTGGTCAGTTCTGCTTGACCAGATATCTCGTCCATAAAGATCTGGTCAGTTCTGCTAATGACGAGATACTTCGTCAAGTCAACCAACCATCAGGAGGGTTAATCACCAAGAGAGCTCAATGAACGATTTAGTGAAAACACACCGTAGCACATTTCATAAAACTGTTAATTTATTTTTGATTTTGTTGATTTTTACTTTTACTTATGTTTTATTTGAAGTTACCAAAACACACTACCAATCCTTTCACAGACGAACTTATTTTGTTGAAAGTTAGATGCGATTAACATGTATCATAATTTATTTGTTTTAGAGGATATATAGACAGTTTATGCCAAGGTGACAGATGTGAGCTCCAAAGAGTTTACTTTTATGACTGTAAATATAGGTAGCACTGGATAAAGTGTAATAAAATGTATATTACGGTGGATAAACTCGATTGAAAAAACACTAATCATCAAATTTTCACAGTAGTTGTACATACTCATCATACATTACGCAGTCGTACATAAATTTATGTATTTGTGTGGATTTGTAAAAAAATAAAGTTTATGTTAAATTCAACAAATCTGTTTAGTTTATTATGTACCAAGGGGCTTCGACTAGATCTTTTCCATCCAGATCTGACCACTTTGCTAATGACGAGATATATCGTCATCAAGATGTTGCCAATTTTTTTTATGATGACGAGATCAAGATCTGGTCAGTTTTCTTCTAATGACGGAGATATTGCGTCCATCAAGATCTGGCCAGTTTTGCTAATGACGAGGTACCACGTCGAGACAACCACCAAGAGGGAAAAGTACTCAAATGTATGAAAAGAATGCTTTAGATTATTCTCGTAAGAGCTCTTACACTTATGCAGTAGCGTAGCCTGGATCTCATTTCGGTTTATTGGGATTTTTATAGCGCAAGAGCCATATTTGGCCAAGCTGAGCCAAACACAAGACAAGCAACGTCAAGTAATGGACATACACACACAAAGAAAGTTTTACTCGGAGGAATTGAACCGATCTTATTTCGGAGGGCTCAGAGTGAAAATGGAGTTTTGTGCATAAGTTAAGATCTCTTCACAATTTATCAGTTTCTGTAAGTCTACTCAAAATGTATGAAACGAATGCTTTAGATAATTCTCGTAAGAGCTCTTACTCATATGCAGCAGCGTAGCTTGGATTTTATTTAGGTTGGTTGGGTTTTCTATGGTGAGGAGCCATATTTGGCCAAGCTAAATTATATTTTTACGTGAGCTTATAAAACATTTTGATCTTTATCAAGTTGCATGAACGTTATGTGATATTTACATGGACATATGCAACTTGTATAGATATTGCATGCAATTTTTAAATAAATTGCATGTAATTTATATGAACATCTGATGCAATTTACATGAATATAGGATGCAATTTGCATGAACTTTAGATGCAATTTATATAAGCATTGCATGCAATTTTTAAATAAATTGCATGTAATTTATATGAACATCTGATGCAATTTACATGAATATAGGATGCAATTTGCATGAACTTTAGATGCAATTTATATAAGCATCTCATGCAATTTACTTGGACATTGCATTCAATTTGCATGGACATTGCATACAATTTAAAGAAACATTACATGCAATTTGCACAATTTACATGTGATTGCACAAAATTGCAGTAATTGTACTTTAAACAACCTCCATGGTCATGGTCTTCAGGGCACACTATTGTAGATAGGGGGCTCTGGAATAGCTTAAAATCATTACTCGCTGGTATTTAGAAAATTATAAACGATACAAAATATTTACTTTGGCATAACAAGCAAATCATTTAAGACTTAACTCCAATTTTCAGCAAGGTATATTAGTCAATCCATGTAGCTTAAAAACAACTGATGTATCGCAAGCTATAGAGGAGTTAAAATATTTACTTAGTCTTTAAAAATGATTTGTTTTATGTACTATTAACTCCCTTTTACATCCAGTTATATTAGTCAACCCGAATGGCTTAAAACTATTACTCTGGTATATCACAAGTTATAGACCGTTGAAATATTTATTTTAACATACTAAACAAATAATTTTTAAAGACAATTAACTACCATTTTCAGGAACTTAGTCAACCCGAATAGCTTAAAATCATTACTCTGATCTATATATAAATTCTAAAATCATTCCAAATAATTCTAAAATCATTACTCTCTTCTACTAGACTTCTAAATTCTAAAATCATTACTCTACTATTTTCAGCAACTATATTAAACAACCCGTATAGCTCAAAATCATTACTCTGGTATATCACGAGTCAAAGAAAAGTAAAAATATTTACTTTGACGTAATAAGCAAATCATTTTTGAAGACTTAACTCCCATTTTCAGCAACTTATTATTCAGCCCATATACTAGCTAAAAACCATTACAAAATGGATATACATCTTAAACTTGGGAAAACGGGATAGGTTGACCAATGACCATACCACCAGCGATATTTTTCAAACTATCTGATGATTGACGCTACAAATCAAGGTTGCGTTGGTTAATTGGGCCAAGTTGGTTAATAGCCAAACACAAGACAACCTCAAGTAATGGACATAAGCCACAACAAATCAAGGATTGTGTGCCTTGTAACGGCTTTATCATGTACCAGTGTGAATGTAGACGCACCTAGTCAGAACCGGTTGGAATTTTCAATTTTTATCCTGGTCATTTTTGCATACATAAATAATTGTTTCGGATTTGTTTGCAATACTTTAAATGTTTCACTTTCGTGATAAGGGAAACTAAGGGCCCATCACCTCCGAAATTATCTTGATACAAAAATATTTGCTAAAGTTTAGCTTAATCTATGAAATCAAAGATATGTTAAACCTATGACGTTCAAGGCATCGACCTTCTAATGAAATAGACAACATGTGGGCGGAGTCGTAAGATTTCAGAAGGGTAAATTATGTGGGCTCACGAATTGACTTTGCCGATTGGCTATCGAAAGACTGCGTTTTTCATCACGCCGGGCAATAATTTTAACCATTCAATAATTTGTACCACATTAGGATTCATACTTTTTCCCACAACCACGTGACAGATCTTCAAACCGAACGACAGGAAGAAATATGAAGCTGCTGGCACAATCTGTCTATTTTATTAGAAGATCGATTATTCAAGGAGTACCCATGGGGGCTAGGTCCTCCCAAAGGTCTACCCAAGGAACGCCCATGGGTTTAGGCCTTTCACAAAATAAATTTTAAGCTAAAAACAATTTAAAATGTAAGAGGAAACCGTAATTCGAAGTTTGGCTAATCTACAAGTAAAACTTGTAGATACGATTTGTAGTGAATGTGTTGAAGGAGGAAAAACAGGTGTGGTTGCATGCAACAAGCTGACCCAATGAATACAGGTCACTTTACGTTCCAGCGAACAGACGTATTGTTCCAGTAGAACAAGCCCTAAATCCATTAAGCTGTATGAGCACTCAGATTCAACAAATGATACGCAACTCTAGGCGAAGTCATTTTAGAAGGTGGTAGTCAAGACAAATAAGACGGTCGAAAAAGATCGCTATATTGACCAGTACACAGTTAACCCTCCAAGTGGCTTCGACGAGATATCTCGTCCATCAAGACCTGACCAATTTTGCTTATGACGAGATACCTCGTCGAGACAACCACTTGGAGGGTTAAGAAGGCACGGAAGGAAGAGAAGACAAAATAAAATTTTATAAAATTTAAAGATTTTCGTGATTCCTGTTATTTTTCATATCCTTTAGCTATCAAAAAGTCAAATTAAGTGGGCCAACAGTTGGAGGGGCAGTTTGGCTCAGTGACTTGGCGTCAAGTTTAGCTGCATAACATATCGCTGTTTAATAATTTCAAATTTCCTCCTGGATTATCCTGTTCGAGAATGATAAAGTGCAGGTGCAAAACATTTTAAACATTGAGTTCATTTTTAAAAAATTAAAGAAAAAGATGGATCACAAAATAATTCGAGTTCCTCAATAACTGATCTTGCAAAGGATGAAGAAACAGCTAAACTTTTGGGTTTGGTTCGGTTGAGTCTTATTTCGCAAAGGTCAGATTTAGCCAAGCTGTGCAAAAACAAATAAACGTAAATTAATTTATGTACAACACAAAGACAGCTTTTATTCAGAGAGAGAAATGCATTCAGGGAAGAATCGAATCTGCACCGCCTAGGACTTTCAGTGGATTCATGTACATGTAGAGTTGGTTGGGTTTTATGGCGCAAGGGCCATATTTGGCCATGCTGCGCAAATAAACAAGGCAGGTAACATCAATTAATGGACATTCAAGGAAAGATTTACTAACAAAGAAGAGAAATGCGCCCAGGGTAACTTACAGGAATTGAAACCTACAACTCACAGGTTGCTAGCGCAGTGAGCAAACCTACCAAGCTACTGGGGACTCCCTAGACTTTTTGGGACTTGATACTAAACAGTTTGAGCCCTAGACTTTTTAAGACCTGAGACTAGACATTTTGGGATCTGAAACTAGACTTTTTGGGAACTGAGACTAGACGTTTTGGTACCTGAAACAAGACAGTTTGGGCCCTAGACGTCTTAGGACCTTAGACAAAAGATTTTGGGCCCTAGATTTTTGAATTGGACTTTTTGGGACCTGAGACTAGATTTTTTGAATTGGACTTTTTGGATTTGAGACTAAACTTTTTCAATTAGACTTTCTGGGACCTGAGACAAGACTTTTTGGAACCTGAAACTAAACTTTTCGGGACCTGAGACTAGACTTTTTGGGACCCGAGACAAGACATTTTGGACCCTAGACTTTTTGGGATCTGAGACAAGACATTTCGGGACCTGAGATCAGACATTTTGGGCCTCAGACTTCTTAGAACCTGAGACAAGGCATTTTGGGCTTTAGATTTTTTCGGACCTGAGACTAGACTTTTTGGGACCTAGGGCCAATACCGCCCTCTGTCTTAAACAAAATTTAAACATTGAAAGTGAAAATATATTCTATAATTAGTCAAATAATTTACAAAAAATATACTCATTAGAACCATCCTGGTTTTGTTAAACAAATTCTATAATCAAAAATTAATATTGTTTACTATTCATTATTAACTATGCATAAAAATTAGCAAAAAGTCGGAATTCGTTAATGGCTCCTATTGATGAGTTTCCAGGATAGAAGTCAGAAGAGGCGCCCTGTCTTATTTCGTGATCTCCAGACGTCTGTGAGAAGGGAAATTTATTGTTTCGTCTCTTTTCAGAATAGTACACAAAGCTACAGGAAAGGAAGAAATTGCTTTTAAGCATTTTATTATAAAGATTGAGTGTGTGAAAACTTTCGCTTCACGCACTAGGAAATTGTTGCTTGAGTTGTGAAATATTTTCCCGAGGAAACGCCTTGTTGATAAATACTTCTGAAATGTCACCCCGATCAGACAATCGGAGTCACGGCCCCTGACTCCACCTCCCTAGCTACGCCACTGAGTAATAACCTTGATTTTTGCATAAACACAAAAGTAGTAAAACAGCTGTAAAAGTTGTAAAAACATTAGAAGGGATGATTTGTCGATGGTCTGCTTTCATAAGGGTTTAAACCCAGGGCCTGTTAACCCTCCAAGTGGTTTCGACGAGACATCTCGTCATCAAGGTATTGCCAATTTTCATGACGAGAGCAAGATCTGATAAGTTTTTCTAATGTCGAGATATCTTGTCCATCAAGATCTGGTCAGTTTTGCTAATGACGCGATCCCTCGTCCAGACAACCACTAGGAGGGTTAAATCCAGGGCCAAAGCACTAACTACTCAGCTACCACCCTATCAAAGGGATTATAACTCTTGACTAATCGTTGCCTTAAAGTGGATTCCAAATCACTGTGTCATGTATGACAATGAACAAGCGGACTAATTGGCTAAGGCTGGAACACAGTTCCCCAACCTATAAATCCCCTTTACCTTTAAGAAACATCAAGATGCTTATATGCTCGTCTATAAGGACTGATAGACTTTCAATCTACAAAGAGATGTCTTCAGGAAAAAAGTGGGATGTTGTATTGACGAATAAAGCTCGTATCCCAGGTTCATTGCCCAGAGCAGTAGGAGTCGCTTGCTTTCGACTTCTTACCAGACATGACTACCTACATAGACACTTACACCGTATTGGAGTAGCAAGATCAGCTATTTGTCCCCTGTGCAAACTGGGGCCACAGAGGCTCAAGCATGAGGCCTTTCAATGTTTGTTAAGCAATCTGTGAGTTGTGGGCAACGCAAGACTCGATTCTTGTCAGGTTCGATACCTCCCTGGGTGTATTTCTCTCTTTGCCAGTAAAACTTTCTCTGTGTGTATGTCCCATATTTGACGTTGTCTATCTTGTGTTTGGCACAGTATGGTCAAATATGAGCCATAAAAATCCACCAACCTTTGCAAACTGCACGAAATGACTGGATACCACCTCAAGGACTGCCCTGAAATTCCTGACAATACAATTGCAAAGGCTAGATTGTATTAACCTACCTGGATGGTTTACCTACGCGTCGAAAACTTCCCTGTAGTGGCCAGTCTGACTTAAAAATCTGTTTCAAACTGTCACCAGTTCTTGGCAAGGGGCAACTCGTTTTTCCTACTTGGATTTTTATTCTCCCTTGAAGTGATAGGGCAGTTTTGTCTAGGTATCTTATCATTAGCAAAAAACGGATTTTGAATGAGATATATCGTCAAAACCACTTGGAGGGTTAAGCCATGTTTAATCACTTCAGAAACTCCATTGGGCAGCTAGTCGACTTATGGCTGAGAAGCAGATGAAGGCCATAGGATAAAAACCTCTTGAATAAATCTCTTACACGGATTGGGATTTCATCTACCCTGTGTCTTAGGACCTTCTCCCAAGTCTGGATACGTTACATTTAGGTACATTCTGTGCTGTTAATGGGACAGTGGACTTTCAAAACAAACTTTCGCGATTGTTACGAAATTTGCACTGTTTTATGCTTAAAAGCCTATACATAAGGTTTGGTTAAAAAAATATTAAGTCATTCGGTAGTTATTACATAAAACGAGGCCAAAGTTGTGATAAATTAGCAAAAATGAATAGTTTCCATGAGCATTAATTTTCCATGTATATTGTCAGCATTTTAATTCACAAAACAATTTGTATACATATAACCCAATTTGGTAAGTATATCACTCAATTGTAAATCAAAAATAAATTGTACCTTAAACACCTAAATATTGCTAAAAAAAACATAGGTTTGGCAACATTTAAAACGAAAATTCCAAAATTTGGACGCATGATGAATTTTTCATTTCCACTTAAAGGGGTATACAACAAATTTCAATGATTATCCAAAAACCATTTCAAGTAAATCAATTAAAACCAGATTCGCATGGATCACTTTGAAATGAGAAGAATTTAAAAAATCTCAATTGACTACTATACTTATCTATTATATTTTTTATGTTGAACTTTTAACCCAGTCTAAAACGATCAAAATTGCTATTACTTATTATTTTATACTTTCTTTATTATTTATTTTTACTTTCTTTAGAGTGTGATATCAATTAATTTTTAACTCTAAAATTAAAAAATGGATATTTCCATCAATTTTGGTGATTTTGAAAGTCCACTGTCTCGTTAAGGCCTCAGTCATATCGGTTCTGATTCCTGACTTACAAATATTTAAACCCCCTTCAAGATAAGATCAACATGACAGTATGGTTCCATTACTGTCAAACAATGATGGCATAGAATAACATAGCATGGCAGATGAATTCTTTAGATGAGAAATTGGTTCTGTCTCAAACAAAGCATTAATGTTTTTTAAAAACCGCTTTCGTTATTTCGATCGTTGTGTCGTATAAATATATTTCAATCGTGCATTCAATTAAGACCTAAATTCATAAGAATAGAAGGTACGTAGGTAGTTAGTTAGTTAATCAACGTCGCACTGGAACAACTCAACGGGCTATTGGCGAGGCTCCGGGATCAATCCCTAAGGGCGACGCCTCGTAATTTCGAACCACGGTCAGATGACGAAAACAACTGAGCTGGCACTCCACTCTCTAAGCTTCCACGCCCGGCAAACGCGAGGACATTTGAGGCCCCGACAGATTTAATGTGCACCAGCCCTAGTGTACTCGACGGTTTTTGGTTGAACCTCGTTTCGAACTCGAAACCCTCCGGTTGTAAATCAGTTGCTCTTCCAACTGGGCTACCGAGTTCCCATTAAAGTAACAGAACGACATTTGAAAATTTTCAAGATTTCGAAATTACTCAACTTTTATTTAAAAAATTTGTTTCAATTTTAAAGCGATATTTAAGTTATATAACAGGAAGTGAACTGAGAACATTGTACAGTCCTAAGTATTCTCATTTTTAAAAAGCGTTTATGTACATCAAATTTTTACTTCTTCACCTCGACACTTTTCCCCCCGAAGTAAGAATAACCACTTATCTTTTATCATAAAAGGAGATTATAGACTCTTAGTTACCGAAAAGAGGCGAGGTTTTTGCAGCCGAAATAGCTGATGAAGTCGGCACCATTTATCAATGTAGTTCGTACCATATTACCGAAAGAAGTCGACCCTAACGGTTCTTACTTTTAGTTGAATTCGGCACCAGTGGAAGCAACAAAATTCATCGCATTTGCATAAAAAACTCCCCCGCTCTTCATTCCCACCGAAATAAATTGAGAGGGAGCCTCCACTTCTTTTTCTCACAATCCGTTTATTCAGCAGCTAGCTAATCTGAAAAAAAATTAGGGGAACCATATTTATGAGAAGAGAGGTACCCTAGGAACAGCTAGCGCAGTTTCCCGAATCGTTCCCTTTGCATAGGTGTCATAAGCTCGGCCGAAAGAAGTGAAGACTAATGCCCAAGGGAACAAATGGAAATAAACCGCACAAAACACATTCAAAGATCCCATCGCACATTTCTTTCCAAGGAAAAGCTCAATATTTCTTTACTGCAAATGAAGAAAAGACTTGTGAGAATACAACCATTAACCATAGTCAGTTTCGGCCAGGGAACGTATCATTTCTACGGCATATATCTATCCATCTAACCGTCTACACGCATATATATCTATAAATCCAAAAAGAAACGTTTGTTTTGTGCAGAATTTCAGCGGTTTTCTTCAGAATCCACCTTCTATCTCTCCGGCTGGGTAACGTATTAGTATTTCTTTGTGCTCCCCCTCTGCCATAGGGTGGGAATAGTGCCGTAATCAAGTGCCATTAAGAGACCAAAGGTTTTCTTAAAGGGTCCAAAGGAGACTCGATGCTGCGAGCAGTGCTTTTCTCTTTTGAACTGGACGGTGTCAATCAATTGAGCGTCTAACGGGAAAGGGCACGTTAACAAATTTGTAGATTCTACTCGTTGGTTGGTTTTATGAAGCAAAGGTCATATTTGGCAGTGATGCGCCAAACACAAGACAACAAACGTCAAGTATTGAACATACATACACAAGATGAGATAGTTGTATTAATCTTCTGATGTTGTCTGGTTGTCTACTGGTTGGTTGAGTTGGGCTGTATGACGGCAAAGGCCATATTTGACAGTGATGCACCAAACACAAGATAACAAACATCAAGTATTGGACATACACAAGGTGAGGTAGTTGTATTACTGGTTGGTTGTGGGTTTTATGACGAAAAGACCGTATTTGGAAATAATGCGCCAACCACAAGACAACAAACGTCAAGTATTGGACATACACACAAGGTGAGGTATATATAGTTGTATTAACCCTCCTGATGTTGTCTGGTTGTCTACTGGTTGGTTGTGTTGGGTTTTATGATGAAAAGGTCATATTTGATAGTGATGCGCCAAACATAAGGCAGCAAATGTCAAGTATTGGACATACACACACAAGGTGAGGTAGTTGAATCAATTCTGTGGTTGTCTCCAAAATGTGTCTCGTCATTTCCAAAACTGATTAGAACTTAATGGACGATATATATCGTCATTAGAAGAAAAAGGACCAGATCTTGATCTCGTCATCATAAAATAATGATCAATGCCTTGATGACGAGATATCTCGTTATTTGCTAAATTGGTCAGATCTTGATGGACGAGGTATCTCGTCGAAACTACTTGGAGGGTTTTACGTCATACTGGAGCAACACAACGGGCTATTGGAGACGGTCCGGAATCAACCCCGAAGGGAAAGATCCGAGAACAACTCCTCGTCATTTTGCACCACGGTCAGATTTATTACTCTGGGAGGAATCTAACCTGACGAGAATCGAATCTGCGCCACTTATAACTCTCAGTGGATTCATGTATAAGAAGGGTTGGTTGGGTTTTATGGCGCAAAGGCCATTTTAGCGGTGCTGCACCAAACACTAGACAGACAACATCAAGTAATGGACATACACACATAAGAAAATTTATTGACATAAGTAGAGAGAAATACACCCAGGGAAAATTACATGAGTCGAAAGTGTAACAAATTAACTTAACTTTTAACCCTCCAAGTGTTGTCGATATATCTCGTCCATCGCGATCTGGTTAGTTTTACTAATAGCGAGATACCTCGTCGAAACAACCACCAGGAGGGTTAACTCTCTAAGTAGTTTCGACAAGACACCTCGTCCATCAAGATCTGACCAATTTCGCTCATGACGATATATCGCGTCATCAAGATGTTGCCAGTTTCTTATGGTGACGAGATCTGCTCGGTTTTCTTCTAATGACGAGATATCTCGTCCATCAATATCTGGTCAGTTTTGCTAATAACGAGATATCTCGTCGAGACCACCAACAGGAGCGTTAAGGGGTGGTGGGACCTGGGCCAGTAAGTCCCGGCCCAGCTCAATTTTAGCTTAAAGAGAAAGCTTAATGAAGAAAAAAAAGATGAGGCCACCTCAAAATAAAGTAGAGACGACCCACACCCAAGTTTGAAATGTAACGGGTATTTACAGAAAATGTAGAGATTACGTGGAAGTATATAGTTGATGTCCGCTAATTCTGAAGAAATGATACGGCTTATTTATTATCATTATGTTATTTTTAATATTGTATAAGGTGTTGGTTGTTTTGGTGTTTTACGATGCAATGGCCTTGTATGGTCAAGCTGCGCAAACACAAGACAACGTCAAGTTAAAAATGTCGTGAAAGGGGGAAAAAGAGGGATCGAGGAACAGAGTAGTGGGGCGATAGCAGGGATATATCGCTTGGGTGTCCCGAGAGCGCGACCCCCGTGTAAACTATAAAATAAACACACATAATGAAAGTTTTACCGACACAGAAGAGAGAAATACACCATGGTAAAAGCCTCCCTGGGTGTATTTCTCTCTTCTGTGTCGGTAAAACTTTCATTATGTGTGTTTATTACTGCATATTGTATGTCTTGTGTCTGGCGCAGCATGGCGAAATACGGCCCTTGCGTCATAAAACCCCAAAACAAAGCAACCCATAGAAAAAAAAACATCTAGATTACTTCAGGTTCTTGAAGCCCCAAAGGAGATGTACTTCTTAGGACTATTGTGTAAGGAAGTTGGATTTCTGCTAGCGTTTGCTATGCAGGGGATTTGTTTGAAGGTGATGGTTTAGTTTAATAGTATTTGTGTGCTAGTTAATTGACACACACATAGGTAATGATCTGCGTCGCCAAGCTCTCCCCACACTTCTGGACAGTGTGGGGTACTATTGAGCTTAAAACGATGAAGATAGTGCAGGAATGGCATGACCACTTTGGTAAAAGATGAGATTTTTATTCTTTCGTGATCTCTATTAGTAATTCGTGTGGTAGAGCACGCCTGGAGATCAGAAAGAACATGAAATGAGAGAACATCTGTGATCATTTGCAGCTTACCATTTCAAAGACGTGCCCCTAAATGGGATTAAGTTCAAGTATAACCACACACAGTCGCAGCTCTTAAAATTTAAAACCACTTAAAACAAGCATTATCGACATTTAACATTTTGCAATGTGTTGTTTACCCCCAAAATCTACAGTTGTATCAGCCACGATGCAGCTGATAATGAAGCAAGTTCCTCACAGTCTATAATTATATCAGTTACAGATCAGTTCGCAGACGTACAATCATAGCCGCATAGATCCCCTCCACATTTGGGTCTCGGGAAAATAAGTACGTATGTACCTATCTGCTTTTTTCTAATCTCCTCTAAATAGATGCGCGGCTCTTTTTATTGCGCTTGTGGTCTTTCCCCTTCCTTTCATTGTTATCCAGCATTTTTTATCGTCTTTTGAGGAAAAACCGAAGACGCCTGTCCGCTTTTATTGACGGAATTCTCCCCCGTTGCAAAGTGTCGAAGGCGAACTGCAAATATCAGAGGCGACCCAAGAGCGCTTCCAGGACTTGGAGCCATCATTAAAATGTTTCTCCTTCCGTCAATAGCGTGATGGATATAGTATGCAGATTTCGTCACTTCGCCTTGGCGACTCTGAAGGTTTTTCCGCTCCCTTATCGCCAATGGCGTGGGGTTCGTGGAAGCCCAGAAGCCAGGCATCTCCTTATAAAAAAATTTCGAATTCGGTATATATACCGATCATTGAAATAAATATTCCTAGACATGGACTTTTTGCCTAATTTGCCTTATTGTTCGCCTTTACTTTTTCATTTTTGTTCATTATTGTGTTTGGGGCTGAGCAACTTTGGGCGTGCCTCTGCCCAACCGCAGAAAACACCATTTTGTGTTGTCTGGGCCAGGCTCCTCCCTGATGTTTCCCTTATCCACCAACACCACTTCATTCTTTTAAATATTCCTAAAATTTCGCTTATGCTTAATTGAATTATAGATAGGGGAAAAACATCGTGAACTGAATGGACATAAACACAAAGAAAGTTTTTACTGGTGCATGGAGGAATTGAACCTGCGCCGTATATAACTCACAGGATTCTGACGCAGTGGGCAATCCAACAGGGCCACGGCGAGCCCTCTGATGTTATGACCCGTGGGGGGAGGTGCGCCCTAGCTGTGCCAAACGCAAGACAAACAACTTCAATTGACCCATGAGGATAATGTGTCCAAATGAGTTGGTTTGTTGGATTTTATGGAGCAAGAGGCTAAGATGGGCCAAGCATCAGACAACTTCAAGTAATGGACAAAGAAAGTTTTACTGTCACATAAAGGAATACCAAATACTTATTTGGAAACATGATTTTTAACTTAAATTTTAAAAATTTCTGAAAATATCTAAAAACTGATTTTTTAATGATTTAAGTTTCAAAGTATAGTAATCCCGATGCGCAATATATCCCTCTATATATCGCGTATCGTGAGGGTAAAGAAAAAACGAGATATACCGAAAGCAGAGAGCGATATAGCGAGGGTCGAAAAAACGACTAGGAATAAAACTGCGTAAATTAGACATTAAATTGAGCGCTTTTATATAAAATTATGTACTACAAATTAAATACAAAATCGTTGCTAATTTTTTTTAAATAATTACCAAATACAGTGAATTACATTTGAAGATAGAAATTTCTTCGCTTCCTTGCCTTTTAGACATGTCCATGATTTTTAGCGCATTCTATACTAAGGAAAAGATAAATGAAATCTTAACAGCGGATTTTATTCTAAGGAAAGGGCTAATAGAATCTTTCCAAAAGGTTCTATTCCAAGGAAATAACTTATATAATTTTTCCAAGATTCTATTTTAAGGAAGAGACCAATCGAATCTTTACAAAGAACTCTACTCAATAAAATGGATCAATAGAATATTTCCAAAGAATTCAAATCTAAGGTAGGTAGGTATTTTAATTAACGTCACACTGGAGCAACACAACTGGTTATTGACGACGCTCCAGGATCAATCCCGAAGGGAAAGATCCGAGGACACCACATAATTTTAAACCACGTCAGATGATGAAGTTAACACCTGAGCTGGTACCCCACTCTCCAAACTTCCACACCACGCCAACGTGAGGACATTTGAGGCCACGAAAGATTTAACGTGCACCACCCCCTTTGTACACGACGGTCTTTGGTTCGATTTGAACTCGCAACCCTCCGGCTGCTAATCCCTTACTCTTCCAACCGAGGTACCGCGGCGCTTTCAAGACAGGACCAATAAAATCTTTCAACCAATAAATGTGGTTAGTCACATATGTTGAGAGGTAAAAGCAAAATACTGCACTAATTTGAAATCTTGCGACTCTCAGAGGGTTAAAATAACGACTTAGAATACGGTATAACATCGTAAAAATTTTGCATATTCAACTGCTAGCGTTAAATCAATTTAGAGCTAAATTAATCGGTTTTTGAGTACGAAATTGCTGCGAGCACTTCAAACCTACCATATATTCAAGTCTAAGGACAGGACCTATAGAATATTTCAACCAATGTGGTAAGTTAGGTCATCTGTGTTGATAGGTAAAAACAATACTGCACTACTCAGAAATCTCCCGACACTCAGAGGGTTAAAAGATGCATTTGAATGTAACACTCGATATATGTATTCGAATTTAACATAATTCAATTTGTTAACATTGTTAAATTTTGCATACTCAACTGCTAGCGTTGCATCAATTTAGAGCTAAATTAATCGGTTCTTTAAGTAAGAAATTGCTGCGAGCACTGGAGACCTACCCTATATTCATGTCTAAGGAAAAGAGCAATAGAATCTTTCTCTAAAGGTTAAAAGATCAATGGATTCTTTAGAAAGATGTGACTATTTAGTCATTTAGTGTTGAGAGGTAAAAGTAATACTCGGAAATCTAGTGGGATTCAAGAAACACTTTCTAATATAGGTATAACATCGTTAAATTTTGCATATTCAACAGCTAGCGTTGCATCAATTTAGAGCTAAATTAATCGGTTCTTTAAGTAAGAAATTGCTGCGAGCACTTGAGATCTACCGTATTTGTCCCGTTTTAAACCTGTTGGAGCAAATGAATGTTATCCGAAACGGTAAATCTCTGAGAGAAAAGGGAGCATAAAATGTTTTTAATACGCGACAAAAAATCCTTTTTTAACAAGCCGGAAGGGGAAGGAAGCAATAATGCAAACTGGAAAGTCAATTAATGTTCCCAGGAAAAACGGAAAGCTCTCGTGGAAGAAAAATAGTCAAGGGAAAAACAAATTTATCAACTACTGCAAAGTGAAAGGAAAAAGCTTTAAAATGAACCCACTACTTCACTCACTTAATTCCCTTTTGAAGCACGAATTTAATTAAGAAACTCTATCCGTTGCACCTTCATTACCAATACATCATTCTCTTTTCATTTCAATTTCCATAAATCATTACCGAAAATGCCCGAGACCTTGTCAGTGTATGAAGAAGGGGTAAAAAAATCGAAGAGGGCTGGCTCCCTTTAACCATTCTCTAGACCAGGACCAGTCATATTTTAATCCTAACAAAGCGTAGTTGTCAAAACGGGAAACACAAAATTAAAGGTTTCTAAATTAATCCAAAACATTTATTCGTCGATTTCAAAAGGAGCCCGGTTGAGAAAAACCGGTGAGCAACAAATGCTTTCATTGATGCCTTTTTAAACGCTCTTGTTACAGTGTGCCCCTTTTGTAACAACATTAAAAAGGTGCCTTAGGAGAAGGAGGGTGGCGATTTAAAACACATCGCAGGAAGTGTGAAAGTGTAAAACTCGGAAGGGATAGTTTTATCATCCTGTGTGCAGAAAAGTCGACTAAGTAGAGATTCCGCAGTTTGAAATATGACCGACTGGTCGCAAATCGCGGATCGTAGACCGATTAAAGATAAATTAGCCGGGATAAAATTCGCATTGCACCACCTGGTCCACGTCCCAGCGTTGATTAGCATAGATGAGCAAGTTTGCACAGTATTTTATTTCTCTCCCAAAGCCCTCTTCCAGGCGGAAGCAACTTTTAAATCCGCCGTAAATCTAGCGGAGAGCCGCTCTCGCATCTGCATAAAGCAAAGCAAAATGTTCGCCCAACAAAGTTGAGAAAGGGTTGCTAATGCAACCAGTCATTTCGGAAGAGTTGAGATCTGTCAATATTGCGCCGGCGACGTGTTAATTCCAAACTAATTGTGATACCGCTCGGGACAAGTCTGAAACCCATAATTACGCAACGATTTGAAGTGTAAGATTTGGTCGAACATTTTCCGTAAGACTGTTCGCCATCGGCTTTATCTGACTCTAGCTATTCCGGACTTGACACTCTGCAATTATCGAAACTTCCGACCCCGCTGGAACGTTATCCGCAACAGACGCAAATATACATCGCATCGGCAGCCATCTCTGGCGATAATTATGCAAACTGTCACATTGCTATAGCCAGTGCAGGGGCTCTCAAAGTTACGATTGATATTTCTCTAATTACATGGAGAGATCCCGGGCACGGAGTTGTTTCGCATTTTAACAATCGTTTCCGTCCGGACCTAATGCTTGTTTACTTGACTCGCCCGGGCGTCACTGTAATTATTCGGGGCAGGCGAATCAAAAATGTGTCGCTAAGAGTTCACAACTTTTCGCACTTTTCTGCGAATGAATATCGCAGTTAGCGTAAACTGTGGTCAGTGAAAAAGCGTCTTTCCGGCACTTAATGGGTTTCGACTCGGAGAGAAATGCGTCGGAGAGGAATTTGTTTTTGAGAAAATGAACCTTTCATTGCTGAAACAAGAGAGTGGAAGAAATGTCTTCAATCAAAGATTTCCGGGTGCGAATGTTCTTGTCTTACATCTCTACTAGCTAACTAAAGAATTTGTAAATCTAGCCTATTGTTACGTGATAGTTTTGTGAAAATATATAAGTAATTGCTTTTGGTGCTACTAATCCTCTTAGGACCATGAATGCATTATTCCACCATGCAATCTGTAGTTTTCCCTGCATGACACATAACCAGTGTTAGGTTTCAAGACATGGCATCCTTCTTGGATTCTGTTTTATGGCGTACGGGCCATATTTGGTCAAAGTACACCAAACACAAGACAGACAACATCACGTTATGGACATATGCAGGCTTATTGTTATGTGATAGTTGTTTTGTGAAAATATAAGAAATTGGTTTTTTTTAGCTATTAACCCTCATACGGCCATGAACTCATTATTTCACCATACAACCTGCAGTTTTCCCTGCATAACACACAACCAGTGTTAGGCTTCATAATCTATAGCATCCTTCCTGGATTGAGTTTTATGGCGAAAGGGCCATATTTGGTCAAGTTGCACAAACACAAGACAGGCAACATCAAGTAATTGACATACACACACAAAGAAAGCTTATTGACCACAGAAGAAAGAAATACACCCAAGAAGGAATCGAACCTGCCTACAACTCGTAGGTCGCAGTGGTCAAACACACTGAGCCTGTTGGCCCCCAGCCTATATTGAAAATTAGAAAAATATTTCTTGCAAATAAACTGTTATTTTTATGAAGATTTGATGTTTCATTCCGCATTAGCCCTCCTGGTGGTTGTCTTGACAAGTTATCTCATCATTAGCAAAACTGACCAGATCTTTATGGACGAGATATCTCGTCATTAGATGAAAATTGACCAGATCTTTTTCTCGTCATCTTAAAAAATTCGGAAATATCCTTATGACGAAGGTATCTCGTCATTAAAAAATTGGTCAGATCTTGACGGTTTAGATATACCGTCATTAGAAGAAAATTGACCGGATCTTGAGAGGCGAGATAACTCGTCATTAGAAGAAAATTGACCGGATCTTGAGAGGCGAGATAACTCGTCATTAGAAGAAAATTGACCAGATCTTGATCTGGTTATCATAAAAAAAATCGACAGTTTATTGATGACACTGCTGTTGTCTGTCTACAACAACTTCTCTCGTCAAATCCTGCACTTGTCTGTTTCCGTAGAAACAGACTATTCCTATAGGGGATTCTTAAAGAGAAATGTATTCATAAGAGAATTTCATTGGAGAGAAATTTATTTTCACATTGGAGCACTTAACCCTCTTGTTGGTTGTCTCGACGAGGCATTTTTCATTAGAAAAACTGAACAGAATTTGATGGACGAGATATCTCGTTATTAGAAAAAAATTGACCAGATTTTGATGGACGAGATATCTCGTTGTTATAAACAACTGATCAGATATTTTCTAGTCATCTTCAAAAATTCGGTATTATCCTTATGACGAGATATCTCGTCATTAATAAAATTGGCCAGATCTTGATGGATGAGATATCTCGTCGAAATCTCTTGGAAGGTTAAAGACAAATTGCAAATATATCATTGGATTAGAGCAGAAATACATTAACTGACATTTTTGGAGACACTAAATGCTTATTTTCAAGTTGATAAATGCATTTTCTTAGTGCAATCTGCTTGGAAAAAACGTAAGAAGCTTATAATTTTTTTTACTTTTCGACATATAAACAAATAGTCTTTGACTAGCTGTCTACACCACAACTACTTCCTGTTTAAAGTCTGGGTGGCGGAGATCGCTATAGAAACAAGGCTCGTTCATTTTGAGTAGGGGTGACTCTTAGGTTGACTTAATTGTGTTTTGTTTTACGCGAATGTTGGCGGCGGAAAGATAAGGTAGTTTGTTAGTATAGATCTCACGACAAGAGAAAACCTTAATGAAAATATTTCTAATGTGTCTATCAAGTGCGCCAGTGTAACGAACTTGAAAACAATTCATCAACCATCTCCTGTAGATACTAGGATAACGTCCGTTTCTACTGCAATAAGTAGGGGTAAAATTTTTGTCTGTAAGAGTTCTCGTTGTAGACAGACAGTACAGTAAAACTTACTTTTTGTCAGTTAAGAGGACACCCATAGGCGTGAAATTTAAGTAGACTGATCATTGCTATTGAGAGGAGCATCAAAAAGTGACCAACATGTCGACTAGTAGTCAGGTGACTGTTGAGTAAGAGGTTGACTTGGTTGGCCGATTTGGTATGTTATCGCCTCGTTTGACGATATAACATATAATTACATCATAATTATGTGAATGCGCATTTCTATAGAGTGGCGACAAAAATGGTGAAATCGCCAGTCTACTGTCGAGCGGACTAATCAGATAATGAATCAATGGATGGGCGTCTTCTTCCTTCCCGTGAACCAATCAGATGATGAATATTTGGTCCGTCTGCCTGGTGGAAATATGAAACTAGAGTGAGCAATGCTAACCATTTTATGTGCCCAGGACCATGTGATAAAAACTAGTGGTAACGGAACCCTAAGACTACTTTCCACCAGACAGACGGAAAGTAATCTTAGGGTCACGTTACCACTAGTTTTTGTCACATTGTTCTGGACACATAAAAAGGTTAGCATTGCTCACTCAAGTTTCATATTTCCTTTATGGGGCGGCGGACTTTCAAAATACATTTTTCAGTTATTACCAGCATGCTATAAAATTTTCAAACTGTTTATTTTCTACTAAAAGTCTATATGTAAAATGTATTCCAAAATATGAAGTTATGTGGAAATTATTACATAAAACGTGGTCAAAAATTTTGATAAATTAGCAAATATTGAAGGCCCCGTGCTTGAGCCACGACGGCCTTAGTTTGCATAGGGGCAGATAGCTGACCTCCAATACGGTGTGTCTTTGTAGGTAGTCATGTCCGGTAAGAAGTCGAAAGCAAGCGACTCCTACAGCTCTGGGGAAGGAACCTGAGATACGAGCTTTATTACTCAATAAAACATCTTTCGCGTAGACATCTCTTTGTAGATTGAGAGTCTATTAGTCTTTATAGACAAGCATATCAGCCTCTTGATGTCACGTCTTGAAGTTACTTAGAGGCAAAGGGAACTTAGGTTGAGGCAACTGTGCTTCAATCCTTACCCAAATGGCTAGCTTGTTCATTGCTATATATACCAGAAGAGAGAAGTCGAAAGCAAGCTACTCCTACGGCTCTGGGCAAGGAACCTTGGATATGAGCTTATTCCTTAATAAAACAATCCGGTTCTTTCCTGTATACATCTCTTTGTAGATTGAAAGTCTATTTGTCATTATAGACGAGAATATAAGCCTCTTGATGTCACGTAGAGGTAAAGGGATTTCGGTTGGGGCACCTGTGCTCCTGTTTAGCCTATTGGTCCGCCTGTTCATTGCCATATATACCACAGTGGCTTGGAATCCACTGTAAGGTAATTTTTTTCTTAACCGTCCCAAGGTGGCTTAGTTTTTCTCGACATCATACTTACGATACAAAACTAAATATGATCAGAGTAGAGAATTTCAGATTGAACCCTTACAATTAATAGATAAATGCTTGATTGGCTGGGTTTCGTGATGCAAGGGCATATTTGGCTAAGCTGCCCTCAACTAAATGGACATACACACACAAGGAGAGTTTAAGGTCATAGAAATACTCCCAGTCAAACACTGTAATGTCCATAGCAACGGCTCTGGTTCAAGGGTCAACACCTGCAGATTTTCCACAGACCCTCGGTCGCAAATCTCAACCTATCTGTCGGGTAGGTAGCTGAATTTACGTCGCACAGGCGCAACACAATTGACTGTTGGCGACGGTTTGAGATCAGTCCAGAAGGGAAAGTTACGAGGACAACACTTTAAAGGTTTTTGGTACTTTTCCTTTATAGGCATACCAATAACCTTCTGTGCCAATATGGCGCATTTTTGTTTATTTCTTGCCGCTATTTTTTTCCATACTAGTTTTTGTTTTTTGTAGTCAGTTTAGCTTATTCCTTTGTTAGTGCAATGAATTTCATGGTTTGGGATTTTCCAAGAGGGCAACAAGCGGCAATACTATTTCTTCAAGAAAGAAATATTCTTCACAAAGAAAGATTGTGTTCGAATGACCACGTAATGAAATTAAAAGGGGACTCGAAGCCGAAATGGTTATGTAGCCTCCATTCATGCTGGGAAGAAAAAGGTGTCCGAACGAAAACGTGGTTTACTGGATCACGCTTTCCTTTCGCTACTGCCGTACTATTCATTTCTTTATGGTGTCAAGAGTCAGCGTCCATTGAATTCTGTGAATTACAGCTTCAAATGAATCACAACACAACCGTAGATTGGAATAATTATATGCGAGAAGAGTGGTATGACTATAACGCAAAAATACCTAATTTTGAATCAAGGTCAGACGGACGAAGGCAACACGTGAGCTGGCACCCTCACTCTTCAAACTTCCACACCAACCCAACGTTAGGATTTTGAGGCCAAGACCAATTTAACGTTCACCAACCCCCACGTATATTGTTGGTTGGATCAAATTTCGAACTCGCAATCCTCCGATTACTAATCTGCTACTCACCTACTGCGCTATCGCGACCCCTATCTATCAGGAAGATCTTTCTGTCCATATGGTTTTTAAGGGGTGCATATATATATATATATATATATAGTACCCCCTTCTAATTAACTGTCCACCAGTGTCAACTGGAGGAACGAGAGAAGGGAGTAGAGTTCTAAACCTTAAACCGTGGGGACGTATTTTTGGCGCGCTATCGTCGGCCAATTTGAGTGGATTCCATTTTCCCCTTTTACAGCGCCCAAAACAAAGGGGCACGAATCGCTGATTAATTGTGTATAAAATGTAAATTCTTGTATTAAAATAAATAGCTACTTTAATCACATTTTGGTTGTGACGTCCTTTTCGTCCTCCAAGTGGTTTCGACTAGATATCTCGTCATCAAGGTATTGCCGATTTTGTGACGAGGGTAAGTTCAAGATCTGGTCAGTTTTCTTCTAATCTCGTCCATCTAGGTCTGGTCAGTTTGCTTATGGCGAGATACCTCTTCGGAACAACCACCAGGAAGGTAAACCCTCTAAATGGTTTTGACGAGATACCTCGTTCATGAAAATCTGACCAAATTTTTCAATGACGAGATATCTCGTCATCAAGATATTGCCTATTTTTTATGATGACGAGTTCAAGATCTAGTCAGATTTCTTCTAATGACGATTAAAATACCTACCTTGTAATGACGAGATACCTCATACCATCAAGATCTGGTCAATCTGGTCATCAAGGTCTGGTTTTGCCAATGACGAGTTACCTCGTCGAGACAACCACCAGGAGAGTTAACACACCACTGGGTTCACTGAGTTACATCGCCTTCAACTCGGAAGTTGTTGCCAGTGGGCAAACCATCTGAACCACCACGTAAATGCTTGGAATTGCTCGGGGCTCAGAAATTCGTGAGCCCCTAACTTATCCTTCGAATACGATAAAAATCTCCTCGATAAAAATGTGTTACGACTTCATTAACTAAAAATGTCCCGCCTAATGGTTAATATAAGCATAACCCGTTCCTAACGTTATCGAAAACTGGTTGTTTTCTGAGCTGGTGATTCCAAATGTCGAAGAATGCGAGCTCAAATGCTTCCCATTCCTCAAATTGCGCATAACTTCGGAAATAAAAATCTCCGGAAGCGATCGGCCGCTGTGACGATTTGAAGCTTGATCAAAATCGCAAAAATGCGACAGATGCACAGAAATTCGTGGTAATTAACGATCAATATCCGCTCTCCATTGACGACGCGATTTTCCACCCGAGTGGTCCTCTGTGTTCGAGGAGAGAACTCAAGCAAACTGAACTTAGAAAAGTGAGATAACACTTGATGTATTCACGATGTATTTCATCCGTGTCCGGTCGACGTAGCGCGATTTCTCTACATTTTTGAGATAAAGCAGACTTCACGTATCATCACTTATCTGAGAGGGTAAGAGGTTATCACCGAAAAGCTCTGATTGAACATAGTGACTATCTGCTTTGAAAAAATAATGATGGAATGGTAGCTTTAGTTTACGCCTACACGTAGCAGGTTTTATGATTTTTAATTGTTCGGAAAATATATGTGTGATGTAAATACATAGTGACTGGTGAGGACTAGCTAGGTGACTAGAAAAATACATAAGACATACAGAAAATATGTGTGGTGCGAATACAGGGAGGACAAGAGAAAAAATTCACCAAACATGCATAAAATATATGTCAAATGTAAATACAGGGTGGCCAGTTGGGAATAGCTAGGAAACTAGAAAAATGCATCAGACAGAAAATAAGAGCGATGCACATACAGGGAGGACAAGCGAGAAAAAATACGTCACACATGCAGAAAATATATGACGATGTAAATACAGGGTGGCCAGTGGAGACTAGCTGTGACTAGAAAAATACATCAGACATACAGAAAATATGTGTGATGTAAATACAGCGTGGCCAATGGGGATTAGCTAGGTGATTACAAAAAATACACCACACAAATAGAAAATATGTGTGGTGTAAATGCAAGGTGGCCAAGGAGGACTAGCTAGGTGACTAGTTCCGATACACATAAAACAGTATTAAAACACCAATAGTAAAGAATGCAATAGTTAGTTTTAGTTTTCAGATTCCAATAGATATTTAACCATTTGTAAGTGGACATTCGCAACCCTGATGTGGAGTGCAGAAGGTGGTATGAACGCACTGTTCTTGGTTGGGTCCTTTTGTGATTCCAAAGACAACCTCAGTGTATGCCTGGAATTCGTGCTCGGTAAATTTGTGATTCCCAGTAATACACTCACCACATAAGGTATATGATATGAATATTCTATTTCCTCATCTACTACACTCGCACTATAATTCGCAGGCTGTTACACAGTGGGCAATCCTACTCATTCATGGCAGCCCCTAGACCATATCGGACACAAAATTTGACAGATGGATTTCACAAGTCTTATCCCACACAAACTGGACAACAAAGTAAAAAATTCTCTCTGATTCCAACTTAGCCCACAATAAGTTTTAGACAAAAGGAAATAATTATTCATAATTAAGATACTTCCTTTCCACGTCGTGTTATTTCACTTGAAGCTTGGCCAATCTGCCGACCATGCCATAAAAATTCAGCAATCCAATTCTATTGCCCGACAATATCAATATCTACATTACTTTTTACCAATGCAAATCGACGCCAAACAAAGCCAACTCTTCGAAAACATCTCCAAATAAACAATCTTTCGAAAACCTCCGAAAGATTTATATACCTTTCAAATACTCTTTGAACAAGGAGACGGTTGATAATTATCTGAGACACAGATGATTATCAATCGTCAAACAATTGTACCAAATCCCGAAAAAATAAGTATCACTGAATTGGAAATCATCCGTAATGAAATCTGGTAACTGCTATAAAATTTCAACAATCCAATCCCTACTGCTTTGCAATATGAACAGCACCATTATTTTTTAACAATGCCGATCGTCCACCGAGCAAAGCTAAAACTTCGAAAACATCTCTGAATAAACCCTCATAACACCGAAAGATTTATTTACATTTAAAATACTCCCTACACAAGCGGAATAGCTCGTTGTGTTGCTCCAGTGCAACATAAGTTCAACTACCGATCCTACACAAGCAGATGATTGATAATTATCTGACACATAGATGTTTTTTACGAAAGTCCGAACAAATAGGTATCACTGAATTGGAAATGGTCCGAGAAAAGAAAGTCTAGCAACTCTGCCTTAAAAATTCAAAAATCCAATCCTAATGCCCTGCAATATAAACATCGACATTATTTTTTACCCATGCCAATCGTCCAACAAACAAAGCCAACACTTCGGAAACATCTCCGAATAAACCATTCCCGTAAAAACGCAGATTTATTTACGTTTCAGACACTCTTTACACAAGCAGACGGTTGATAATTATCTGAAACCCAAATGCCATAAAAATTTATCAATCCAATCCTACTTCTCTACAATATAAACAGCGACATTATTTTTTATTTTACGAAAGCCCAAACAAATATGTATAACTGAATTGGAAATGGTCCGAGAAAATGAAGTAAAGCAACTGTACCATAAAAATTCAGCAATCCAATCCTCTGCCCTATAATATGAACATCGCCATTATTTTTTACCAATGCCAATCGTCCACCAAACAAAGCCAACACTTCCGAAAAATCGTCCGGAAAATCAATTTCCCAAAAAAACGAGAAATATTTATTTACAATTCAGACGCTCCTTACACAAGCGGAAGATTGATAATTATCTGAGACGACACAGATGCCATAAAAATTCAACAATCTAGTCCCTACTACCCTACAATATGAACAGCACCATCATTTTTTTATTTTAAGAAAGCCCTTACAAATAGGCATAACTGAATTGGAAATGGTCAGGAAAAATGAAGTCCGGAAACTTTGCCATAAAAATTCAACAATCCAATCCTACTTCACAGCAATATGAACATCACTATTATTTTTTACCATTGCCAGTCGTCGACCAAACAAAGCCAACACTTCGGAAACATCTCCGAATAAACTATTTCCCGAAAAAACGCGGAAGATTTATTTACATCTCAGACACTCCTTACACAAGCGGACGGTTGATAATTATCTGAGACACAGATGATTTTTACGAAAGCCCGAACAAATAGGTATCACTGAATTGAAAATGGCCCGAGAAAATGAATGGGGAGGGATCCCGCGTAAGGGGGGATGCCCCCCGAACCCCACCCACGTCAATTAATCACCGAACCAAGTACTAAATGTTTTGTTGTGTTTTGAAGCATTAAAACCCTTTGGTTGAAAAAGTTCATTAGGGAAGGATCCTAGCGCCTGAGTGTTATTATTCTTTACGGCTACACATCAGTTGGAGGGTAATAGTGATAGCTGCCGAAAACAATGAAAATGACACGTTTTTAATTTGATCTCCTCGTTTTAAATGGCCTCACAATAAAACGGGACACGGGGCTTTTTTTCCCGAACTCCCGTTTTGAGTTTGAGTAACTGCTACAGGACCATTTACTACGATTCGGAATATTAAAAACATTTGTCTTTTTCAAGAGTTTCTCTTTCTCTCACCCATTGCCGCAGTTTCCCGAAAAGCAATTAAATCTAAAGCCCAGGCAGACAGACGGATACTTTAACAAGACAGATTGCATATTAATATTCGGCTTCAGGAAAGGACTATTGTTTGGCGTCCGCTTCCAAGTCCATACCCTGTCCGCTAAGAAAATAACGCTCATAAATTCCGTGGGAGAGGAAAAAATGGGAGAGAACTCTGGAGAGAAATTAAATGGTTTAATAATTGAAAAGAATTGAGGGAAATTCCCATTTTTTGTTTTTTTTCTTTGCATTTCCTAAGACATTTGTCCGCAAATTTAACAAGCAAATATTTGGGGGAGTTATTAAACGGTGGTAACTTAGTTTTCCAGGAAACTGCTTAATAATGCTAGACTTTTCAAATGGAGAAAAATTTGGGCATGCCGTTGTTTTTGGTTCAATAATTGCGGAAATATTATGCGACTCGAGTTTTTCTTGGTTTGGTGTCTGGAGTAGGCTTTTCAATCTTAAGACGGTAACAAATTTAAATTAAACATCGTAAATATTTTGCTCTGTTAATTCTCCTCATCACGAGGTATTTCGTCATTAGCAAAACGGACCCGATCTTGATGGACGAGATATCTCATGATTAGAAGATAGCTGACCAAATCTTGATGTCATTATCATCATAACAAAATAGGTACTATCTTCATAACTATATTCCTCGTCATTACCAAAATTGGTCGGATCTGGATGGACGAGATATCTCGTCATTAGCAAAACTGATCAGATCTTGACGGACGAGATATCTCATGAATAGAAAACTGACTAGATCTTGATCTCGTTATCAAGAAAAAATCGGTACTATCTTGATGGACGAGATATCTCGTCCTTAGCAAAATTGGTCAGATCTTGATGGACGAGATATATCGTCAGTAGCACAATTGGTCAGATCTTGATGCACCAGATATCGCGTCATTAGAAAAATTGATCAGATCTTGATGGACGAGATATCTCATGAATAGAAGAAAACTGATTAGAGATCTTGATCTCATCAAGAAAAATTCGGTACAATCTTGATGGACGAGATATCTCGTCCTTAGCAAAATTGGTCAGATCTTGATGGATGAGATATATCGTCAGTAGCACAATTGGTCAGATCTTGATGGACGAGATTTCCCGTCATTAGCAAAATTGGACAGAACTTGATGACTAATGAGAGATGTTTCGTCCTCAAGTTATTGTCATTTTTTATGATGACGACGAGATCACGATTAGGTCAGTTTTTCTTCTAATGACGAGATGCCTCGTCCATCAGGATTTGGTCAGGTTTCTTCCAATGACGAGATATCTCGTCCATCAGAATCTAACTAGTTTTCGTAATCACGAGATAACTCGTCGAGGCAACCACCAGGAGATAAGAAACAAATTTGAGGAACAAAGCTAAAATAAACATCACAATTAAATTGAGACTAAGATAGGGATACCCTATATATCTTAGTCGACTATTAAAAGTTATATCAAACGTAATTAAAAGATGATGCATTATAAATGATAGAAATACAAAGTGATGAAAGCGGTGGTTAGTTGGTTGTTTTCGGGTTTTATGGCTCAAGGGTCATATTTCGCCAAGCTGCGCGAAGACTGACAACACCCGCCAGACCTCTTCTCCATGTCCCAGCAAAGCCTATAAAAGGCTATAAAAGCTATAAAAGGCTCTGACGAACTCACGTCTGTTCTGTTCAACTACTAGCAAGTACTTCACAGGTGATTGAGGACGTTTGGCCCAGGTTCTCCAACCACTCCAAAATCGTCCTTGACAACCAAGCAAAAGCAACCTTGAGTCCAAGCAAAACCTTTAAAAGGCTATGACTTACTCACATCTGTTCTGTTCAAGTACTTCACGGGAGATTGAGGACCTTTTGGTCCAGGTTCTCCAACCACTCCAAAATCGCCCTTGACAAAACCATGAGGGAGAAAGAAATAGCAAAAAGCAGAAGGGTAGGCAAGGGTAAAAATGAAATGGAGGAAAGATCACTCGTATACCTAGGGGTTATGTGATGAATGCGGAGGGTGACCGTGAAATTTAAAAAAATCAAGTACAACAATTTATCTTTTCCAGATATATATCGGGGCCGTCGTGGCTCAGTGGGTATGCCCACAGCGCTAGCAACCTTTAAGTTGTAGGCGGCGCGGGTTCAATTCCTGCCAGGTGCATACCTCCCTGGGTTCTCTCTTCTGTGTCAGTAAAGCTTTCACTGTGTGTGTCAATTACTTGATATTGTATTGTGTCTGCCGCAGCATGGCCAAATATGGCCCTTGCGCCATAAAACCCCCAAAACCCAACCAGATATATATCACACTACCGTCTCCTTCGCTATGAAAATAATTCCAGATTAAACGACGGCCAATTACTTCATTCAAACACCAGCCAGATTACACCAGGTAAATTATTCCGAGTGTTTACAGACCGAAACGCCCGACGGCAAAATGTCCTCCCCTACTTACGTAATGAGCCGAAAAAGGCTCTTCCATAAAAACAATCAAAGCTGTTGATGAGCAATTTTAACATGATATCGCAAGGTGGCAGAGGTGAAAATACAAATGACTAACCACTCCTGGGGAAAACTCCGGGAGACCAGAGTTTGTGTGGAAAATTTCTTTTCCTCCCGTTGTCATACAGCAAAATCTGGCAGCGGGTAACCAATCCTCTGCCAACGTTTGTTCTTTTCCCCAACCCAAGTCTGGCATCACTTTCAACTCAGATACTCACCAATTGTATGTTCCACACCCCGCTTCCTGGCACCCGGCTTGAGATCGTATCTGGCATAATTATGATAATACTCCTGATACACTGCCGCAAATATATCTACATTTGTTCACGGAAAACGCATTGGTGACAAAGAGTCCTTTACCTTGGTCCCCTCCCCGTTATCTCTCGCTTGCTTGTGAATGTCGGAAACTGTCAGAAGGCGTACCAGCACGAGTTGGGGAGCTGTCTTCAATCTGTAATCTACGTTACAGCAGTTGAGATTTAGGTAGTTAAGGTGAGATACCGAAAAGAGTTAGAAAAGATTGATTTACCGAAGGAAATGATGTAGCAAGTAAGGACAGGAATTAAACATTATATTACGTATTGAAACAGGTAACCTTCGAATTTTCAATTCTGAAGAAACAGATTTTTAATCTGCTGTTCGTAAACTTAAAATTCATCAGGGGACAATTACAGCAGTTGAGATTTAGGTAGTTAAGATGAGACACCGAAGAGAATAAAAATGATTGATATACAGAGTAAAGACAGGAATCGAACATGAAATTACGTATTGAAACAGGTGACCTTTGAATTTCCAATTCTAAAGAAACAGATTTTTAATCTGCTGTTCGTAAACTTAAAATTCATCAGGGGACAATTACAGCAGTTGAGATTTAGGTAGTTAAGATAGACACTGAAGAGAGTAAACAATGATTGGTATACAGAGTAATGACACGAATCGAACATGAAATTACGTATTGAAACAGGTGACCTTTGAATTTCCAATTCTAAAGAAACAGATTTTTAATCTGCTGTTCGTAAACTTAAAATTCATCAGGGGACAATTACAGCAGTTGAGATTTAGGTAGTTAAGATGAGACACCGAAGAGAATAAAAATGATTGATATACAGAGTAAAGACAGGAATCGAACATGAAATTACGTATTGAAACAGGTGACCTTTGAATTTCCAATTCTAAAGAAACAGATTTTTAATCTGCTATTCGTAAACTTAAAATTCATCAGGGGACAATTACAGCAGTTGAGATTTAGGTAGTTAAGATAGACACTGAAGAGAGTAAACAATGATTGGTATACAGAGTAATGACACGAATCGAACATGAAATTACGTATTGAAACAGGTGACCTTTGAATTTCCAATTCTAAAGAAACATATTTTTAAACTGCTGTATGTAAACTTAAAATTGATCAGGGGATAGTTACAGCAGTTGAGATTAAGTTGATATACCGAAAAGTTACCGATAGTTAAGGTGAGATACCGAAAAGAGTTAGAAACGATTGATATACCGAAGGAAACGATATAGCAAGTAAAGACACGAATCAAACATTAAATTACGCTTTGAAACAGATGTCCTATGAGAAAAACTTGTGTAATAGAAATAAAGGCATGAATTATACGTTAAATTACCTGTTTTTTCGTTTAAATTAATACAAAACACAAGTTAAATACCAACTCGATGTATGGAAAATCTAAACTAATACTAAGCAAATTACAACATGTGAGAAAACTGATAATCCATCCCGCTTTCAGTTTTGAAACGCCCATTTTTTAGGATAACTGTTTGAAACAAGTAACAAGTGACCATTGGGTAACCAATTACAAAGAAACCGATTTTGTCTACTGTTCTCAAACCGAAAGTTCATCGTGTTAGGTCAAAAAGAGAGATAACAGGGATTACTCAATAGAGTTAGAATTTCGTATGTATGCACTAGAAATCACGAAAATTGACCAAAATATCGATTTTTTTTATTGCTTCAAAATATTCTCCAATTTCTTAGCTTTCAAACGATACCAAGATCTTGATAATATTCGGAATATTTTTCTATTTTTAAGGGTTTTTCGGTTTTTAAACATGTTTCCAAAACTTTAAACTGAATTTCTGAAGAACCGAGCTTTTGCAATGATGCTTTGCTTGAACGGTGATAACTCAACAATAAATTAATCTATTGAAACTATTTTGCATCATTATGATCTACATAATACAATGGATGTTTTGACCCCCAATCAGAATCATTAGTTAACAAATGAATTATTAGTTGATGCTGAGGGGGTCAAAACAACAACACAGGAAGAATAAGATCATAGGAATATTTTCCAACCGGAATTGTATTTCTGAACAACTTAGAATTTGAGGTATAACTTCTAAAAACTATCACCAACAACTCTAACTATTCACTATCTAATTTAAGTGTAATTAAATAATTAGCTAATGCTAATTAGATAATTATATCTTAATTAGATTATCAATGATTAGCTTAATCTGATTTTCCATAATGAAATTATTTTAAGTAAAAACCAATGACCTATTGAAAAAGAACTGGATTTCTAAAGTCAAAAATTTTAAAAATTCTTCTGTTGTATATGTACACCTTAACTAAGAAATTGTGTTTAAATGCCCAAGAGGGTTTCTTTCTGAGGGCTAGTAAACTTTCAAAACAAACTTTTAGTTACTATCCAATTGTTATAAAATTAACCCAGACTGATCGTTTTCTATTAAAAAGCATTTATCGTTGGCGTAGAGCAGAAACTCATTAACTAACAGTTTTAGGAAGCACATTTTTGATACTGAATGCAAGTTTTCACGAAATGAGAAATACATTGATATATAGTAATCTGAACGAAAATATAGCATACTATCAAAATGTTTAGAATTTTTATTTTTGACCTAAAAACTATAATAGTTAGTTGTAAATGGATGTACTGTAAAACTTGGTTTTCCGTCATTTAATGAGTTTCTGCTCTAAATCGCCCATATATAGCGTTTGGTTAAAAAATATCAAGTAGTGCGGTAGGTAGTAATAACGTGGAGAAACACAACAGGCTGCTGGCAACGGTTCATTAAGTTGATATATATATATATATATATATATATATATATATATATATATATATATATATATATATATACTAGCTGAAAATTACCCAACGTTGCTCGAGTTGAATTGTTTGTAATTCATCGTAATATTACTTATTAATTGTTTATAGCCTCCTCTGCAGACTCAGGACAAATCCCCCAATTGGGAGTTAATATCTAACCTGCGTTGCCAGCAGTCGTCGAAGGAATGAATGTAACAAATGGTGTCAATTGGTCTGATAATAATCGTATAAATACTCAATATTATTCCTAAGGGGATTTCACAATGTTTTTAGCCCCCTTTGCAGACCCAAGACAAATTGAACAGGGTTAATATATATCCTGTTTCCCGCAGGATTCTGAAGAATGAATACACCAAATTTAGTATAAATTGGTCGAACAGTGATCGTAAAAATACTCAGTTATATTCCTAATGGGATTTCGAATTGTTTTTAGCCTCCTCTGGAGACCCGGGACCAATCCGATTGGGGTTAATTTATAGCCTATGTTTCCCACAGGATTCTAATGAATGAATGTTCCAAATTTAACGTGAATTGGTCTGTTAGTGATCGTAAAAATACTCAATGTTAGTCCTGTGGTTATTTTGAATTGTTATTTGCCTTCCCCCTGCTGACCCAAGACAAATCGAACGGGGTTAATATATAGCCTATGCGTCCCGCAGAATTCTAAAGAATAAATACACCAAATTGGGTGTAAATTGGTCTAACAATGATCGCAAAAATACTCAATGTTATTCCTACGTGGATTTCGAATTGTTTTTATCCCCCACTGCAGAGCCAGGACAAATTTGATTGGAGTTAATATATAGCCTATGTTATCCGCAGGATTCTGAAGAATGAATATACCAAATTTGGTGTGAATTGGTCTGATAGTGATCCTAAAAATACTCTATGTTGCTCTTATGGGGACTTCGGATTGTTTTAGCCCCCTGTTGATCCAGGACAAATCGAACAGGAATATAATATACAGCCTATGTGTCCAACAAAATTCTAAAGAATGAATGTACCAAATTTAACGTGAATTGGTCTGACATTGATCGTATAAATACGCAATGTTATTCCTATTGAGATTTCGATTAGTGTTTTAAGCCCCCTCTACACACCCAAGACAGATAGTACGGGGGTTAATATGTAGGCTACGTTATCCGCAGGGTTCCAAAGGATAAGTGTACCAAATTTGGTGTGAATTGGTCAAATGGTGTAGATTTGTATAGAGAACAGACAGACGCCAACTCTGCTTTATATGTATAGATATATGTAACACTAAAAATCCAAAAAATGCAAAATAGTAAAAAACGGGAAATAAACATTAATCAAACAGAACTCTCCATGTATGTGCGCTAAAGCCGCAAGACATAGTATTGCGAGTAAGATAATAATTCAACTAAAGGAAATTAAAGGAAATTTTAAAGAATATTTTAAAGGAAGTGGTGTTGATGGATCAGGGCGACAATTTACATTCTAGAGAATGTATGAGCGATTTTTAGCGTACTGCTGCTCATACTTACAAAACACCATTTTGGTGTTTTGTAAGTATGAGCCTGATAACTCCCTGATCCATCAACACCACTTCTTAAAAAATTTACCTTTAATTTCCTTTAGTTGAATTATTATCATTATATACATATATAATAATATAGATCTAGATATAGTTAAATAGATAGATAGATAGCGATGCGATAGATTTTTCAAGGAGATCAAGAACCAGGCACGCAGGGAACATTTTGAAATCAGAATGTCAAAAAATCTCAATCGTAGAAAAACGCTTTTTGTAGTAGACTTACTACACTTATCTATGTTTTGGGTTAACTCCATCAAAAATGATGAACAAAATTGAAAAATTATTTTCGCTTTCTATCGAGTTAGATATTCATTAATTTTAACTTTAAAATTAAAGAATTCAATTTTTGGTGATTTTGAAATGTTATTGTCGTAGACCTAAAATTGACGGTCATGCGCGCGCACCTTCATACGATTTCTCCCAGTCGTTCGGTTTGAAGATCTGTCACGTAGTTGAGGGAAAAAGCATGAATTCTAATGTGGAACAAATTATTGATTGCTCAAAGTGATTATCCAACGTGATTAAAAAACTCTAGTCTAACCAATTACTATTAACACAACCAATTATTTTTTTGTTCTTGAACAATTTTAAAAAGCATATAGTATATATGATTAAATGGATGTTTTCGTAAATTGGTTCAATAATTGCAAGGGATCTCAATATGCTTGAAGAACCAGGGAAAACGCACCGTTTCTCGTAGGTGGTAGGCCTGTAGATGAATTTACGTCACACTGTAGGAACACAACGGGCTATTGGCAGCGGTCCATTAAGTTGTGCGAAAGGTCCATTAACTCTCCAGGTGGCGCCGACGAGATATCTCGTTCATCAAGATCTGACCAATTTTCGCTAATGAAGAGATATTTCGTCAGCAAAATATTGCCAATTTTTTGATGATGAGATCTCTTTATAAAAAAAGTCGGTAATATCTTGATGACGAGATATCTCGTCATTAGCAAAAATTGGGCAGATCTAGATGTAAAAGATATCTCCTCGAAACCACTTGGAGGGTTAAGTTGACGACGATCCGGGGGGAAAGATCCTAGGACAACACCTCGTAATTATGAACCACGGTCAGATGACGAGGTCAACACTTGAGCTGGCATCCCATTCTCCTCACCAAGCCAACATGGAAGCCGTTTCGGTAAAAGACCTGAATATGTGGGTGAGTTCAGTATCTTAACCAGTCCCCTTAATTGCCCTACTTTATCATGTTGGTACTCAGATAACTGTTTCGACGATTAACAGTTAGTGGAAAAATTAATATTTCTGTCAGAAATAAATTCTTTCTTTTGCAAAGTCAAGGCTCTTTGCCTCCGCAGTAGTAAAACGGTGACAGTAGTATCTACCTTTGTTGTCAAGCCTTAAACCGTTGTCAGACCACCAGCTTGTTTCAATGAGCTTAATCTATTTTCATTCCAATCTCATGTAGACTTCAGATAAAGGGAAGGCCATGTAAAAATTACAGAAATGAATTGAGTGATAAAGCGTAGTCCAGCTTAAGAAATGACAGACGTTATTAAAAAAATAGCGGGGAAAACTTCGTCTACTACGTTTCTGTGGTGATAAGTTTAAATACGAAACAATTTCAAGTGGGGTCACTTTAAACTTTTAAGCATTAAATAATATGCTCGCAAAATAAATTGAGGATCAAACTTTCAATTGTTGAAGAAAAATCGTTTCCAGTGGATAGGGATAAATATTTTATGGCATAGCAAACAAATACATACCAACTATTTAGCAAACAGATACCTAGGAAACAAATACAAAGCAACTACATAGCAAACAAATGCACTCCAACTACAAACATACATAGCAATTACATAGAGAACAAATTCAGACCAAATACATAGCAATTACATAGAGATCAAATGCATGCCAAATACAAAGTAACTACATAGCAATTACATAGAGAACAAATACATACCAAATACATTGTAACTACATAGCAAACAAATACATACCAACTACATAGCATACAAATAAATACCAACTACATAGCAAGTAGATACCTAGCAACTACATAGAAAACAAATACATATCAATTACATAGAAAACAATTACACAGCAACTACATAGCAAACAAATGCAATGTTCAATTGTCATTATAAACATAGGTAACTATCAAAATGCCAAATAATATAATCATGCAGTGAATTTTTCTTACAGCCAAAATATAGATGATCAAAGGCAAGTCCTGTGCAATCATATTGCATAGAAGAATTCTAGGCAGTTACTTTTTGCTGTTCTAAAAGTAATATCTTAAAATGTACCGTCTGAATGCGTAAAATCTTATCTAAAACTATATAAAACGATAACAATGAAGTCAACCCTTTTAAAGGCACTATGCTATAAAAAGGATTTTGAAAAGACAACTTTATTTCGGGTTTCTTTAATATAAACTTAAAATATTTATGTAAGCTGAACTCGAAATTAACAAAACTCTTCTCGTTTTTTCTTAAAAACATTGTAAAAATAATTTCTGAACATCAAACGAAAAGGTCACTTCAGTATAATCTATGATGCATATTAAATGATGCTCGTTACATACCATGCTAAAGTAGTTTCTCAGAGAAGGTGCCTCGAAGTTCATCTAGAGAAAATCGAGAAAAATCCAAAAATTGAGTTTTTAATTGAGTTAGTTGGAAGTTTTACTTTTATTTTTAAATTTTCTAATAAGAGTTGGAGGAAATGAAGTATTCCATTGAAAAGAGCATGCAATAGACAACCTAAATCTATGAAAATCTCAAAATCCTGGTTTTTTAATTTTGGGTTCTACCTACCTTTAAAACACATAAGCCAAAGTCTAATCAGCTTTTGCGTAACATAAAATGAGGGGTACGACAAATCAAAATTTAAAACGTTTAATTATAAGTTCGACAATTTTTATAAGTACACTAAATTAAATTTTAAAACCGAAAAGAGGCATAAAATGAATAGGTAGCTATTTTAATTAACGTCCCACTGGAGGCAACACAACGGGCTGGTTTAAAATGAATAGAATGAGCCAAAAATTCCATACGTTTATAAAGTGTAATACGATTTTCACATCTTTTCAATATTTCTAAGAGCAGTTGGAAAAATTTCTAAGAGCAATTGGGAGCAATAAAATTTCACTGGGTTGATTGGTTGGTTGATTTTGGGTTTTGTGGCGCAAGGGTCATATTTGGCCAAGCTGCGCCAAATACAAACAACGAGAGGAAAAAAGCAGAAGGGGAAACAAGGGGAACAAGAGGACATATCACTCAGGTACTTCGGAGTTGTCAAGCTGTCACACACCTAAAGAAGATATGCCACTGAAAGAAAAGTACCACTGGCAAAAGCATAAAATAGACACACCAAATCCCCAAAAATTGCAAAATGTTTTTCCTGTTGTTGAAAATTTGGGTTCTAACTCTCTTTTACCCTCCTGGTGGTTGTTTCGACGAGGTATCTCGTCATTAATAAGAGTGACAAGATCTTTAGATACGAGATATCTCGTCACCAGAGGAAAACTGGTCAGATCTTGATCGCGTCTTCATCAAAAATAGCCAAAATCTATCTTGATGACGAGATATCTCGCCATTGGCAAAATTGGTCGGATCTTGATGGACGAGATTTCTCGTCGAAACCGTTTGGAGGGTTGAATCGGAAGTCTGGGTCTAAATAACCCTCGTGCCTCCAAAAACGACTGTTCATCAATCCTTTTAAGACACCTGATTCTGCGTTCAATGCATGTCTCGAAATTTTTATAACAAGCCCACGAAATCAAATTCCAAGACCACCAAGAAAATGAAGAGAACGAGCCAGAAATTCCACGCACTCACAAAAGCGTAACACAATAAAAATCTACATTTCGAGAACTCGACTCGAACGCTCGGGCGAATTTTTCGGGTAGGGAGGAGGACAACAGAATTCATTATCTCACTCCCAGCATGCTTCCCGAAGAAACCCCGACAACTTGCCGAGAGCTAAACACCCCGTTTTTCAATCGCGCGCGTATCGCGAAATCAGAAAAAACGCAGCGATAATAAGCCAAATGTGGAAACACATCGCAGGGGTGGGCTTCCCTGGTCACAGCTGCAGTTGGATGACAGCAGGACGTCAGGCGGGAGGCTGTGTTTGATTGATAGACGAACAGTCCCACTCTAGCGACATATCACTTCCCCCCCCCCCCTCTCCCAAATGCTGTCACATTTGCATGAAGTTTTTTCTCCGTTCCACTCTAATGTATCCCTTTCCCTGCTACCAATTTCTTTCTCAAAAATACACATGCATAAATATATTTTTGTTTATTCCATTATCTGTTTTTTATTTACTTTTTCGCCGTTATTTGTTTATTTTATGGATGTAGGATTTTTTCGACTTCCCATGAGTGCGACTGGAAGTTCCGTTTTGTTTTAGAGTCTTCGGTTCGACACGAGAAATGTTAAAAGCCTTGTTTCGCGGGAGTGTCTCAGTTGGAGGCTACCGTTGGGAACGACGGGTGAACATAATTTTAAGAAGGGACTTAATTTTCTTTTAAGGGCGTTTAACTTGCTTTCCAAGGCTTTGATGTGATGTCCTACACAAATTGGATGTAATTGTGTGTTGTTAATCCAATTAATCGAATATGGGAAAGGGGGAACTATTTTCCCAATCTTTTCGTTGGAATCGATTTTCAATCTCTTTTAAGGTAGTGGACTTTCAAAACCACCAAAATCGATCCAAAAATCGATTTTTTAATTTTAGCATTAAAATTTAATTAATATAATCATACACAAATGGAATGTAATTTTGTATTGGTAATCCAGTTAATCGAATATGGAAAAGGAGGGAAATATTTTTCCAATCTTTTACGTTTGAATCGATTTTCATTATCTTTTAAGGGGACAGTGGATTTTCAAAATCACCAAAATCGATTCAAAAAGCGATTTTTTAATTTTAGCGTTAAAATTTAATTGATATGATCATACACAAAATGGATGTAATTTTGTGTTGGTAACCCAATTAATCGAATATGGAAAAGGGGAAATATTTTAAATCTTTATCGTTTGAATCGATTTTCATTCTCTTAGTGGTTCAAAATTACGTGTTCTTGGATCTTTCCCTTTGGGATTGATCCGGGATCGTCAACAAAAGCCCGTTGTGTTGCTCCAGTGTGACGTTTATTAAAATACCTACCTACCTCATTCTCTTTCAAGAGGACAGTGGACTTTCAAAATCACCAAAATCGATCGAAAAATCGATTTTTTAATTTTAGCCTTAAAATTTAATTGATATGGTCCTACACAAATTGGATGTAATTTTGTGCTGGTAATCCAATTAATCGAATGTGGAAAAGGGAAATATTTTTCCAATCTTTTTCGTTTGAATCGATTTTCATTCCCTTTTAAGGGGACAGTGGACTTTCAAAATCATCAAAATCGATCCCAAACCCGATTTTTTAATTTTAACGTTAAAATTTAATTGATATTGAACTCTGTAAATAGCAAAAAAAAAATTTCAATTGTGATAATTTTTGATGGAGTTACATATACAACAACATGAACATATAGTAGATAAGTGCAAGTCTGCTCCTAATTTTTATTCTCTTTTAACCCTCCAAGTGGTTTTGACGAGATATCTCGTAAATAAAGATCTGACAAATTCTGCTATGATGAGATGTTTCGTCATCAAGATATTGCCTATTTTTTTCATGATGACGAAATCAAGATCTGGTTAGTCTTATTTTAATGGCGAGATTTCTCGTTCATCAAGATTTGGTCAGTTTTTTATAATGATGAGATATGTCGTCGATCAAGATCTGACAAATTTTGCTAATGACAAGATACCTCGTCAACAGGATATTGCCGTTTTTTTATAACGATATCAAGATTTGATTGGGTTTCTTCTAATGACGAGATATCTCGTCCATCAAGATATGCTAATGTTTTTGCTAATGACGAGATACTTCGTCAAGACAACCACTAGGAGGGTAAAAGGCGTTTAATTTTCTCTTCACAACAGTTGCCTTGATGTATAGTCCTAAACAAATCGACACTGATGTAATTGCTTGTTCTTAATACAATTAATCAAATGTGAAAAAGGGAAGTATTTTGCCAAGCTTTTTCATTTGAATAGATTTTTCTTTTCTTTTAACCCTAGACGAGAAGTAGTTTCGACGAAATATCGCATCCGTCAAGATCTGAGCAATTTTGCTTATGAAGATATATATCTCATCAAGATATTACCGTTTTTTTTAAGATGACGGTCAGTTTTATTTTATTGACCAGATATCTCGTCCATCAAGATCCGGTCAGTTTTGCTAATGACGAGATACCTCGTCGAGATAACCACCAGGAGGGTTAAGGGGACTTTCAAAATTACCAAAATCGATTTTTTTTAATTTAAAGGTAAAATTAAATTGATATCAAACTCTGTATATAGCAAACAGAAATTTTCAATTGTGATAATTTTTGACGGAGTTACAACAACATAACAACAACCTAAACACATAGTAAATAAGTATAGCAAGTCTACTACAAAAACCTATTCAGATTTTTTGACATTCTTCTGATTTCGAAATGATCCCAGAGCATCTGGTTTTAAATGATTTTTTTAGAAATGTTTTCGGATAATCCTTGTAATTTGTTGTATATAACGTGTGAGAAATTTGTCATGCTCTTCCAAATTTTTGAAGATAATTTTTGTGGAGTTACATGTACAACTTAAAACATCGTAGGTAAGTTCGATTTTTGTTCGTAATTCAATTAATCGAATATGAAAAAGGGAAATATTTTCCCATACTTTTTCGTTAGTATCTATTTTTATTATCTTTTAAGGGGACAGTGGAGTTTCAGAATATTTTTATGTGCATCAAAGGTGAATTTTGTCTCTGGGGTAAAGCCTATTGTTTTACAAAATTTAATTGTTCCATTTTAAAAATATTTAAAAAATAATCTCTTTTCGGGGTGTCTCTAAACCCATCTGCTACAAAAAGTGCTCTTCGCGTCACATAAAATCATTCTAGTCGACTATGAAACTAGAAAACGTTCCCCGCCACAACCCTAAGCACATCAGGGGCGCGCATGCGCATTTACAACCCTATGGGAAAAGGTTTGATTTTGTGTTCCAACCTCCCCTTAAAGTTTGCAATGGTAGTTTTAAACCCCTTGTATGTAAAACAATTTATACTCTATCGTAAGACAAACGCAAAACATTGAACAAAGCTCTATTGCTAATTTCTTCTCTCTCTTTCATCTGATATATAATCATTCACTTCCTATACTGTGAAAAACGGCAAACTGAATTTTGAAAAAGTATTCTCTATTGAAATACAAGCGCTAAACATCCAACAAAGCTCTGTTACTAATTCCTTTTAATCCTATATGTAATCATTCACTTACTATACTATAAAAAACGGCAAGCTGAATTTTGTAAAACAATCTATTCTCTGTCAAAACACAAACGTAAAACATTCAACAAAGTTCTATTACTAATTTCTTTTCATCTGATATGTAATCGTTCACTTCCTATACTGTGAAAAGCGATAATCTGAATTTTGTAAAACAGTCTATTCTCTATCGAGAAACATTTATCAAAGCTCTGTTACTAATTTCTTTTCATCTGAAACGTAATCATGCACTTCCTATACAGTGAAAAACGGCAAGCTGGATTTTCGATTAAATTCCTTAATTATAAACCGAATTCTGAAATTAAGGATAGATTTACGAAGTCGTGCGGCATATTGCCCGCAGTCGCATTTGTGTATGACCTTAATCCCACTAATATTCTAAATAAAACATTATTGAGTTTCGGGGAGTTTCAGTTTTACATACTTTCCCCAAAAAATAGCTCTGCTCTGATACTTACAAAAAGTATTAACATAGAAATACGCTTAAGGTCTTTGCTAATTGAAAGGAATATATCATATCTTTTAGGTGTAGAAACCATTATCATAAATTTAAGCAACCTTTTAAAATTCACCCAGTCATATCATTTTCCTCAAGAAACTTCCGCATGTTTTTTCTCCCCAAAACCCACACAACTTAATAAAAAATAGGGACTTTTCCCCCACCGTACTCCAACGAATCTGAGGGTGAACTAAATACAGCTGAAGCTAATGATAAAAATATACAAAATAGTCTCCGGTAGCAAAGTGAACTGTGAAGAAAATGTCTATTACTTTCACCTTAATCGTTGCTGTAGCAATTACAACATTAATACCAGCAATATAATGTTTCTTCCCAAAACCAGCGAGGAATTCTTATGTTATTAAATCGGACGATTAAAATGTATCCATATTAGTGCACTGGGCTCCATTAGGAAGGCCGTATATGGCGGATGCGGAAGCTTTATTTTTTTACTACCTACGGATCTTCATATGAGGAATGTGTACGTGATGTGGAAGATAACATTTTTAGTGTTTAGCGGCAGAAGTAATTTCACAGAGAAGCTAAATTAATTAAGTTCTTTCCTAAAGGATTCTTTTAATTAAAAGGCTTCTGGAAATCATTTCCAGAGTCCAAACATTAAGACGAGGCCGGTAGTCAATTAATATTGACGGAATTCGGGCTGCTCTGGCGAAAAATCTTTTCGCATATATTACCTAATCTGTTAGAAATACATTACGATAAGAAATTCGCTCTCAATTAGCGTCTGGGAAGATGAGCGGGATTTCTTGAAGATCGAAATTTGCTTCCTAGGCAATTTTTGCGAGGAATTTGATCTTTTAAGTAGAAATGGTCCAGAGTGAAGTGTTTATTGAAATTATTAAAACAGAAAGTAAATTATGATATTTTTAGTGATTTCATGACCGTGTCAAAATCGATTTCCAACAAGTCCCGACTTTAAGTACGACTGCTGAATCACTAAAAATCACTAGTATACACAAACTTCGAGCATAACAGTAGCTATTTTGCTACTGAATGTTAACCCTTCTGGCGGTTGTCTCGACGAGATATCTCGTCATTAGTAAAACTGACCAGATCCTGATGGACATCAAAAACTGATTATATTTTGATCTCGTCATCATAAAAAAAAGGCAGTATCTTGATGTCGAGATACCTCATCATTAGCAAAATTGGTTCGATCTTGATGGACGAGATATCTCGTCGAAACCACTTGGAGGGTAGGTAGGTATTTTAATTAACGTCACACTGGAGCAACACAACGAGCTATTAGTGACGGTCCGGGATCAATCCCAAAGGGAAAGACCGAGGACAACACCACGCAATTTTGAACCACGGTCAGATGACGAGGCAACGCCTCAGCTGGCACCACTTGAAGGGTAAAAGAGACAAAGTTGAATCTAGAAACAGATTTCAGCAAGCTACTTAACATAGTAAATAGAAATGGTCAAGCAAGCTATTGACCCTAGTGGATAGAAATATTCAACTACAAAGAGTGAAATTTATTCAAGTTATGAATCAGAAAATAAATTATATTTTTAGTGATTTAAAAGGGAATATATATAAGTTCCACAAATACTTGACTTTAAATATAACTGTGGAATCACTTGATGGTTTGTCGGTGTTTACTGGAGCAAGGACCACATTTGGTCATGCTGCGCCAGACACAAGACATACAATATCGAGTAATTAACACTTACAATGAAAGTCTTACTGACACAGAAGAGAGAAATACACACAGGGGAAAATGCACCTGACAGGGATCGAACCTGCGCCGCCCACACGCAGTGGTTAAACCCACTGAGTGGTTAAACCTACAGATTTCAGCAAGCTATTTAACCCTCCACGTGGTTTCGACGAGATATCTTGTCATCACGATATGTATTACCACTTTTTTGTGATAACGAAATCAGTCTGGTCAGTTCTCTTCAAATGACGATCTATCTCGTCCATAAATATATGGTCACTTTTGCTAATGATGAGATACCTTGTTCAAACAACCACCAGAAGGGTTAACATAGTAAATAGAAGTGGTCAAGCAAACTATTAACCCTAGAGTGGATGGAAATGGTGAAGGGAAATATTGACCCCAGTAGATAGAAACGGTCAACTGCAAAGAACGAAATTTGTTCAAATTATGAAGCGGATAATAAATTATATTTCTAGTGATTTCATCGAAAATATAAGGACTTCCAACAAGATTTGACTTTAAAGATGACTGCTGAATAACAACGAATATTACGAACTATTTTTGCTTTTGAATATTAAGGGGCACAGTATCCTTTATGCAATTTTTTCTGTTTTCATATTCACAACAAAATGTTTCAGTGTACCTTATTCTCTACTACACATTAAATATACATTACAAAAGAAAAATCAATTTTTCATTCACAATAATTAAAAAAAATTCACTTTTTATAAAAATATTTCAATATTTTCAAATTCCTAATCCATCTGAAAATTTTAATTTTTTTCATAATCACAACAAAATGTTTTAGTGTATCTTATTCTACTACACATTAAATATGCATTACAAAAGAAAAAATCAATTTTTCATTCGCAATAATTAAAAAATTCAATTTTTTATCAAAATATTTCAATATTTTCAAATTCCTACTCCACTTACAAATTTTAATTTTTTTTAAATATTTTTTTATTTACCTTCCATGAAGTGTTCCCCAATTTTGTGCATGGGATTACACATACCTCTGTTATTTATTTTTTTACAAATATTTTTCTAAAAAACACTAAAAACAGCAAAAATAGGTCAGTTGATTTCATCAATTCTTGAAAAAATAATTATGTTTCCAAATCCTTATTCCATACACAAAGTTATCAAATATATCATAATAAACAACCAAAACAATTTCGAAATCTCTACATCAATTACAAAAAGTCTTAGCATTTTAAAAACTCTATATCCATGCAAAATAAAAAACTGAGAAAAAGCACTTTAAAGTTTTAAATGCTTTCGGTTTCGGTCCTTACATTCGATAAAAAGACTTTAATAACACGATAAATAATGTAGCTACAGCTATAAAATTTAGCGCACCTATTTTTTGAAGTTTCATAATTAATAAATTCTAATAATAAAAATTCGATATTTTGGTCATTTTTAGGGTACTGCGTCCTTAAAGACACAAAATCGAATCTAGAAACAGATTTCAGCGCGTTATTTTAACATAGTAAATAGAAATGGTCAAGAAAGTTATTGACCCTAGCGGATAGAAATGGTCAATCCATTAAATCCATCCCCAAATGCAGTTTTTATTCTTTCTAAACATCAGTTCTAGCGATACCTAAAGAAAGATATCTTTAGAATTTGTATTCTTGTTATTCAGAACTGTTCGTGCTAAGAATTCTACTAGTTGTATGCTGAGTACTTACAAAACATAACTGAAATGGATTATATGAAGAACATGGCATGCGTATTGCGTCCAAAGCATATATCAGTATCTGTGATTATACCTTTAAATTAAAATAAATTATCATCACATTTGAATTAAAGTATATTAGTATCATATTAGAATTAAAGTAAATTAGTATCATATTATGTAAATGTTGAAACAGTGCAAAAAATTATTTTCCATTTAACATTCCAAAAAATTATTTACATTTTTCTTAGAAAAGGGCCGCAGTAGCCCAGTTGGAAGAGCAACGGATTACCGAAACTCGATCCAGTCAAAGACCATCAGTTGCACGGGGGCTGTTGCACGTGAAATCTGTCCTGGCCTCAAATGTCCTCACGTTGGGGAGGTGTAGAAGTTTGGAGAGTGGGGTGCCAGCTCAGGTGTTCTCATCATTTGACAGTGGTTCAAAAGGACGAGGAGTTGCCCTTGGATCTTTTCCTTCGGTATTGATCCCAGACAGTCGCCAATAGCCCGTCGTGTTGCTCCAGTGCGACGTTAACTACCTACCTCTTCTAAAAAGAAAAATGATTATTTTGGTGATTTTTTAAATCTGCAATTAACCGACTCCGCCCGAGTAATTCTGCTAGTAGCAAACAAAAAACATTTGGAGGGGGATATTTCTCAGATCACTTCCACTCATTCGCCGTACAATTAGAATATACGAGGAACGGGAACGAAAATCGATCAATAAAGAAATCCACGACAGAGAAACATTGCCGTAGGAGATGGGTCATTCAAAAAAGTGGGAAAGTAAAATCCACTTCGAAACTCAGTATGTACTTGTTCCCATCTATATCCCCTAATTTATTTTAAGCTGAGAGATATACTAACTGTGATTAATTAGAGTTATCCTGCAATTACAATTGGGACCAGCTCATCTCCACAAATAAAACTGAGGAAGTCCCCGTCTCTCAGATAGAACTGCATTAAAGGGAGTTTTACACTTTGTTTGCTCTTCTTATTGAAACAAATGATTCCGATGCCTGACTTTTGCAGTTTCTGGAGCGCAAAGGGGGTCTCCGACAGTCGAACTTTTCGTTCACTTGTTACCCGAAGGAAGGGATGACACTAGAAGGAGGCAGGTGTGGATGTCGTTGCCAGATATCGGAACAAAACCGCTGTGGGTGAGGACACGATTTAGCCGTGCTTGACGAAAATGCGAGGATGATTTTTAAGGATTTCAAGTGTTGACAGCGTTTTAATCCCCAAGTATTTCAGATATCAGTAAGATTTCGTTTTCTGTAAGATGATTTCAAGTCGCTCAGGGAGAATTAACTCGATTTATCAAAGCGATAACCTTATTTGTAAGTGTTTAAAAGTGTTCCCTTCTTAAGGGAATGTAGACTTTCAAAATCACCAAAATCGATCAGAATGTCACTTTTTATTTTTAGTTTAACAATTAATTTATGTCAAACTATATTGATAGCAAAAAGAATTGCTATTTTCGACCTTTTAATGAAATAGACGAAGCATGCTCCCTCAGCTTTATGCTATTTCTTCCAGTAGCTATGTTTAAAAGTGTGTCACGTGGTTGCGGGAAAAAGCATGAATCCTAAATTATTGATTGGTTGGAGTGATTATCCATCGTGATCAAAAATTCTAGTCTGCCATTCGATAGCTAATCGACTAAGTCGTTTCGTAAGCCAACGTGATTTATCCTTCAGAGATCTATTACAGCGACTCTGCCCATATGCTCTGTTTATTTCATTAGAAGGTCGATGGGGTTGCATTGACAACAACAAAAGACATATAGCACATAAACTGAGTAAATCTACAAAAAAGCCTTTTCTCCGATTGAGAATTTTTGACTTTCTTCGGACTTCGAAAAGTTCTCTGCGTGTCAGGTTTTAATTGTTTTTTTTTGGTAATCTTATATCTAAGTTTAAATGGGAAATTCTTCATGCCTCCAAAATTTGAAATTTTGGCTTAAAATGGTTGCTTACCTCACGCTTTTTTTCCAAAATTTTAGGTGTTGTAGTACAATTTTTTTTGTTTTACAATTGAGTGATACATTTACCAAACGGGAAGTTAATTTCATTTATATGTATACAAGCTATTATGTGAATTAAAATTTTCACAATAAATGGAAAATTAGTGTGCATGGGACCAATAAGTTTTCGCTAATTTATCAAAAAATTTGACAGCGTTTTATGAAATACCTTCAGCATAACTGAATATTTTTGGACTAAACTTTATGTATAAGCTTTTTATCAAAAAGCAATTCATATAAATTTTATAACAATCGGTTCAGAACTTCAAAAGTTTGTCTTGGAAGTCCACTATCCTCTTAAGATATCAAGTATTTCCACACATGTTGCAACACTTTAAACGTGTTTCTAATTCCTCTTGGTCTAGCACATGCTAGAGTAGCCATGAAACCACTCGTCTTTAAAAAGTCCAAAACCATCAAAGGATTCTCTAGAAGGTAATGGGAATCCAAACAGACACACGAAAGTATGTTAGCCGGGAAGCCTGTGGGTTAATGCATTTAGATTGGCTGCTTTTTGGTTTTAGGGCACAAGGGCCAAATTAGGCCAAGCTGCGCCAAACACAAGACAGACAACGACAGGTAATTGTGAAAAGAAAAGATAGAGAGAAGAAAGTAGAAAAATATCGCATCCTGATGTCTCGACCTCCAAGTTTACCAGAGGCGATGAACCTCACGGGAAAAGAATAGAGCACTAGGGTACCTTGGGTTCGTGAAGCCCTCACACCTAACAGAAATGTGCCCCTGACGGCTCGTACATTTAGGACAAAAAGAAAAATTTTATCCATTTTGAAATTTGAGAGTGTTAGTAAGGCCTCTTCTGAATCTCGACAAAGCCGTCTCCAACACTTCAAAGCATAGCCTGAGCGGGTTCCCCTATACCAATCATATGTAGAGGAGTTCTCCATACAATATTACTACAGATCTTGGACTTGGAAAATTTCCTGGGACGTTAACGGTTCAGTGACGTTGGACTCGCCAAGGAACCTTATTTAGCCAGCTCGCCCGTTATGTCATTCTCTTTAACGTTAATATGTAAAGCGATCCATTGAAAATAGATATCAGCATCTTTCCACATACTTTTGAGCTTGGCTGAATTTCAAAGCTTGTCTTGTCCTTGACAGTCCTAGAATTCCGCAAGTGCTGAATTGAGCTCCCCCGACTGTCTGTCAAGATCCAGATATTCTGTTTGCAACTGAAGAACTGAGGTAACCCAGAACCAAGGTTATAACAGTCAATTCCGATCGAAATATGGCGCAGCTTGTCGGCTTTTGGACATTGCGCCATAAAGCCCAAATCAACCAACCAGCCATCAGATCAAAATCTGGGGTTCTTTTTAAACGAAAAGAGTCATTTTCACTGACAATAAGTACACCACTGCCAGTATTACCCAATTCATTATGGCTGCCATCAGTGTATATCTTTATCTTACGTATAGGAATGCTGTTAATAACTTCCAAGGTTAATTATATCAATAGTTCTAGGTGTTTTGAGTTCCTGGTTATTGACGTGTAGAATTTCGTGTGAGTAGCTATGCTTATTGCTCGTGGGCCGCCATAATTGCACAGCTCAAAAAATAAAGTTTCTGGTATACGCACATACCTCAATGAGCAAAACTGCATTCTTTCCAACAGAAAACTGGCAAAGCTCTTCATATAATACTGGACCAATGGATGTCAGAAATGCTTGACATATGCTATCTATTTTCATAGCATGAAAACTTTAAATCCATTCTAGCTCAATTGGAAGAGCAACGGATTATCATCCGGAGGGTTGGCGAGTTCGAAACTCGGTCCAATCAAAGACCGTCGTGTACATGGGGCTGGTGCACATTAAATCTATCGTGGCCTTAAATGTCCTCCCTTGGCGTCGTGTCAAAGTTTGGAGAGTGGGGTGTCATCTCAGGTGTCTCGTCATCTGACCGTGGTTCAAAATTACGAGGCGTTGTCCTTGGATCTTTCCTTGGATGATCCCGGACAGTCGCCAATAGCCGATCTTTGGTTGGACCTAGTTTCGAACTTGCTACCCTCCGGTTGATAATCCGCTGCTCTTCCAACTGTGTTACCGCGCCCTGAAAATTAAATAGAAACTGAAACTATCGCATTAAGCAATTTGAAAATCTTCTATATCCTTATTATTTTTTTGTTAGTGCTTCAAGCTCTTTCAACTTCAGTCATCACCCAAAACTAATTTTGTCTTCTAAAATACACTTTTTCCCTTTATTTTTTTAATGCAATGTGCTCCGTTCCTATCGTACCACTAGCATGAATATCACGTACAAGAAAAGTTGCAGCCAGTCACGCTTAGTTAACTTATGCGCCCGATCTAATTAAGGAGCTGCTCTCGCTGTTACTTCAGCCGCAGTTGATGAAAAAACGGCTTTCTTTGTTATTCAAAATCTTTATGTCTGCTTTTTCCGGGAATACTGTTTTTTTCTTACTTTTGGAGAGAGAAAGATTGTTACGGAAAGTTAAAATAAAGATTCAAATAAAAAACAAGAAGTCATTTCTGAATATTAAATAAAGCGGGCCCGCGAAGGTTTGTGGCCTGGAAACATATTACGTAATTGTTGATACAAATCTTAGAAACTAACAGCATCATACACTCCCGTGCCTAGTGTGAGACACAGTACCAGTTTAACACTCAAAGTGGTTCGACGAAATATCTCGTCCATCAAGATCTGACCAAATTTTGCTAATTACAAAGTATCTCGTCATCGAGTCGATTTTTTGATGATGACTCGATCGTGATCTGGTTAGTTTTATTCCGATGACGCGATGTCTTGTACATTAAGATCTGGTCAGTTTTGCTAATAATTGCGTTGAGGCAACCACTAGGAGAGTTAAATAAGTGTGGTTGGAATGAATAGAGCATGCCATTGAGATGGCATGTATCCAGAATGGTGTATGTGCATAATTACAACTGTACATTGTTAGAACTGTACATTATTCGATCTGTACATAGTTAGATCTGTACATTGTTAGATCTGTACATTGTTAGATCTGTACATTGTTACATCTTTATATTGTTACATCTGTACATTGTTACTTCTATGCATTGCTACATCTATACATTATTTGCATCTATACCATCATACAATATTACACTATATATAAAACATGCAAAAAAAAGTAAATCTCTTGGGATAATCAAGTCCTGATGAGTCTATGAATCTCACCATGCCAATAATTTTGACCCAGAGCCCTTGTTACAACCACTGTTCTCGAGTCATGCGATTTTAAGATGGTTGGCAGGTGTCCTCATATGCCATAATGCTGTAAGGGGGCATACTGCGATGTAATGTAGAGGTGTGCCGATTTCACTACAGGAGCAATTTTCTTAATTGATTTTTTTTAAACCTCGTTAGATGAGATGGAAATGGGGGCCATGTCCTGTGAAGAAGAGTCTCTACAGAGGTCAAACGTGATGATTTCAGTGACACTCTTCGCAACACATCTTAGAGGACATCAGTTTTGACTCGCAAAAAATCGTGGTTCAGCATCAAGACGGTGACGAGCGGTCCTGCAGCATTGGATTGATGCTGAATCGCCTGGCGTGCGGTGATTGCTGTATGTGATTGGTTAGTGGTGCTTGTCGTCTTTATTTGCCACCCCGAACCCACCACCTCTCTTCTTTGAAACTAGTTCTACTCTTTTGCGGTAACAACGTTAACTGTAAATGCTAAGCTGAAATAAGTTATTTTTAGACGTTTTTTAATAGTTAAACCTCCTGGTGGTTGTCTCGACGAGGTATCTCCTCATTAGCAGAATTGGCAAGATCTTGATGGATGAGATATCTCGTCATTTGAAGTAAACAGGCCAGATCTTGATCTCGTCGTCACCAAAAAATCGACAATATCCTGATGGTGAGGTATCTCGTCATTAGCAAAATTGATCACATCTTGATGGACGAGATATCTCGTCGAAACCACTTGGAGGGTTAATAGCAAGAAAGTAGCACTGGCATGTAGCAGATAAATTAACGGTTGCCATTGACTGGTAGAAGGAACGCTCTTATTTTTACATTTGGTGCCTGTAAATCAACCGCAAAATGATATAAAAAATTTTGGTAGGTAAGTATTTAATTAACGTCACACTGGGGCAACACAACTGGCTATTGGCGACGGTCCGGGATCAAAACCGAAGGGAAAGATTCGAGGACAACACCCAAACCCAAAGGGAAAAATCCGAGGACAACACCACGTAATTTTAAAACACGGTCAGATGACGCGGTCACACCTGAGCTGGCATACCACTCTCCAAACTTCAACACCACGCCAACGTGAGGGCATTTGATGCCACGATATATTTAACGTGAACCAGCCTCTTTTGTACACGACGGTCTTTAGTTGGATTCGAACTGGCAACCCTCAGGTTGTTAATCTGTCACTCTTCCAACCGGGCTACCGCGGCCCTTTAGAAGTTTTGGAAAAAAAATTTTAATTTTCTTATTTTAACTGATTTAATTTAATAATTCTTAGTCATATTGTAAAAGTAACTTTTTAACAGTTAATGGCAAACTGCTTTTAGAAACATCTTGTTTACTCTTTTGCTCCAACTTCAATAGTCAGTGACAGTAACCATTTGGAATTCTGAGGGACTGAAATCCTTTGTTGATTTGATGAGTTGATTCATGATGGTTGTGCCAATTCTCGATGCAAAAATTAGTTTGTTTTACTTTTTTGAGAAAGACGAATGTGATTTGTCACTCGTGGCTTCTGAATTCTTGCGATTGAATTTAGATTATAGGTGAAGAATCTTCTTCTACATCACTTTTTGAGATTGTAAAAAGCTAATTTTTCATTCTCAAGTATCAAAAAGCATTGTTGCGTTTTTATAATGAATCCACAGGTAAGAATTCACATTATGCTTTCCAAAAGACCTTTTAACAATCTGCAGTCAGCCCTGAATGATTTCTAAACAATTTCGATCTTCTTAACCTATAGAATCTGTCTAAAGGATTCTATTCCATGGAAAGAAACAATGGTATCTTTCTAAAGGATTCTGTTCCATGCAAAGAAACAATGGTATCTTTCTAAAGGATTCTATTCTAAAGAAAGGAACAATATAATACTTCCAAACATTTTCTGTTATAAGGAAATAAGCATCAGAATCTTTCCAAAGTATTCTATTCTAAGTAAAGGAGCAAAAGAATATTTCCAAAGGATTCTATTCAAACCCTCTAAGTGGTTAATCTGACCAATTTTCCTAATGATGAGAAATCTCGTCATCAAGATATTGCAGGTTTTTTATGAGACGAGATCAAGATCAGGTCGGTTTTCTTATGATGACATATCTTCATACATCAAGGTCTTGTCAGTTTTGCTAATGATGAGATACCTGTCGAGATAACCACCAGAAGAGTTAAGGAAAGAAACAGTCAAATCGTTCGAAAAAATTCTATTCCAAGGAAGGGAGAGCAGTAGAATCTTTCCAAAATATTCTATTCTGAGTAGTTCACCAACAGAATTTTACTAAAGGATTCCATTCTAAGGAAAGGACCAGCGGAATCTATTCAAAAGATTCACTTTCAAGGAAAAGAGAAGTAGAATAATTTCAAAGGATTCCATGCAAAGGAAAGGAGCAATAGTCTTTCCAAAAGATTCTATTATAATGAAATGACACGAACAGAAAATTATATATATATATATCTTTCCAGATAATTCTATTCTAAGGAAAGGACCTATCAGGGATACTTATATAAATACAAGAGGAACTATTTTTAACAAGTCTCTACAGATTTTAGCATATGCTGACGATGTAAACATAATCGCAAGATCTGCAAATTCGCTGAAGGAATCTTTCCTAGCATTAGAAAAAGCTGCAGGAAAAATTAAACTAAAAATAAATGAAGAAAAAACAAAATATATGTATTGTGGAAAAAGGAAACCCTATTAATACATTTGAAATTGAGAAACAAATTTGAATCTGTAAAAAATTTAATTTCTTAATCTGAAATTGAGTGTCAGAATGAGATTGACTCTGAAATCAGGAAAAGAATTATTATGGCTAATCACTGTTTCTATGGGCTAAGAAGCCAGTTGAAATCTCACCTCATCAAAAGAAAAACAAAAAAACCAGCTGTACAAAATTCTCATAAGACCAGTGTTAACCTATGCCTCTGAAACATGGTTGTTGACAGCAAGGGAAGAGAGAGCTTTGGCTATTTTTGAAAGGAGAGTTTTGAGGGCCATCTTTGGTGGTGTCCTTTATAATGGTATTTGGCGAAGGAGAGACAATTTTGAATTATACAAACTTTTTGAAAATGAAGGTATAGTAAAATTTATAAAATTGAACAGAATGAGATGGGCATGTCATCTTTTCAGAATGGATCCAGAGTTCGCCATTGAAAGTTTTTAATCTAGTCCCTTTTTGTGAAAGACAAAGGGGTCGGCCAAAAAAGAGATGGAGGGACTGTCTGGATCCGGACTTTAGTGCCATGAAAGTCAAGAACTGGAAATCCCTGGCTGGAGAGAGGGTAGTCTGGGAAAAACTTCTGAAGAAGGCCAAAGCTCACAAAGGGCTGTCGTGCCAATCATGATGATGAAGGAAAGGACCAATAGAATGTTTCTAATGGTTGAAAGAATTCATGGATTCTTTCATACTTTAGAGAGTACAAGATGCTAGTAAAACTACGGACTGGCATTTCTATCATGACAGGAGATATTTTCTTGGCTGACTAGATTTACAGCTGCTAGGAGAAATCGATTCACCCCATTTTATTCACACCCAGTTCATAGGAAACCTAATCATGGCATCCCTAATTGCAGATATTACTCTACGCTACCAAAGAAAAGTATGTGAAAAAAAGCAAGCAGAGTGTAAAAGATGCACAGTCAGCAAACTTACGAATAAGGTCAAAGGTGTCTGATATAGGATGGGAGGTAGGTAGATATTTTAATTAACGTCACACAGGAGCAACGCAACGGGCTATTGTCCGATATAGGAATCCGATGTCATTGATCTAATGACTCCGCGCCAGGGAATTCTAATATAGAGTTGGTTTGGCTGGGTTTTATGGCGCAAGGGCCATATTTGGCCAATCTGCGCCAAATAACGTCAAGTAAATCGATATACACACAAGAAAAGCTTTACTGACAAAAGAGAAAAATGCACCCAGGAAGAAATCAAACCCAACAAGAATCGGTCTTGCATTGCATACAACTTGCATGTTACCACCGCAGTGGGCTGTTGGTTGGTTTTGGGGTTTTAAAGAGCAAGGGCCATATTTAGCCATGTTGCGCCAGATACAAGACATACAATATCAAATAATGGACAGACACACATAATGAAAGTTTTACTGATACAGAATATAGAAATACACCCAGGGAGGAATGCACCTGCCAGGAATCAAACCTGCACCGCCTACAACTCGAAGGTTGCTAGCGCAGTGAGCAAACCAACTGAGATACGGCAGCTCCTTTGGAAAAAGGATTGATTTACAGAAAAGTGCTTAGGGGTAGGTCGGTAGGTATTTGAATGAACCTCCCACTGGAGCTACACAACGGGCTATTGGTGACGCTCCGGGATCAATCCCTAAGGGAAAGATCAGTGGACAACACCAAGTAATTTTGAACTATGGTCAGATGACGAGGTGAGCACCTGAGCTGGCATCACACTACCCAAACTTCCACACCAACGCAACGTGAGCGCATTTGAATATGAATATGATTGAAAAAAATTATTCATTTTTCTATTTTACAAATAAAAACGAATACAATTTTTACAGCTGGTCTATAAATTCTAGGCCGCGATAGCCCAGTTGAAAGAGAAACGAATTCGCACCCTGAGGGTTGAGAATTCGTGACTCGGTACAGACGAAGATCATCGTGTACACGGGGGCTGGTGCACATTAAATCCGTCGGGGCCTCAAATGTCCTCACGTTGGCGTGGTGCGGACGTTTCCAGAGTGTGGTATCAGCTCAGGTGTTGACCTCGTCATTTGACCGTAGTTCAAATTTATTTCGTGTTCTCCTCGGATCTCAGAGATCAATCCCCAAGAGAAACCCTTGACCCCCGACGTTAATAATCATCATTAACATTACTATTACCCGGACCGTCGTCAATAGCCCGTTGTGTTGCTCCAGTGTGACGTTAATAATTACCATTAACATTACTATTACCCGGAAGTTGCCAAAAGTCCGTTGTGTTGCTCCAGTTCGACGTTAATTAATTACCATTACCCTTACCGCCACCAAATAACCCGTTGTGTTGCTCCAGTGGACGTTAATAATCACCATTAACATTACTATTACTCTGACCGTTGCTAATAGTCCTTTTATTTGCTCCAGTGTGACGTTAATTAATTACCATTACCCGGACCGTCACCAATAGTCCGTTGTGTTGTTCCAGTTCGACGTTAATTTATTACCATTACGGTTACCCGGACCGACGCCAATAGACCGTTGTGTTGCCCTCGTGCGACGTTAATTTATTATCATTACCATTACCTGGACCGTCTATTGTGTTGATTCAGTTCGACGTTAATTTATTACCACTACCCGGACATTCGCCAATAGCCCGTTGTGTTGCTCCAGTTCGACGTCATTAACTTACCTACCTGTATAAATTATATTTTTATATGTACTTTTGGGGAACCCAGGTGTCCTACAAATGATTTTACATTACGGCACCTCATCCCCAATTGTTTTGTGAAAAACTATTATATCACATATTTATTCCAGGTTATGCATATCTTAGTCACCTTAGCCTTAACAAGTCCATCCCAGAGTATGGCCAATTTTTCAGAAGAATCGTTTTAACTGCAATTCGGATCTAAAGAGCATTAAAAGGTTTCCGTGCATTACGACTATCAATCGCAATTGCAAGGAAATGGAATTCCGAAGTAAGAGAAGCACACTGCCAATGGGAAAAAATAAATAAAACAAAAAAGAACGGCGTTAGGAGCAAGACTGGTGCCGAGCGTTCAATATTAATCAGTGGTGGCAACGCCTAACGACATTAGGCGCTAAAAAAGGGCTTTTCACCAGTAATTTCGATAGCTTTCTCGTACTTCTCTGGATGTTTTTTCTCTTCGACTTGCTGTTTCGCGCCCCCTCCTTTCGTTCATTCATTCATTCTTCTGCTTCTTAATCTGTCGCGAAAACTTGTTTTTACAAATTGGTAGCTGCTTGTCTTCGCTATTGATTGCCGCTCGCCAGTGAGTTCCTGATAATTCCCGTATTATCTGCGAGTAAAATTACTTTCGCACTTCGTTTACGGTTTTTACTCCTCTCACAAAGCGAATTTCATAATTGAAGTCGTTATTTCCTATCAATATACACATTGAAAACGAAGAATTACCTTTCCACTTATAGGCAAGGGGGAGGAAGAGCGAGTTTAATAATAAAAAGCAGCATTTTTTTACTATTTTTTGGGCGGTATTCTCGTTTTTTTTCTTCGCGTTTTTCCTTTGCAAGCGCGTATTTGAATTCGTGCGTTTTTTATTTGCTTGACAGAAGCGTTTAATTAGTGTATTTGCGAATCCGTGAGAAGTTATTCGGCATTTATTCATCATTGTCAACTTTTTCCGTAGATGGATAAGAAATCAATGTCACGCGAAATTAAATTGCTTGTATTAACTGACATCCATCCATCTAAGAAGAGCATCTCGACTATCCATCAAATGAATATTAGCATAACTGATCTGTTTTTAGATGCTATTAAGTGGCATGCTTGGATTTAATGGCGAAGCTTAATTTAATGAATCGTTCTCAACACAGGGTGTTTCAAAACCTACCATACAAACTTTATAAAGAGCTTTATTTAATTGTTAACTTGAATTTTATGACGAAGCTTAATTTAATGAATCGTCATCATACAGGGTGTTTCAAAACTTCCCGTACAAACTTTAAGGAGCTTAATTTAAAAGTATACTTGCATTTTATGACGAACATTAATTTAATGAATCACTGTCAACATATAGGATGTTTCCAAACTTCCCTTAAAAACTTTAAGAACTTAATATAATGGTTTACTTGAATTTTATGCGAAGCTTAATGTAATGAATCGTTGTCAACACCATACAGGGTGTTTCAAAACTTCCCTTGCAAACTTTAAGGAATTTAATTTAATGGTATTCTCTCTTGAATTTTATGGCGAAGCTTAATTTAATGAAGACTCTTTTAAGAAGATTCTTAGTATAATAAAGATTCTTTTGCTCCTTTCTTTAAAATAAAATCCTTTGGAAAAATTCTATTCTTCCTTTCCTTAGATTCAAATCCTTTGGAAAGATTATATTGGTCAAGAAAGTCAAAGTTGGTTACAAGTCATACAGAGAAAACTGCAGGTTGTAAGGTGGAATTATGCATGTTAGCACTTTAGAAGGTTAAGGAGAGGTGGTGAACACAATATTAAACCGTTTTCACATAGGCATGTATGCCTTGTTTGAGGGCACATTCGGCAACGTAACAGTTGTCCAGTTTAGGCCATCGTCACGTTAGACGCAGACTTCATACTGGTAACAGATATCATTTCATGAATGCTGAGATTGTTAACATACACCAAGCATGCGGGGTGGTTAATAGAAACAGTATTAAATCTCCAAACCCGGTTTTAAACGGCATTTTACTATCGGTGTTTAACCCCTAGATGTTTGGTCATTGGGATATGTAAATCAATCTATTCTCATTCCATAGGCATAACGCTTCTTTAACGGTAATCTTACCAATCTCCACACCCGGTTTGAACCGGTATTTCATTACCGGGTTTTAAACCTAAGCTTGTTTGGCCACTGGAATATGCAAATCAATCTGTTTTCACCCCCATAGGCATAACGCTTCGGTAATGATAGTTCGCATCAATCTCTTTACACAGTTTTAAATATTATTTCTTCACCGGTTTTTAAACTCTAGGTTGTTGTCCACTGGAATATGTAAATAAATCTATTTCCCCCATAGTTGGAATGGTTTGGTAACAGCAATTCTCATGTATCTACATATCCAGTTTTAGATGATACTTCGTTACCGGTTTTTAAAACCTAGTGTTTGGCCACTGGGATAGGTAGATCAATCTATTCTCATCCCATAGGCGTAACGCTTCGCTAACGGTAATTTTTACCTATCTCCATACCCGGTTTTAACCGTTATTTCATTAACAGATTATAAACCTAAAGTAGTTTGGTCACTGGGATATATAAATCAATCTATTTTCACCCCATAGGCCAAACGGTTTGGTAGCGGAAATTATTATCAATCTGCATACCTGGTTTTAACAGGTATTTCATCACCGGTTTTTAAAACTTTGGTGTTTGGCTTCTGGGGTATATAAATCAATCTCTTTTTACCCCATAGGCAGAACGGTTTTAACGGTAATTCTCATCAATCTACATGCCCGGTTTCAACTGGTATTTCTTTGCCAGTTTTTAAACCTAGGTGTTTGGCCACTGGGACATGTAAAGCAATCTATCCTCACCGCATAGGTATTTTAATTTTTATGGAAATCCATTCAGGTACTCCAGGCCCAGAGGATCGATACTTCTGAGGCTCCTGCGCAACTTCCCCTCCTACAATATCACCTTAGAATGTAGGTATCTCATGCATGCGCGCATACATCTTATCCTAATGAGAACTAAAAAATCTTCCGTGCATTGTCGATCTCAGATTCAAGTAAGGAGGGTAAGAAGTGTTGTAAAGGGGATGATAAAAAAATGAAACCAGAGTAGTCTACTGATAAATTCCCCGTAATACTCGGGAAGGGTGGCAGCCGATCTGCGGTCGGGGACTCTACCAGATAACAGCGACCGAGCCGCCGAAGCCTATGATACGAAAACCTCCCAGTAATAAATTTAAATTATATCGACTGCACACCTTTTTTATCTGAGCGAACTTTTTCGAGTCGACGGTTAATTTTATCTCCACGAGGTCTTATAACGATAGGGGTACCCTTTTTAGAGGTCCCCTATACTTTGCGAAGAAGCATGCGACTCTAATGAAGAGATAGGCGCCACCCGAAGATGGCGCACCGCTGGCTGTCATTAACCCGGGACGCCACCTACACCCTCTCTTTTGACTGTATGGAAGGATATATATGGGGCTTTTCAACTTTTTTAATACCCGTCATGCTATTCTGTGGGTTTTTTCATCTCCCCTTGCCCGCAAAGTCTTCTCCCGGCTGAATTATGGCGTTATTAAATATAGGGAGGAGCAGAGGCAAAGGGTCTTTATTCTGGACTGAGAAACCGCCGTCGCAAAAAGCGATTCCTCCAGCATACCGCGGTATGATAAATTCTCGAAATCACTTGCTCTAATAATAAACCGAGATTTTTATCTGGGGAAAAAAGTGTCTTAATTGGTGCCATTTAGGATCTTCAATAAAATGATTCCACGTTAATTCGTGTCTATTACGGTCGCCGCTATTTATCATTATAATAGCTGTAAAATTAATGAATTTGGATGAAAAATGAACGCTTATTATGCGGCTGGTGTTTTATCGCCGATTCGTCTAATTAGGAGCAAGACGGTTTCGACGCTGGTTCAGGTAAATTCAACAGTTTTGTCGCTCTTGTGTTTCGCGACTCAGAAACGTTTGGGTTTTGAATTTTGGTTTATGTTTGTGACGAGAGTTTATTATGGCGACAGTTCAAAGTTTTGTTGCTTTTATGTTTCGTGGCTCAAAAACATTTGGATTTTGAATTTGGTTTGGGTTTGTGACGGCGGTTTGTTGTGTCGAGTATTAATTTTGTGTTTCACAAAACTGAAAAACATTTGGATTTTGAATTTCGGAAAAAGGTTTATGGTGGCAATTCAACAGTTTGTTGCTTTTACGTTTCACAGCTGAAAAACATTTGGGGGGGGGGGAATTTCAATTAACGTCACACTGGAGCAATACAATGGGCTATTGGTGACGGTCAATCCCAAAGGGAAAGATCCGAGGACAACACCACGTAATTTTGAACCACGGTCAGATGACGAGGCAACACCTGAGCTGGCACCCCACTCTCCAAACTTCCACACCACGCCAACGTGAGGACATTTGAGGCCACGACAGATTTAACGTGCACCAGCCCCCTTTGTACACGACGGTGTTTGGCTGGATTCGAACTCGCAACCCTTCGGTTGCAAGTCCGTTACTCTTCCAACCGGGCCACCGCGGCCCCGAAAAACATTTGGATTTTGAATTATGGTATAGGTTTATGAAGACAGTTTATTATGGCGACAATTCAATAGTTTGTTATTTTTATGTTTCTCTGCTCAAAAACATTTGGATTTTGAATTTTGGTGTAGGTTTATGGTGACAATTTAATAATTTTGTTGCTTTTATGTTGCGTAGCTCGGAAACATTTGGATTTTGAATTTTGGCTTAGATTTATGAAGGCAGTTTATTATGGTGACAATTCAATAGTTTTGTTGCTTTTATATTTCACAGCTCAAAAATTTGAATTTTGAATTTTGGTACAGGTTTATGGTGGCAATTTGACAGTTTTGTTGTTTTTATGTGACACCTCAAAAACATTTTGATTTTGGTATAGGTTTATGAAGACAGTTTATTATGGCCAAAATTCAAGTTTTGTTGCCTTCATGTTTCACACCTCAAAAACATTTGGATTTTGGGTTAGATTTATGGTGATAACGTATTTTCACTCTCATGCTTCGCAGCTCAAAAGCATTTTGACTTTGATATAGGTATATGGCAAGTTTATTGTGTTTATTTGGTTGGATTTTATGGGGCAAGAGTCATATTTGGCCAAGCAGCGCCCAACACAAGACAGAAAACGTCAAATAAAGTTTTTCGACAATTCAACAGTTTTTCGCTCTTACGTTTCACAGCTTAAAAATATTTGGATTTTGAATTTTGGTATAGGTTTTTGACTACATTTTGCTATAGCGACAATACAAAATGTTTCCGCTCATAAGTTTCACAGATAAAAGAAACATTTGAATTTTGATTTAGGTTTATGGCAAGTTAGTATGGTGGCAATTCAAAAGTCTTCTTATTCTGAATTTAACCTCACCAATTTTCTTTAAATTTTAACCCTCACTATCTCTTTTATATTAATTGCTAATGCGCTTCTGGCAATGATAAACAGCAGTACAGGGGATAAGTTCCAAGCCAGAATCGATCAAAACCTAAGCATTCCTGGTCATGGTCAGTAGCAGGGGGCAACGCTTGACTACGTTGCAATTCGACGAGCACCTTTTGGTTTTGTACTAGCTGATTTTTATGCTTATTTGACCCCATATATAATTTTTTAATTTAAAATTCTCCCTCCTTTATGTAAATTTCTGTATTTAAATTGTTTTCTCTTTCTGATGTGGAAATGAGATGCTTTGCAGTGGATGATCCGAAAGTGATTTGTCTTATCCTAGGATGCCCCAGCGATCGTCCTCTTTCTTCTCTCCATCCTTTCTTTTCACAGTTACTTGACATCGTCTGTCTTGTGTTTGGTCAAATATGGTACTTGTGCCAAATGCCATACACCCCCCAAAAACGAAACTAAATGCATGAAGTCAGACTTCCCCTGCTAACATACTTTCGTGTGTCGGTTTGGATTCCAATGACATTTTGACCTTTCCTTTGATAGTTTTGGACTTTTTAAAGACGAGTGGTTTCATGGCTTCTCTAGCATGTGCTAGACCAAGAGGAATTAGAAACACGTTTAAAGTTTTGTAACATGTGTGGAAATACGTGATACCTTAAGAGAACAGTGGACTTTCAAGACAAACTTTTGAAGTTCTGAACCGATTATTATAAAATTTGTACGAATTGTTTTTACTGAAAAGCTTATATATAAATCGGCAAATATGGCCAATCGCACTCTCCCAAGCTAATAGGAAGCGTTTATTTACTATAAATATGAGTTTTTTCGTACATTTAATAAACACATTTCAGTGCTTTAATGCAGGTTTATGTTTGCAATCGCTTTTACCAATTCTGTTGCCCTCAAGAATTATAATTATTTCTCATTCAGTCAAAAGTGTGCCGCATCCAGAGCGAAAGCACTTATACACTTTCCCTTCACTCAATAGAAAATGAAAAGACCGATTCGATCGAAGTCGATGGGAGCGTGAAAAACAGTTTGATTCCCCAACCCGAAATTCTCCAAAGCGAAGAAGCTATCTAAGACGAATCAAATTTGAATTCCAATAACCCTTCGCTCGTGTCCCCGGGTGAAAATTGGACACGAACGGCAAAAGGGTTTTTCACGAGCCACTGGAATAGGAGCTTTTAGGAGCCGCCTGTGGAAGTCATTACTTGAATACTTTCAGGTGACAGTCGGTAGATATGATTGGATTTTTCCCCTCTAACTCGTTGCAGGGAACTTGTCCGGGGATATTTTTCGTTTCGTTAATTTAGAAACATGAATGGATGCGACTTCGTTCAAGAACTCCCGGCATTTGTAAACAGTCAGATAACAATTACTTGATCTGCAATTCATATCCGAACATTTTTTTAACCCTCTGAGGGGTTTACACGCGTCATTCCACCTTGAAACCTGCAGTTTTTCCAGCCTGACTTCTAATCAGTTTTGACCTTCTTGGTCAATAGAATCCTTACAAATAGCCACTGGAATAGGAGATTTTAGGAGCCGCCTGTGGAAGTCATTACTTGAATACTTTCAAGTGACAGTAGGTAGATATGATTGGATTTTCCCCCTCTAACTCGTTGAAGGGAACTTGTCCAGGGAGATTTTTCGTTTCGTTAATTTAGAAACATGAATGGATGGGACTTCGTTTAAGAGCTCTCGACATTTGTGAACAGTCAGATAACAATTACTTGATCTGAAATTCATATTGGACTGTTTTATTTTTAACCTTCCAAGGGGTTCACAAGCGTCATTCCACCTTGAAACCTGCAGTCTTCGCACCTTTTGTGCTCCTTTTTAATTCAGGGCCTTCTTATGAAAGACTGCCTCAAGTTTTAAGACAGCGTTTGGATCATCCATGCAAAATAGCCAATATTGGGTTTAATTGCGCCTTTTGAGTTCCTTTTCAAACTTGGGGCCTTCTTATGAAAGACTGTCTCAAATTTTAAGACAGCGTTTGGTTCATCCATACAAGATAACCGAGATTGGGTACAATTGTGCTTTTTGGGCTACTGTTCAAACTCAGGGGCTTATGAAAGACAACCTCAAGTTTTAAGACAGCGTATGGATTATCCATCCAGAATAGCCAAGATAGGAACCAAGATTTGGGCTCCTTTTTAAAATTAGGTCTGAAACTGATTTGCATTGCATTTTCTTTGCGGAACAGAAACAAAGGCTTCTAGAGTTGACTTGTAAGGTTGTATGAAGCTAAGCATAAGTTTCTTTGCTTTCTATCGGATCTTGGCATCCCGAGTTAACGTTAAGCTACAATACTGTTTAAAAATACACTGCTGGCCACCCAAATTGCAACACCAAGAAAGACAAGAGATATCACAACAAAATTTATTTTGTAGATAACATGTTGACCAAGTATCAAATGATTAAATTTATAGACTTCTGTGAAGTGTGGTTCCTGCCAAAATCAGTAGCCAGAGTAGCCGCCATTGTTGGAGATCACCGCTGCCACACGCCTCGGCATTGATTCAAAGAGACTTTGGATGTGTTCTTGGGGTACAGCAGACCAAGCAGCTTCCACACGTTGCCAAAGTTGATCTGGTGTGGCAGCTGGGGATGTATTCTGGGTCAATCGTTGAGCAACCATGGACCACATGTTTTCTATCGGCGAAAGATCCGGAGAGCGAGCTGGCCAGGGAAGCAATTCAATCTGGCGATTGACGAAGAACCCTTGGACAATGCGTGCCACGTGTGGTCGCGCATTATCCTGTTGAAATATGGCTGTGGGCAAGCCCTGAAGGTAAGGAAGGACAACTGGCTCCAACACCTCGGAGATGTAGCGCTGGCTGTTTAAAGTACCGGCAATGCGTACTAGAGGAGTGCGAGAGTGATATCCAATACCGCCCCATACCATAATACCCGGTGCAGGACCAGTGTGGCGGTGCATAACGCAGCTGTTCAGCATCCTCTCTCCACGGTGTCTCCAGACTCGAATCCGACCATCGTGGTGTTGCAGACAGAAGCGTGACTCGTCAGTAAAGACAATTTCATTCCATTCTGCCGTCCACATCCTTCTTTCATCGCACCATTGGCGGCGGAAACGTCTGTGATTCTGCGTCAAGGGTAGACGAAGCAATGGACGTCTTGCGGACAGACCAATCTGCTGTAAACGGCGTCGAATGGTACGCGCAGACACTGGATGATGCGGTACAGACTGAATGTGCTGTGCTATGGTTCGTGATGTGGCTGAGCGATCCGTCACTGCCATACGCACAATATGCCTGTCATCACGTGAAGTGATGCACTGAGGTGGATGCGATTGAACACGTCGGTCCGTCGTACCCTCCTGCATCCAACGATCACATATCCGCATTACAGTTGTTTGGTTTCGTCCAACACGACTACCGATTTCCCTGAAAGATAATCCACAATCTCGGTAGGCCACTATCCTTCTTCTGTCGAACTCGGATACTTGATCAAAAGATGATCGCTGTTTTCTACGAGGCATAATTGATCGTTTTTTTGAAAAAACCACAAGAAAAACACAATTGCCGTACTTGAAATCGTCGAAATCTCCAAGCCTTAAATAGCGCTTTGAAGTGGCGCAACAGGCGCGCGTGATGTGCGTCTGCGCTGAAATTCTAATCATTTGCATATCTCACCTCCGCTAATGCATGTTGTAAATTTCATATTATTTGCATGCTTCCTTCAGGGTGTTGCATTTACGGTGGCCAGCAGTGTATAATCTACAAGCTTTCTAGAACTAACACGAACATTAGCTCATTTTATTGGATATTATAATGTTAAACAGCTGGGTATAGAATAGCCATCTGCTCTAAGACCAAATTGTAAAAATCTAATACATTGAGCCTCATAGTTCATCAAACCGACTACATCACACTTATATTCTATTTCAAAGGTTTGAAAATATCCTGTTTAGAAAGAATGAGGCTGTTCAAGAGCCTCAAAATACTTTTTCTTTTTAAAATAAAAGAAACGCCAACTTCCTCACAGGAGACCGACATTTTCCGTCTCTAATTACTCTCCACGTATAACATGTCGAGCAATTAACACTGAAAAGTAGTTCAAAGCCGCGGCTCGCTTTCAACGCACTTTCTTCACGGATTAATTAATATCTTATTTTATATTTCTCGTGTCCTTGAGGCTATTTTGTGAAAACTATGCTCTCTTGGCGTAAAGCGCGTTTTTCAAATCAGTTCCTTTTTTAGTTGTATTTTTGGGGAGCACTTAGTCACCATTACAAAAATTAACCTACAATAGAGTAGTATAAACAGAGTGTTTCGAAAATATCTGTCAAAACTGTAAAGGGTGGTAGAGGGGCCCAAAATAAACATTTTTTGTCAAAGAATGAGTGTCCGGAAATGCAGCGTTTAGGTGGTAGAGGGCGCTGTTTAGGTCGGAATAGCATCGTTTCTGTAGCGTTAGGCGTCATTCCCACCTCGGATTTTCAACGGCAAGCTCCGAATTCGTGTATCGATACATGCCGTTGAAAATTCGCTATGAAGTACTTTTTGGTAGGAAAAAAATTCCATAGGATAGAATCATTTAGTAAGATTCTGTGGGTCATTTCCTTATATTAGAATCATTTGGAAATATTTTATAGCTCCTTTCCTTATAATAGAAAGGCAGCTATAAGCCGGCTCGAAGAGTAATAGATTAGCAGCTGGAGGGTTGCTAGTTCAAAACTCAGTCTAACCTAAGACCTTCGTGTACGGGGGATTGGTGCTCGTTAAATCTGTCGTGGTGTGGAAGTTTGGAGAGTGAAGTGCCAGCTCAGGTGTTGAACTCGTCCTCTGACCGCGGTTTAAAGTAACTAGGTGTTGTTCTCGAATCGTTCCCTTCGGGACTGATCCCCGACCGTTGCCAATAGCCCGTTGTGATGCTCCAGTGTGACATTAATTAAAAATACCATACCATACCTTATAATAGAATCCGTTGGAAAGATTTCATTGGGCCTTTCCTTATAATAGAATTCTTTAGTAAAATTCTGTGCGTCATTTCCTTATAATAGAATCCTTTGGAAAGCTTCTATTGGTCAAGAAGGTAAAAACTGGTTGTAAGTCATGCAGGGAAGACTAGAGGTTGCAAGGTGGAATTATGCATGGTGAATTCCTCAGAGTGGCACTTAAAGTTTATACAAGAAGTTTTGCAACTCCCTGTATGAACGAGGAATAATGTAACTTGCATTTTATATCAAGAGAGGTTTTTGTGTTTCACGAAAAACAGCACGAAAAGTGGTTTTTATCCCAACTCCCAACTTCAAGCGTGGTTAATTTCAGCGTTTCTTTCGCAAATCTGCGTTTGTTCTTATGAAGCAAAATTTGAATAATCTTTTTTCACGAAGGTTACAAAACCAGAAGTGTGAAAAAGTTTCCATTTGCATTTATCGCATAAAAAACAGGTATGCCGGAACTTCAATAAAAACTTTTATTCCAGACTTCGGCGCATGCATTAAGTAACTAGCCCAAACTGTTCATTAATATATTCACTGTTTCGGGTTTTTTTATTCCGAAACAGTACACTTTGTTTCCGGAATATTTTAGCGCAAACTTTTTACCGCGCGTGCAAAATTATTAAAACGTATTCAGCAACAAAGAGAGAGCCAAAGACAGGAATTCATAAAAAATTAACTTCGAATTATGATTCAAGTTTTGCCACACTCTAAAAAACTCTCATTAAAATTCAATAAGCGGGTGTTTTTAGAAGTTGCTAAGGCGGCAAAGTGATGCGTCTGAAGAATCTTACTTTTTCTTCTCTTATTTTTCTTATTCTCGGGCGAATATCGTGACGAATAAATAGTAGTGAAGAACACCGCAGTGTTTTTTGCCGTAAAAACCTAATCGATAATAGTGAGAGATAGATTATGTGTAACGAAGATTGAATAAAAAATACCGGGTTTCATAAATTAGTATTATATAATTATCCAAATATTTTTTTCCTTGTTAATAAATTTTGCTGGCTTAAAAAGCTTTAAAATTATTTAAAGTTACATCTTTTGAACTATTACTTAAGGGATCGGCTTTAAATACTCTAGTAAACGGTTCAATTTATAAAGAAACTTATTATATTAATTTATAAGAAAGTTTATTTATAAAGAAACAATGCCTAAAATTATTTTTAAACTATTTCATTTCATTTTGTATTTTAGCAATATTCATTTAATTTTGTATTTTAGAAATATTCATTTAATTTTGTATTTTAGTAATTTTCATTTAATTTTGTATCTATTTCATTGAATAAAAATACCGCGTTGATAAATTAGTATTATATAATTACATCTCTAAGTACATTTTTTCCTTATTAATAAATTTTATTGGGGTAAAATGCTCAAAATTTATTAAAGGTTGTTACATCTTTTGAACTATTACATAATAAATCAGATTTAAACTCTAGTAAATGGTTTAATTTTTAAAAAAGAGTACTTAAAATTATTTTGAAGCTATTTCATTTAATTTGTATTTTGGTATTTTGTATTTAACTTTGTATATTAGTAATTTTAATTTAATTTTGTATTTTAGTAATTTTCATTTAATTTTGTATTTTGGTAATTTTCATTTAATTTTATGTTTTAGTAATTGTATTTAGTATTTTAGTAATCGATAATAGTGAGATAGATTATATGCAACAAAGATTGAAAGAATTATATCTGGTTTCATAAATTAGTATTATATAATTATCTAAGTATTTTTACCTTATTAATAAATTTTACTGTACAAAAATTTCAAAAATTATTTGGTTGCATCTTTTGAACTATTACAAATCACACGCTAAGAGAGAGATAAGGCTTCGTTAATAGAAATAAATTCAGTTCAAATATCAAGCAGTGGTCAATCTTGTTTCTTTTATTTGAAGCAAATCATTGTTGAATTTGATGAGTACACCACTTCCAGTGTTGCATGTTTCATTCGGGCTACCATCAGTGTAGACAAGGATGCACAGACTTGTTAAGACCAAGGGTCACATAGATTCAATGCGATTCATGGGGGAAAAAACATGAAAGTTATCTATCATATATTATTTATTTTGTCATATTTATTGATAGTTATTATTTATATCATTTACATCAAATATTGTCGCAAAAAAGGAAACGTAATAAAAAGTAAATAAAGAATGTAATTTGATGCGTGACATTGCTTTGATTTGACAATTGCTTTAACATATGATTCGATTTTTGTAAGGTGGTTTTTTGGGGTTTCATGGCGCAAGGGCCATATTTGGCCATGCTACGCCATACACAAGACATACATCAAATAATAGGCAAACACACACACAACGAAAATTTTTTTACTGTCACAGAAGAGAGAAATACACCCAGGGAGGAATGCCCCTGACAGGAATCGAACCTGCTCCACCTACAACTCGAAGGTTGCTAGCGCAGTAGGCATACCCACTGAGCCCGGACGGTCCCTAATTGTTGGGTTTTATCGATTGAAGACAGAGTTTTATATATTAAAAATAAATTTTATTACGTAGTCTTATAGTTTAAAACATACATTTTAGAAAACAAGAAGTCTGATCAGATCATGATCCCCAATTTCTTCACTTTTATACATTCAAAGATTTACATTCTTCAAATTTATGTGCCCCACACGGCACTATAAATGGAGGTTTGAGACCGATTCCAACATACGGCCCCATCGGTTGTAAAACCTCAGCAGATGTATTACAATTCAACATATATATATATAAATCTAACAAAATATTTTTGTATGGTATTTTGGTATTTTCAATTAACGTCACACTGGAGCAACACAACGGGCTATTGGTGACGGTCCGGGATCAATCCCAGAGGGAAAGATCCGAGGACAACACCACGTAATTTTGAACCACGGTCAGATGACGAGGCAACACCTGAGCTGGCACCCCACTCTCCAAACTTCCACACCACGCCAACGTGAGGACATTTGAGGCCACGACAGATTTAACGTGCACCAGCCCCCTTTGTACACGACGGTGTTTGGCTGGATTCGAACTCGCAACCCTTCGGTTGCTAGTCCGATACTCTTCCAACCGGGCCACCGTTGCCCTAAATATTTTTGTAATAATATTTTTAAATTTATTTAACAATAAAGGCTTTGTTAAAAAGTCAGCCAAATTATTTTCCGATGAAATATAATTTACGTTGAATAGTTCATCTTTTATTAATTTACGAATAAATTTGTACTTGATATCAATATGTTTAGTTTTCTGATTTTCCTGACTATTTTTTGAAAAATAGATAGCAGATTGATTATCACAATATACTTGGGGTCTTATGTAATCACACAAACTTAATTCATTTATAATTCTACTAAACCAAATAACTTCTTTAGTGCAATCGGTTAGTGCAATAAATTCAGATTCCATTGAGCTAAGAGCTATGCACTTTTGTTTAGAAGATTTCCATGATATTGGGATGTTACCAAAATAAATTAAATAGCCACTGCTTGAATGTCTGTTTGTGAGACCACATCCCCAATTTGCATCAGAAAAAGCAATCAAATTTGAACTTTTTACATTGGAAAGATTAATTTTAAAATCCTTTGTAAGAAAAACATAGTTCATAATATCAACAACGTAAGACCAGTGTTTGTAAGTATAACCATTACAAAACTGAGACATTATATTAACAGCAAATGCAATATCTGGTCTGGATCTATCTGACAAAAACGATAAACATCCTATTAAGGAACGATAGGGAAATTTCCTCATTAAATCATTTTCAATTATTGCTTCCTCTTTAACCTTATCAGGTAAGTTACAACCAATTTTAATAGGTAAATTCACAAAACTTTTAGGAAGATCTTTGAATTGTGACATTAATTTTTCAATGTAGGTAATTTGATGTAAATAAATCGAATTTTCAATTTCTTGAAAGTTTACGCCTAACAAATATTTAGTTTTACCTAGGACTGTAAGATCCAATTTTTTGTCCAATAATTCGATTACTTCATTTATCAAATGTTCCCTTTTTGAAAACAAAACCATATCATCTACATAAACAATTAAAATTACATCTTTAAATTTGTAGACACAATTACACCAATTTAACTGAGAAAATCCTAATTTAGTTAATATACCGTCTAATTCCATTCTCTACCACTTTGATGCAGACCATATATAGCCTTTTCCAATAGACATACTTTGTTTTCGGATCCTTTCAGCACAAATCCTTTTGGCTGTTTCATGTATATAGTATCCTTAAGGTGTCCATATAAATATGCACTTTTCACGTCAACTTGACAGTGATACCAACCCAACATAGAAATCAATAGTACAAACAATAATTTAACAATAGAAAAATTCACAACTGGTGAAAAAATATCTTTAAAATCAATGCCGGGTTTTTGCTTAAAACCTTGAGCAACAAGACGAGCTTTATACCTTTTAGGTATATTGTTTTCGTCCATTTTTATGCTGTACACCCACTTACTTCCAATTATGGTTGTATTTGGGGGTGTGTCCACTAATTTCCATACTTGCCTATCCTTCATTATCTGAATTTCTTCATTCATGGCAATATTCCATTTAATTTTATCCTTACATGTTTGCGTTTCTTCATAACTTTTGGGGATTTCGACATTGTAACACTGATCATACATGTCGTACATCTGTTGGTCCAAAAAATTAGATTCATCACTAGAAGTAGATGGCACATTAGAAATATCCACATTAGGATGTTCAGTTTCTGGCTTAAAATTGAAATTTACAGGATCAAACCTAATCTTATTTTTAGTACAGTACTTTTTAATATCATTTAAAGATCTCATTCTCAAATTTTCAGGAGAATAATAGTATACATCTATTCTATTGCTTTTATTTCTAGGTTTTTCGATTCTTCGCCAATTTGAAATGTTAAGACTTTTTAAGTCCTCAGTTTTAACTAAATCTTTAGAATCTAAAACTTGAGTTTCACTTTCCGATTTTACTTTTATATTTTCATTTGATTGATAAATAGGAATATTAGAATTAAGATCGAAAGAAACGTACTCAAAGTTTTTACCAAATAGTACATCAACAGCTTTCTTACTTTCGTCGATATGAACATGGACTGTTTCAACTATTCTCTTCTCGTTTGGGATATATATTCTGTAACCTTTAGTTTTCAAACCATATCCTGTCAAAATACCAAGTTTTGCTCTGGGTTGTAATTTATTTCTCTGTATTTTAGGAATATGAACATATGCCAAAGAGCCAAAAATTCTAAAATGTTTTACTGATGGTTTGAAACCAGTCCATATTTCGTTAGGAGATATACCCTCAGTTAATTTGTGTTCGCATCTATTTTTAGTATGAATAAATGCTAAAAGTGCTTCTGACCAAAATTGTGGTTGTAAACCACTGTCTTGAAGCATAGCTCTGACACAATCCATGGCTGTTCTATTGAACCTTTCTGCAATGCCATTTTGTTCAGGGGTATAAGTTGAAGTTCTTTCGATTTTTATTCCTAGATCATTTAAAAACTTTTTAAATTCTTTGTGACAAAATTCTAAACCATTGTCAGTTCGAACACATTTTAACTTAACATTTAGCTGTCTTTCAGCTTTAACCAAGTATTTTTTAAAGTAATCAAAAACTTCATTCTTATTTCGAATAATATAAACAGTTACTTTACGTGAAAAATCATCAATAATAGATAAAAAGTATTTGTTTCCACCTAGAGAGTTAACTGGAGCAGGACCCCACAAATCCATATGGACCCTTTCCAAAACATTTTTAGTTTTCCTTTCGTACATATAGTTTCTTTTTAAGGATATTCTAGTGGATTTAGCAATAGCACAAATCTTACAATTTTTATCTATATTCTTACAATTAAGTTTTTCAATTCCTTTTACACAATTAATTTTACTCATATTTTCAATTAAGGGCATGTTAACATGACAAAACCTACGGTGGGCTTTTTCTAGATCTAAACCAGTTACATATGTATAATTTTTAATCTTGGGATAACCTTTCAAGATATACAATTTTCCAATTCTGGGAACAGTAAACAAATATTTATTATAACTATTATAAATAATCATTTTGTTATTTCCCCATTTAATTTGGTTTCCCACTAGATCAATACGAGCACCACTAATTAAATTTCTTCTCATATTAGGTGAGTATAACACATCTTTTAAAGTTATATCATAATTTCTGTTTCTATCTAAAACTGTAAATTGAATATCACCCATACCTAATACTTCCGAGGTGCTGTCCTTGTCTCCGACTAGGATCTTCTGTGGTGGTAGTTTTCTGAATGTCGTAAACATATCGCGTTCTTTACAGAAGTGAGCAGTTGCAGCAGAATCAATGAGAAATTCCCTCGGTCTTTCATTTGGAAAATTTGAAACTGCATAGGCACGTTGAAGATCAGTTTTTGGATTGTCCTCCATATAAAATAATTCACCACCAGGTTTCTGCCGATTGCTTTTCTTGAAGCACTTCGATTCATAATGTCCCGACTTTTTGCAGTAGTTGCAGAATGGTCGCGGCCCCATACGACAAACTGTCGACTTTCTTGGGCTTGAAGGAATTAATTCAGGGTCCAGTACGCATCTGCTGTGATCAGGAGTAGACGCCCGTGTCTCCTTGTATCTAGATGACTTGTTTCTTGTAGCATAAGCATCGGCCACGATACTTAATTTTGTGTCTTCGTCCTTCCGCTTCAGGTCGATCCGGCTGGATTCTGTTATTAAATGTTTAGACAAATTGTCTAGCGTGAACTCGTTGTCATCCATCCTGTATAGCAGTTGTACCAGATTATCGTATTCGTGAGGCAAATGTCTTATTAGTTGAAAGCAAACTAAGAGGTCTGGGATTTCGAATCCACCTTCTTTTATCTGTAACAGCTTCTCATGCACTCGTTTGCAGAAGAGTCCAATGGATTCGTCCTCCGGCTGGTAGCGGATTGAAAAGAACTCGTCCACAAGGCCTGCCAATCGTGCTCTAGATGCTGGTTCAAAGTTGGTCTTTAATATATCCCAGGCTTCCTTACCATCCTCAGTAGATGAAATTAAGACTTGATATTTTCTGTCTATGCCCTGGTAGATAGTTGTGTATGTCCTCTGCTTCCTATAACGATAGTCTCTTTTTTCTTGTTCTGGAGCATCTTCCAATAATAGAGGTTCCGTTTTAGTGATAAATTCCCAGCAGTTCCGGTCCATTAGCAATACCTTCATGTCCGTCTTCCACGTGGCATAGTTGAAATCCGATAACTTCGGGAAGGAAAACATGGACATTTCTTGAATACCCATCATACTGGATACCGGTAGTGGCAGAATTCAGGTTCAGCTTAAGGTCTGAGGCCCATAACCAATTGTTGGGTTTTATCGATTGAAGACAGAGTTTTATATATTAAAAATAAATTTTATTACGTAGTCTTATAGTTTAAAACATACATTTTAGAAAACAAGAAGTCTGATCAGATCATGATCCCCAATTTCTTCACTTTTATACATTCAAAGATTTACATTCTTCAAATTTATGTGCCCCACACGGCACTATAAATGGAGGTTTGAGACCGATTCCAACACTAATTCTGTAGGAGCCAAGCGCAATTCTAAATTTTCATTAGTAAAGCGGTTCCAATATTTCGCTTTGTTCATATTCGAGACTGAAAACGTTTGTTCACAGATATTTTTTTACCCAAAGAGGCTTGCGCATTTCAATACATCATCTAGCAATGAAGTTTTAACCTAAATTACCTATCGTGTGATTTGTTAAAGTAAAATAACATTTGGTGAGGCGGGACACCAGAAAATCAAGGGAGGGCCGCGTGAGGCCCGCGGGTCGCGGTCTGTGCATACCTGGTGTTGACTCAGCGCTGTTAGGAATGTTTGAAAATGTAAGTTGATGCAATTAATATCCATACTTTACTAAAATGAAGTTTAACCCTCTTGGTGGTTTATCTTCACTTCGGAAACTGCCCTGTTGTGTCCCGTATCTGGTGCAAAAACCTGTTCCAAACTGTCACCAGTTCGGGCAAGGGTCAACTTGTTTTTCCTACTTGGATTTTTATTCCATTGGAGTAATAGGGCAGTTTGGTCTAGACGAGATACGTCATTAGCTAAACTGACTATATCATAGACGAGATATCTCGTCGAAACACTTGGAGAGTCAAAGAAAAATAGTGTCAATGAAAAATTAGAAAGAAAGCTTATTTTTAAATCATATTTTCATCATGCTTTAACGCGTTATAAGGTCATGAATTTTGCTTTTCCTCCTTATAATTTTAACGTCAGGGCATTACTAATAAAGTTTTGCAAACTTTATAGAGCTTTTATTTCAAAATCAGAAATGGAAATTCTGTTATAAAAGTTTTACTCCCTTAATATACCTCAAATGTATAATTAAATATATTTTAGCATAGATATACAACTCGCATTTTTGTACGAAATTATTCATGGGGTTATGAAAAAATAGGATATTAGTCATAAAACAGAAAAATAAGCCATTTCCTGGTAATAATGAACAAATTGATAAAATTAAATTAATTGAAATAAATCTGGAAACCACAACTTTTATCCTTTTCTTCGCCGTGTTTGCTGCGATTATATTTTCCGATTTTTGAAAACTTAAATTATATTTTTAATATAAATTGAATAACCCCAAATGGCCTTTAGTATACTCAAGGGTTGCAGGCATTGCGGTGATAAACTACAGAAATATGTTCCGCAATTTACAAAACATGTATATAAAAATACTCAATAGGATCAAAACAATTTCTGATTCTTTGAACAAGTGCGTAATACTTAAAAGTTCAAGATAACTTGACGTCTTGAACAGTGGATAAAACAATTATTTTAAAACATGAAAATTGTCAGACTAAAAAATTTGAAAAGCTGCTTATCATTATGATACCCGAAACTCTTTAATTTCATTATCCCTTTCAATGTCCTCTAGTTTTCAAGTACGGTACTCACAAAAGCAACTTCATAGAAATGAAATTTCACATTTTCACGCTCTTCAACAAACAGTTTCGCGTTCTTACACCAGATGGCGCAATTACACCAAACTCCAAACATTTCAGCGAAGTCGTTCCGCGTAAAAATGCGCGCCCAACTCCATCTATCGACGAATTTTATAAGTTCTGAAAAGCAAACTCAAAAGTTTTCGGAGAAAAAGGTAAATTGCATCCATAATCAGAATTGTGAGCGAGATTTCAAATATTGTGAGCCCACCTTGTAAAATAAGTCCCCTTTTCCACGTGATCGGAGACTAGAGCAGTGACCTGCAACCTGTCACGATGATTTATAATGGATTTGGCCTGTAATGGATAACATTGTTTAGCTTGTCGCTTTGCGTCAAGAGGTTACGTATGCACAGATAATAACAGCATAATTAATTACTCGCTAACCTCTAACCTGCTGTTTGCTAGAAGATTAACAAATGCGTAAAATTTATCCATGCAGCGACAGTTTTTCATTTGCCTTTGTAATTAATATCAGAAAAATATGTTCGTTATTTGTCTGTGGATATGTCTTGGAATTTTTTCTTATGTTGGGATTTCCACGTGTTTTATCAAATGGAAAGATTAATTTCAATGGCCGGTTTAAGGTATTTGTATATCTTTTGAGGCAATTTTTTTAAATTATCACTGAACTTAAATTTTGTATTGATTTCTACTTGAAAAAGCATTTTATGGCAGAAAATATTTTTTAGATTTATTTTTTTAAAAAATGGAGTAAAAAGCGTAAAAAAACAGCCAAAAATACCATTTACGCGCAAAATGTCATATTTTAAAAAATAGTTACCATTTTTGCAGTTTAAGTGAATTATCTTCTAAAAATATTGATTCAGGTATTAAAACTATAATCATTACTGTATTGATATATTTAAATTAATTGTGAACTTGAACGGCAGGTATCCCTATAAAAAATATGGTAGGTATAGGTATTTTAATTAACGTCACACTGAAAAAACAGGAAAGAGCAAAATGCAAAAAATATCCAGGTTTACGTCCTGCTCAAATTTTTTATGCGTATTTCTTAATAATAAAAGTTCAGACTCTGCTTTATAATCTTCAGAACATGTAAAAAATTCAAAAAAATTTAGTTGATGCTTTCAAGGATATTGTGTTTTGCGGAGAGTTAACGCTTTGGGAGAGTTGCATTTCGAGAAAAAGCTAAAAACAATAAACTCCCATGTCAAATATAAATGTCAATACTTTTTAAAAATTAGATCTCTACTTCTAATAGTCGTAGAAGTAAAATCCGAAGTGATTTGAAGAGTTAGAGTTGTAGCATATGTAAAATTTGAAAAAAAAATTCAATTTGTGGGAAAATGGCGTTTAAAAGGTATACTTTTATGAGTTCTATGGAACGATTGCGTCTCAATTTGATTTGTCTATGGATATATGAGTAGCGTAGACAGGATTGTCCAAAAGTCTAGAGTGTCCAAAGCTAAACATGGTATTTTCATGAAATTTCAGGTCATACTGCATTTTCTATATTAAAGTCCATTTTTTCTGATTACCAAACTATGAACTTTAGGATTTCTGGAGTATCACAAAAAATGAAGGGCTACGGCCAACATAGTTAGCCATTTTTCAAAATTTTCAGACTAGCAATAGTGGGTTAGAAATTTAATGAGTTCTAAGGAACGATTGCGTTTCAATTTTATTTGTCTATTGATATATGCAGTAGCGTATACAGGATTATATTTGAGAGGGAGTCCAAAGTTAAAACGCCTATAGCCCGTTGTGTTGCTCCAGTACGACGTTAATTAACTACCTACTACCAAAATTAAACATTGTATATTTTATGCAAATTTCAGATTATATTACATTTCTTAAGTCTGCAATTTTTCTGATTACCAGGCTGAACTTTTGGATTTCTGAAGTATCACAAAAAAAATTGAATGGCTAAGATCAACATAATACCACTTTTCAAAACTTTCAGGCTAGCAATAGTCGGTTAGAGGTTTAATAAGTTCTTCGGAATAATTGCTTCTCAATTTGATTTGTCTTTGAATGTATGCATTAGCGTAGACAGGATTTTATTTCAGAGGGTGTCCAAACTTAAACATGGTATTTTTTAAATTAAATTTCAGATCCTATTACATTTCTTAAGTTTGCATTTTTCTGATTACCAGACTTTAGATTTAAAAGTTCATACTCTAGGTTTTAAATATGATTATCGTCAAAAGATTATCCTCAAAGATCCAACCATTACTAATAATTATTAAATCATTAAATTCTACAAGAGAACCAGAAGAGAAGAAACTTTTTCATCTGTTACTCCCGCTGACTTATCACAAAGCGCCGCCGCACAAAATGGCGATAAGGAAAAGTAATCGTCTCAAATGTACCACATGCGTGAAATATTCGACTGATTAAAGTTTTAACAGGTTTAGAAATTAGCAGAAATTCAGGTAAGCAAATCTTTGATTATTTAACTATATACTTCACTTCACATCCAGTTTTATATTTACTTGCTTATTTTATTGCTTTTAAATATGACTATCAAAAAAAGATTATCCGCAAAGAGCCAAACCATTACTAATAATTATATATAATCGAATTGTACAAAAGAACCAGCGGAAAAATATTTCCATTTGTTATTCCCACTGACAGCACAAGGCGCCGCCGCGCAAAAAGATGATAAGGAAAAAGTAATCGTCTCAAATGTACCACATGAGCGAAACATATGACTGATTAAAATTTCAACTGCCTTAAAGATAAGTACACAAATCTTTGATTATTTAACAATTTGCAATTTTCTATTGCCAGCTTATTTTATTGTTTTAAATATAATTGTCTTTAAAAGATTATCCGCAAAGATCCAACCATTAGTAATAATTGTTAAATCATCGAACTGTACAAGAGAACCCAGAGAAAAACCTTTTGATCTGTTACCCCAGCTGACTTATCACAAAGCGCCACCGCGTAAAAAGGAGATAAGGAAAAAGTAAGCGTCTCAAATGTACCACATGAGCAAAACATCTGACTGATTAAAATGTTAACTGGTTTAAAAATTAGCCCAAATTGCCCTTTTATTTGACATTCAATTTTCTATTTACCAGCTAATTTTATTTCTTTTAAATACGACTACCTCCAAAAGATTGTCCGCAAAGATCCAACCAATACTAATAATTATTAAACCATCGAATTGCAAGAGAATCAGCGGAAAAACTTTTTCATCTGTTACTCCCACTGACTTATCACAAAGCGCCACGGCGCAAAAAGGCGATAAGGAAAAGTAATCGTCTCAAATGTACCACACGCGCGAAACATCCGACACAAAGCGGAGAAAAAGCGATATTTATATGTATAAATACAAATAAAAACCCTCCGCTTGGAGTCGGAAAGAATAAAGTATGACCGAAGAAAAGTCGGAGGATCCCTCTATAATAGAATGACGAATGGCAACCACAACTCATCTTTGCACTGACCTCCCCCTGGTGGCATGAGGCCAGAACTACAGTCCGAACGATAACGTTATATCTGTTATGTTGTAGGCACTTCCGGCTGTGACCCTGTGGGTTATAAATTTTCGCCCTGGAGTTGAGAATGATAAACGGCTATGGTAAAGGACGACTCGTCTGTTGGCTCAGAGGCTATTCGTCACTTTTCTCCGGGATTCAGTGAAAAGAGCTTCGTTTTCTCGGACTTGGTGGTTGAGCTATTTTTTTGGAACCAGCGCAAATGATGCTCTGCCGCCGAAAAAATATTATGAAGTGTTGAAATAATGTGGATGAATTACACTCTAATTAATACCACATTAATTTTCATTAAACCTCCAAGTGGTTTCGACGAGATATCTGGTCCATCAAGATCTGATCAATTTTGTAATGCCGAGATATCTCGTCATCAAGATATTGCCGATTTTTTATGATAACGATATCAAGATCTGGTCAGTTTTTTTCTTTTGGGCGAGATATCTCGTCCATCAAGCTCTTGTCCAAACACATAGGAGCTTCGATTGATATTGGGCTTTGAAATTTTTCAGGTTGGTTCTTCAGTGGAAAGCCATTGTTTTTTCATCACTGGGTCATAGAGAACTCATTTCTGGTTTCCCGTTACGATACGGTCAAAAAACGGTTCTTTTTTATGGCGGTTTATGAGCAAGTTGCACGTGGAGGACATTTGCAGTTCGTTCTCATCACTGAGCATATATGGGGTACCCATACACCCGCATGCTGAAATTTCCCAATGGATTTCAAGTGGCGTTGAACTGTTGACCAAGAAGCATTCATCCTTTCTGCAATTTCCTCAATTGTTTAGCTAGGATCTTCTTCCACAATAGCCCGCAAAGCGTCTTCCTCAAATTGAACTGAACTACCACTTGGGAATCTCCAAGGTCAAAACTGCAGCTACAAAATCTGTTGAACAATCGTTGGCACTTGGGAACGTCTACACAATTTGCATAAATGCAATGATATTAGCAGTTGCCTTAGCTGCATTCTGACAGCAATTCTTTTCGTAAAGAATATTTAGCACTCTAAAAAATTTCGACTGAAAGCAAAACGTGTATACACTTTAACAATCAAACTGGAATGAGCACAATCCTACAGCAACTCTAAGAAACGAGCCAAAAGTTTATGCCCGCATTATACTTATGGGTACCCTTAACATATTAATGTTCCCAATAATCTTTTTTATTTTTAGAAGCACTTGAAATACATGCATTCTCTAGAGCAGTGATTCCCAACTGGTGGTACGCGAGAACATTTGAGGTGGTACGCAGAAGGGTTCCATAATACAAACCAAATGTACTGGATTAAATCTTAAGGAATGTTTCATAGAACTAATCAGTGACAGCTGAATAAAAGACTCAAGGAGAAAAGTCTTGTTTCTTTCTGGATGTCTACAAAAAATGAGTATCCTGCTCTTTTTAGTGAATCACTAAAATTTTTAACTCCATTTGTAACAACGTATTTATGTGAACGTGGGTTTTCTAAGCTAGTGTATGTGAAAAACAAGTACAGGAATAGACTGTGCGTGGGAAACAACTTAAGATTAAAGATAAGCACTATTGAACCTGACATAGAAGCTCTAATAAGAAATAAGCATAAGCAACAGCAAGTTTCTCATTAAGCCTCCTGATAAAGACATTTTAGTGTTGGGAAATTGTATTTGCCATTTGTTAATAATAATTACATATAAACTGCTTTTTCTAGTTTCATGGATTTATTTTCTGTGTTTTGTTTTATTTATATTTAAATACATTTTGTAGAGTTCTTCATATGTGTATAAAATTTATTTGACCCCCTCAAAAAGTTATAACATAATCAGTGATACGCCACGACCCTACAAAATTATCAGGTGGAACTCAAGTATAAAAAGGTTGGGAATCACTGCTCTAGAGTAAGCACTCAGCACAAAAACATGGAGACAAAGAACAAGGAACAAAACATCAAAACGAGATAAAAAAAAAAGACATAAACAGCAGTTAATCAGTCTGGGCTTTGAAGTAGGTCTCTTGCTTCCATTATCTTTGAAAATCCCTCCCGACAATTCTGGGCAAACCCCAAGGCGAGTGGAGTCCATTTAGTCACTAACTCCACACAGGACACAATTTGGACTGTTGAAAATTTTGTTCCCAATATTACACTTTTATTGGCATTTAATTATCGGTCTTGTTTCTTGCTCTCCCGGCGTTTGTGGTTGGTTAGATTGGGTTCTATGGTGTAAAGATCATATTTGGCCAAGCTGCGCCGTGGTACAGCTTTGATATAAGGACTTTTTGCGGCAACGCTTTTGGCATACTTTTTGTAGGAATTGTGGCAGGCAAAGGCAACCCAGCTTTATCAGGATTATGGCAACCTCGCGATTATTTGAATCGCTTATAAATTTTCGTAAATCATTACCTTTTTTATTTTACCATGACAGCTAGCTTATGATTTCCCCCTAATCATACTACGTAGCCTGGTTCCATTAAACTAAAAACTAATAAATTATTTAACTTGGGCAAACTTCTGTAACAATGTTTCAGATGGAGTAAAGATTTTTCATTAAAGTAAATACTTACCTAGTAGTAGTTAGAATAATCAGTTGTGTGGATTTTTTTTCTATTTAAAAATTCTTTTTATTTTAATTTTTTAATTATTTTCCGATATGCCTAAAATGGTGTTTTTTCAAGAAAACTTTCCTTGGTAACATAAAAAGCAGGCCAAAAGCGTTGCGAAAAAAATCTTTATATCAAACCGCTGCCCCAAACGACATAGACATGCAAGCACAAGGAAAGATTACCTGACAGTATGAGAGAAATGCACCCAGGAAAGAATCGAACTTTATGCGGTCTACTACTCCGTGCGTTTGTGAGAACAGAATTTCAATGCTTTGTCTCTTCTAAATAGCAACGTGAATGTAAGAACATGAAAAGAATTGACTTTTAAACATTGGTGAGGGTGTTGTTGAAACAACTTATTTGGTTACACATTGGTAATATTTTAATTCTCGCCCTCCCGTTGGTGGGGCGGCGCTCTGCATAAAATTATTGGGGGAGGGGCCCAAAGGATTTGGGCCCGCTAGCTGTTGGCGCCCGTGAATAGCATCAAGACGACTAAGTAATTTGTGGTTCTTCCTACTTGTGTGTAGTTGTTAAGAATAAGGTGATGATTACAAAAATTGGAACCAATTCTAATAAATTGACGACTTCGTTGCAAAATGTGTTAACTTACAATATAACTGGGAATGTGATATTGGTATTAATGAGATTCAGTTGAGTACCTATATTCTCGGAAATCGGGCTATCTCATAGTCTCTCCAAATTTTTTTGGCTTAACGCCCCCTTTTCAAAGACAATCTTTTCCTCTGTGGAAAACTATTTCTCAACTAACAATAAATCGCAAGTGTAGCTGTGCCTATAAATTTTCAATTTCACCAAAGTATTTAGGTAGGGTGTGTAATTTTAGAATTTCATAAAGCAAGTTTGGTAATAAATATTGGAAATAAAATTACAAGGTTTTTCTAAAAATGAAATAACAAAATAACAAATATAAACACACAAGGCTATTTCTCAAAATGAAGTAATAAAATGAAAGACAAACACACAAGGTTATTTCTAAAAGTGAAATAACAAAAAGGAAAGACAACACAAAGCTATTTCTAAACACGATTTAACAAAATAAAAGATACATAAACATACAGGCTATTTCTGAAAATGAAATAACAAAATAAAAGACACATAAACACACAAAATTGTTTAATGTTATTAGTAATTAATATCGATAAAATCAGTAAAATGGAAAAAATCGTTAATGAGAATACGCCTTTTTGATACCAATTTGTCTATATTAAGCTCCTGTTTTCCCAGCAGCATCCTTAAATTTTCAACTATTTACAGTCGGTTCCCCTTTTTAGTTGAGGCCGTGGTAGCCCAGTTGATAGAGTTGCAGATTAGGTAGGTAGTTAATTAACGTCGCACTGGAGCAACAGAAAGGACTATTGGAGAAGGTCTTGGAACGATCCCGAAGAAAAAGATCCGAGGACAGCACCATGTAATTTTGAGCCACGGTCAGATGACGAGGTGAATACCTGAGCTGGCACCCCATTCTCCAAACATCCACACCACGCCAACGAGTCGCAGATTAGATAACGGGTTGTTGAGAGTTCGAAACTGGATCCAACCAAAGACAGTCGTGCACGTGAGAGCTGCTGCACGTTAAATTTTTCTTGGCCTCAAACATCCTCATTCTGTGGAAGTTTGAAGAGTAGGATGAAGCTCAGGTGTTGACCTCGTCATCTGACCGAGGTTCAAAATTGCGAGGTGTTATCCTGAGGTCTTTCCCTTCGGGATGGATCCCGAACCGTCGCCAATAGCCAGTTGTGTTGTTCCAGTGCGACATTAATTAACTACCTACCTTTTGATAACTTAATACAGCTTTAGGAATGACGAAGAAAATGTTTTCTTGTAGCTGACTTATGAATACACTTTTTTAATTATTTTTTATCTTTCTTTGAAATTCAGCTGAGCAACTAGCTCTCAGTTTAAAAAATTATATTTGCTTTTCTGTTCAAACACGAAAATAAAATTACACGATTAATCATGCCTGAAGAATATGTATTTTCGGACCCAAAACAGATATTAAAACAACATAAAAACATTTCCAATCTACTTTTTTTAATTATACGCCTACATCAAAAAATCAAAACGCATAATAGCAGAAATAATTTGAGCGTTTGACATAACAAAAAATCAGCTTCACCTCAAAAACTAATTCCTCTCCGATTCCTCAATCCCATGTTATTTAATAATTGCTGCTTCTTAAGGGTACATAAATTGCAATATTAAATCCCACAGAGGCAAGAATCGGAACCCACTGAAACAATGTCCACGCACCAGGGGACATTCCCATTCCCATGCAATAAAATATGCAACACGTGTTTGCCGAACGTCGTTAATCAAAATTCATGTTTCATTACCTCGATCCATAACGAAAACCGGACAAAAAAAACCGAATCCGTTTTAATATTTCAAAAAAAAAGTCCCCTCAAGATCCGATGATTAACAAAAACAATAAAGGGACCCTAATGAAAAAGATTGATATCCGCCGATTCCAATTTTCATATTTGAAATCTTATTAAATTACAAAGAAAACCCCGTGTAATAACAGGGCAGGCAAAGATTTAATCTCCTTGCCGGCGAAGGGGTTTCGGGCCTCCTGAAAATACCTTCCTCTCAAATTTGCGGTGAATACTTGAGAAACCGCTAACAGACAAGACAGGCTTAATATGCAAATTCCTGCTGGAGTAAAGGGGGTCTGTAATGCTTTGTTGTCTACACAGCGGCCGAAGCGGCGAGTTGCCACGGCTGATCATCGCCTTCTTTTCTTAAATGATCAATCATGTCGGAGTCAGAAAGGCTCTCCATCTTTTCCCTTTAGCAGGAGTAATTAAAGGTACAAGCAATGGGCGGGGCAAGGGGCCCGGCATGGGGAGGGGGGCGCCGAACAATGCTGTCCCCGGCGGCTCCGAAGGGGACCCCTGTTTGGGGAAAGTACCGCGATGTTGTATGGGATGACAGTTGGAGAGTTGGGGAGACCTGTGACTCGGGGTGGAGAGGGATCTGATTTGTTGAATTTTAACCCTCCAAGTGGTTTCGACGAGATACCTCGTCCAAGATCTGACCAATTTTTCTAGTGACGAGTTATCTCGTCATCCGAGACATTGGACGCGATCAAGATCAGGTCGGTTCTTTTTTAATTACAAGATATCTCTTTCATCAAGACATGGGTCAATTTTCTTCTAATGAACGAGATATCTTGTCGAGACAACCACCAGGAGGGTTAAATATATCGAACCGTTTGGACTGGGATTTTTCACACACCCACAAAGCCAATGACGAAATTTTGATGATAAAGAATTCAAGATCTGTTAGTTTTCTTCTAATGGCAAGAGACAACGAGATCTTGATGGACGGGATATCTCGTCGATCAAGATCTGGCCAGTTTTCTTCTAATGGCATGAGACGACGAGACCTCGATGGACGGGATATCTCATCTATCAAGATCTGGTCAGTTTTCTTCTAATAGTGAGGGACGACGAGATCTTAATGAACTGGATATCTCGTCTATCATGATCTGGCCAGTTTTCTTCTAATGGCATGAGACGACGAGACCTCGATGGACGGGATATCTCATCTATCAAGATCTGGTCAGTTTTTTTCTAATAGTGAGGGACGACGAGATCTTGATGAACTGGATATCTCGTCTATCAAGATCTGGACAGTTTTCTTCTAATAGTGAGGGACGACGAGATCTTGATGAACTGGATATCTCGTCTATCAAGATCTGGTCAGTTTTCTTCTAATAGTGAGGGACGACGAGATCTTGAACTGGATATCTCGTCTATCAAGATCTGGACAGTTTTCTTCTAATGGCAAGAGACGACGAGGTCTTGATGGACAGGATCTATCAAGATCTCGTCTATCAAGATCTAGTCAGTTTTGCTAATGACGAGATACCTCGTCGAAACCACCACCAGCAGGGTTAAAAAGCAGACACGAGCAGAATTTTATGAAGGGCGCTTTTAAATCTGGGAACTGTGAAATAATTTTTTTGACATGAATACTTGGGTATCCCGATAGCGTGACCCCCTCCTGTTTACTAAAGACAGTAAACACCACGGGAAAAAAATTGCTAGACTACCTCGGGTTCGGAAATTAACACCACTATTTGGCCAATTTGATTTTATCCAAATTAGAATTTGGCCAAAGTAAAGACCACTAGAGCAACTCAGGTTCGTGAATTGAAACTACTGTTTGGCCAAGCTGCGCGAAACACAAGACAACATCAAGTAAAAAAATGTCGTGAAAGGAGAAAAGGTGAGTAGGTAGGTATTTTAATTAGCATCGCACTGGAGCAACACTATTGGTTACGGTCCGGGATCAAACCCGAATGGAAAGATCCGAAAACAACACCACGTAATTTTGAACCACGGTCAGATGACCAGAACACCTGAGTTGGCTGGTGTGGAAGTTTGAAGCACTCTTCAAACTTCCACACCAAGCCAACGTGAGGACATTTGAGGCCACGACAGATTTAACGTTTAAATTTTTCAGGACCGATTATCGGAATCAGTCCGTTACTGTAAAAATCATTTTGGTAGTTTTATCTACTGCTTTACATCTCGTTTGGATGAATTAAATTGTATGTATGCACTAGAAATCACGAAAATTGACCAGAATATTGATTTTGTTTTTATTGCTTCAAAATATTTCCCAATTTCTTAGATTTTAAACGATACCCAGATTGTATAAATATTAGGAAAACTTTTCTAGTTACAAGGGTTTTTCGTAAGGTACTGTCACCAGTACGAACATGTTTCCAAATTTTAAACTCACTTTCTGAAGAACTGTTTTGCAATACGATGCTTTGTTCAAAGAATGATAACTCAACAATGAATCGATCTATTATAATTATGTTTGTATCATTATAATCTATATAATACTGTGGATGTTCGAAAACCTCAATCAGAGTTTTTAGTAAAGAAATTAATTTTTAGTTGATTTTTAAATGTTAAAATTCCTGAAAAATCTTGATTTTTCAGACTTACTTGATGAAAACAATTGTAAAAAATAACCTATTCCTTCTAGCAACTTGATTGCAGGTAAAAACATGAAAAACAATATTGGGAATAATTTCCAACAGGAATAGTCTTTCTGAACAAATTAGAATTTGAGATATCACTGTTCAAAAAACATGCTAATTATCTGATTATATCTAAATTAGATAATTAGTACTTAGCTTAATCTGATTTTTTTCTCTATGAAACAATTTTAAGCATAAGCCAATGACTTGTTGAAAAAAAAACTGGATTTTTAAAGTCAAAATTAAAAAAAAAATTAGTGTATGTTATCGTGAAAGACCGAAATTAGAGAATGTCAATATTCTCCGGTGAAGTCGACATATACCAAATACGTCGGTGAAAGACCGAATATTTGGTTATATTCTTATACATATCGGATCATCGCCGGTGTATGTCGACAAGCACAGATAAGCTCTGGTGGGGTTCGAAACGAGAAGCCGAAAAGGCGGAGAGGCCACAGCCAGAGAAGCCTCCCCGCCTTCAGTTTAAGTTGTTGCAATAAATAAGATTGTATAACGTTAATCACATAATTTATGTGTAAGTTTGTTATTGGTATTATTTTCTTTTCTCATTTAGAATGTACTGTTCGTTTTAGGTTCAACAGTCTATTTACATGTGCTGTTACTTAAGCTTTCTCCTATTTTGACATATATCATAATGTGTTTTAATAATAAAGTATGATTTTAAAAGTTTCATGTTTGTCTTACCGTAACAAAAATATTTTATTCAACATTCACCATCAGTGCATGCTGAATGTCGACATTTGCCGGTGTAAGTGAGAAATAATGATATTTAGCAAATATTTCGGACATGCACCAAGCGACTATGTGAATGCTGACATTCACCGGAGAATATCGACATTTGCCAGATATCGGTCTTTCACAGTAACATTTACATACAATTAAGTCCTGAAATTACACATAACGTAGATTTTTCAATTTTGGAAACATTGTTATCGGATGCTCTCTTCCATACCCTTTCTATCCATAGACAGAAAATAATGGCACTTTGAGAATTCAGCGTCTTTCATAGCTGCAGAACGAGGGTTAAAGAATATAAAAAACCAATTTTAAAGAATTTTTTAAAGTTTTCCAAACACTAGAAACTCAAATATCTATTTGACAGAAACGTAAACAAAAGGCATCATTTTTCATCTTAACCTTTCTCCTAAAACATCAAACATGCTTTTTAACCCTCCTGGTGGTTGTCTTGACGAGGTATTTCATCATTATCAAAACTGATCATATTGTGACGGATGAGATATTTCATCTTTTGAAAAACTGACCAGATTTTGACCTCGTCATCATCAAACAATCGATATCTTGATCGCGATATATCTCGTCATTAACAAAATTGGTCAGATATAGGTGGACGAGATATCACGTAGAAAGCCCCCTGGAGGGTTAATTCATAACTTGTATAAGATATATTTTATCTCACCTTTAATATTACGGGAATTAGGCACGAGTTAACAAAAGATGACCTTATAAGGACAAACCAAACTTAAAGATTGAGGGAAACATTGATTAACATTATTTTAATAAATATAAGATTCAAACTCGTGAGATAGAAAACCATTTAATATTTTTACATTGAAATAAAATATTTATTATAAATTACTATTATTATAAACTAGCTGAATTACCCAGCGTTGCTCGGGTTGAATTGTTTATAATTCATCGTAATATTACTCAATATTATTCCTATGGAAATTTCTAATTGTTTTTAGCCCCCTGCAGACCCTGGACTAATCCAACGGGGTTAATATATAGCCAATGTGTCCCGCAGAATTCTACAGGATGAACGTACCAAATTTAGTGTGAATTGGTCTGACATTGATCGTATGAATACGCAATGTTAATTCCTATGAGGATTTCGAATCGTCTTTAGCCCCCTGTACCATATCGACGATAAAAAAAACCCACTTTCTATGAAAATAATCTTATACTATCACATAAAAATTTACATTCCAATAATAAAGCTACAGTTTAAGACTATACAGACGGGATGCATAAACGATGATACTGGGCGATTTTCGGCGCAACCGCACCCACCTGTGACTGCACCATACTCTAAGATTCTAAAAAGCTCCAAGGTCATCTTGAGAGGCGACTCCTGTAGATGTTAACTCTGACGTCATCTGCACAGCCAGACCGGGAGAGAGCGCCCCCTAGCAAGTGCTCTGTCCAGGATGACGGGACGTTACACCCCTCTGCACACCCAAGACAAATAGGACGGAGGTTAATATGTAGTCTACGTTACCCGCAGGGTTCCAAAGAATAAGTGTATCAAATTTGGTGTAGATTGGTCAAACGGTGTAGATTTGTATAGAGAACAGACAGACACCAACTCTGCTTTATATTGTATAGATATCAAAACTAATATATTACCAAAACAAAAACTTATCTTATTAGACTCAAACAAAATTAGTTATTATTTTTATTGATTTTTCTTGGGAAAATGAAGTTGAATGGAAATATATATAGAATTGAAGTCAGTAAATAACTATAAATTTCATCTGAAAATTTTAAATTTAAAGTTTAAGCTGAGAATCCTCTTAGTCTAGAAATTTATATTTGAGTTAAATTTAAACGAATGTATTTATTCAACAACTCTTTGCCGTTAATCTTGCTGGTTGATCCGAAAGTTCATTTTATCGGCCAATATTCCTGTTTAAAAACTGAAAAGTAATTATCGTGATCTAAATTAAGGAAGAAATTACTAAGTTATCTAGAACACGTCCTTCGCGTGGAAATTTAAAATTATATTTTTACTTAAAGGGTGTTGGCTTTATCTACCTCGTAAGTTTAAAGAGGAGAAAAATTTGATACATTTTTCTCTTTAAACGAATTGAGTTAAATGTAGCGAAACTTGTAAAATAAAAGGTATTTTGTAACGAAGATTTTACTGGAAAAATTTCATACATGCATGTCTCCTGTTACATAATTGTTATAAATTCGTTGATTTTTATTTCTGTGCACTTTCTAGCTTTTATAAAATTCAAGGATGGACGAAATTGAACAATGTCTTAAGAAATCTAGTACGCATCTTAAAAGAATAAGTCGTGTTTATCCCGGTAGATGGCAGGACTACAGAAGACCTCCATTACTTGAAGACAATCTTTCCTACATAGCATTCTCATATCAAATAAGCATGCTTTACGTCGACAAAGTTGCGAGGATTCTAAAGCAGTGCAATATTTGTAAATATGCTGAGTATTTGTAAATATGCTGAATAGCATTCGTATTTAAGGGTGGCAAAATGCGGAACGTTTAGCCAAGCAAAATTAATATTTTCAAACATTAATTTACAAATACTTTTAAATTGTTCACTTACTAACTAGCTTTTGCGACGACGTTCAATAAAAAAAATTAGAAGACTACATCCAACATCAGTCAGGACCGCGGTAGCCCTGTTGGAAGAGTAACGGATTAGCAACCGGAGGGTTGTGAGTTGGAATCCAACCAAAGACCGTCAAGACAAAGGGGGGGGGGTGCACTTTAAATCTGTCGTGGCCTCAAATGTCTTCACGTTGTCGTGGTGTGGAAGTTTGGAGAGTGGGGTACCAGCTCAGGTGTGACCTCGTCATCTGACCTTGGTTTAAAATTAGGTGGTGCCCTCGGATTTTTCACTTCGGGTTTGATCCCGGACCGTCACCACTAGCCCGTTGTGTTGTGATCAAGGACGACGTTAATTAAAATACCCACCTACAAATTTCTAAAGAAACAAATTAAAATTTTCGACTGCCCGCAAATTAAACAATCATCGTTCATAGAAAAAATAGATTGATATATCAGAATGCACGATATATCTAGTTTGGTTTTAGGTAGGTTGGTATTTAATTAACGTCTCACTGGAGCAACACAAAGGGCTATTGGTGACGGTCCGGGATCAAACCCAAAGGGACAGACCGAGGACAACACTTTAGTTTATGGCAAGAGTCCTGGAACCTGCAAGTCGACAACAAACTTCATCTCATTAAACCTCTCATTAATCAATGGCTCCAGTGCGGAGGATTGATGTTAAATTGACTCTCCGCATAGGACATACCAGATTTACTCATCGTCATTTATTACTTGGAGAAAATGCTCATTCGTGCTACTTGCATTACTCATTTTACCGTTCATCACATTTTAATAGTTTGCCCTGATTTTAATCATCATCGTCGTAGATATTTGAATAGCTCTATTTAAACTATGCAGGATTTGATAGGGGAAAACCCGCACCCGAATTTTTTCCCTTTTTTTAAATACAATTGGTTTTTTAAAAACTATTTAATATATGTATATTTATACATGAATTTTACATTTTATTCTATGACAAATTTCCTGCGCTCGTTTCTCTCTTAAACACTACTTTTTAATATATTCATATATAATCCAATGATTTTATGATTTTATCTTGCGCTTGGCGCAGCTTGTCCTTTTTTGTACCTTGCGCCATAAAACCTAACAACCAATCAATCAATCAGCCGAGAACAACACCCCGTAATTTTGAACCATGGACAGCTGGCACCTCAACTTCCCACCTGAGCTGGCACTCCACTCTCCAAACTTCCACCCCACCCCAACGTCAGGACATTTGAGGCCACGACCGATTTATCGTGGAACCAGCCCCCTTTCTACACGACGGTCTTTGGTTGGAGGTCGGTGTTAGGTTCCAGGGCGCAATACCCATATTTGGTCAAGCTGCGCCAAAAACACAAGACAACGTCAGGTAAAATATCTCGTGAAAGGGCAAAATAGGGATATGGGGAATAGAGTAGTGAGATGGAAACAGAAAAAGTTCGCTTGGGTATCCCGGGAGATCGAACCCCGTGTTTACTGAAGACAGCAAGCCCCATGGGAAACAAAAGATCACTTTAGTACCTTAGGTCCATGATGACCGTACACATCTAAAGGAGATGCGTCTCTGAAGGCCGATATATATTGGTTGGTTGGTTGGTTGGTTGGTTGGTATTGGGGTTTTATGGCACAAGGGCTATATTTGGCCACCCTGCGCCAGACACAAGACACAATGTCAAGTAATAAACACACACAATGAAAGTTTTACTGACACAGAAGAATAGCCCGTTGTGTTGCTCCAGCGCGACGTTGATTAATTACTCTTACCATACCACTGACACAGAAGAGAGAAATACACCCAGGTAGGAATGCACCTGACAGGAATCGAACCATCACCGCTTACAACTCGAAGGTTGCTAGCGCAGTGGGAACACCCACTGATCCACGACTGCGCAAGTATATCTAGGTAAGTAGTAAATTAACGTCACACTGGAGCAACACCACGGCTATTGGTGACGGTCCGGGATCAATCCCAAAGGGAAAGACCGATGACAACACCACGTAATTTTGAACCACGGTCAGATGACGAGGCAACACCTGAGCTGGCACCCCTCTCTCCAAACTTCCATACCACGCCAAAGTCAGGACATTTTAGGCCACGACAGATTTAATGTGCACGAGCCCCCTTTGTACTCGACGGTCTTTGGTAGGATTCGAACTCGCAACCCTCCGGTTCCTAGTTCGTTTCTCTTTCAACCGGTCTACCGCGGCCGCCATGAAAATAAAGCCACTAAAACTACTAACATCCCACTCTCTAAACTTCCCGATATATCTGGAATTTACAGTATAAGGTAAACAGACTTTGGCAAAACTTAAATCCAAGTCTCCAATTAGCATAAATACTTAATTTCCATCTTTGGATTCCCGGCTACGCTACTGTCTGAAGTATTCAAAGATCCCATCAATAAATTACTAAGTAAGCGAATCGCTCCCTAACCTAAGACATCAAAGAGCAGGCATAAAAAGGATTTTAGACGAATTGTTAAATGACTAGCATCATGGCACTTTCACGCATCAAAGCCATGCACTCAATCGGGCATTGATGTCAAACGCCTTATAGCGGCTGCCGGCTCGAATTCATCATTTTTTAATCGTCCCAGATAACTGATTACCGATTCGTATTTTTACGCTCTTTTAAGATCGCGTGAAGTTAATTAAAACGATGATTAGTAGAGATAAATGGACTTCTCTTGGGAATGATGGATTTCGCTTTCGGCCGCAATCAATTCAGTCCGTTTCGACCGGCAAAGCCACCCTGAGTCTCGGAGCACCTATCAAAGACGAAATCGAGACTAAATAGAAGATTGAAAGGGATCAGGACATTTTTCTTACCAACTCAGACATTGGATCGACCGGTCAGAGAGAAGTACTCGACAATGGTAGGCGAAACCGACCGAAGTCGATTGAATAATCAAATAGGACAAGAATATACCGGATGTCTTATAAATTCGTAAACACTTCAAAAATTCGTAGAAAATGGAGGAATTGGTATATTTCAATGCCGTTTACGAAGAAATGATTCTTACGATGAAGGATTTTTTTAGAGAGAACAAATTTTAGTTAAATTTTTGTCGATAGATGGCACTTTAAGCGTTCAAATCACAGATTTTAACTGAAAACTACGTTTATTCGCATTGAGGCAAATGTTTAGACGCATTAAACACTTCACAAATTCGTAAAAAATGATGAAATTGGTATGTTTGAATGCGGTTTGCGAAATCGTATTCTCGCGATGGGGGATTTTTTTACGAAGAGAAAAATTTTAGTTCAATTTTTGTCGATAGAGGGTGTTTCACGTGTGGTGAATGATGAAATTGGTACAAATCACAGCTTTCCACTGAAAACTACGCTTATTTGCATTCAGGCAAATGTTTACAGACGCAGTAAACACTTCACAAATTCGTAAAAAATGAAGGAATTGGTATATTTGAATGCTGTTTGCGAAAAAATTTATTCTCAGTGGGGATTTTTTTAGGGAGAGAAAAAGTTTTAGTTAAATTCTTGTAGATAGACGGCGCTTCACGCGTTCAAATCAGATTTCCACTGAAAACTACGTTTATTTACATTCAGGCAAATATTTACAAGCATATCAAAGAAATAATTGTTCCATGTGTCCGCCAGCACAAGAAATTAGACTACAGCTTCATCAGTACTGCTTTATCCACCAACATCAGAGAAAAACTTGCGTCTGCGCCAATAACAGGAAAATTGGGAAATGAGCTATTAGTCGCACAATCTGCATTTTATAGGACCCTGATTTGTACATTTACTGTGATTGAATGCATAAAGCGCCCTCTATCGACAAAAATGTGAACTGACTTTTTTTTTCTCTATCAAAAAAGTACACCTTCGTGAGAATAATATTTTTGCAAACTTCATTCAAACAAACCAATTCCTTCACTTTTTACAAATTTTTGAAGCGTTTACAAATTTATGGAAAAACAATATTCCACTCGTTTAATAGACCTTAAAAGTATCCTTTCGAATCTTTGAATATATATATATATCATAATAACAGATCTCATAAGCCTGTAGTCGTGACGAGAGTGGCAAGAGTGGTGTAAGGCAACCACAGAAAATGAGATCCATTGGTACTGAATGTAATGATGGTTTCGCAAATGGAGAGGCACACACACAGAAGGTTCTATAATAATTCTTTATTAATTCAATAGACGAGTAGTTACATCATAAGGCGTGGTGGTTGTTGAGGGTTTGGAACTGCTCTGAGGGCTCCTTAGCCTAAGAGGCTGGTGAAAGAATGAATAGTTTTCAATGATCTCGCTAGAGGGATTAGGCTTAAGAGAAATATATTGGACCAGGATGTAATAAGAAAGTTCATAGGTAGAAATCGGTGGTTTAACGAAGGAGGAATGTGATCTTAGATATGCGATTTGAAAGCAGGAGAGTCCGTGGGAGGTCCAAGTTAACGAGACGGCTTGAGTTCAAAGATGAAAGGGGGTGGCAAGATATATTGACCACTTAGATAGGGAGACAAAGACTGGGAGAAAAGGGGACCGCTAAGGGACTTATCTGTAGTAAGAATTGTACTTAGGGAGTTAATTTTAGGTATCGTTTCATATATATATGGACTTCGGGCCGGTTAAACCTATCCGGAGGGCCATATTTGACCAGCGAGATGGTAGGCCTTTTTGGAGAGCCATATTTAGCCGGTGGGCAGGGTAAATATTTTCGAAGGGCCGTATCTCTATTGCGGACCGGTTAAACTTATCCGGAGTGCTATAGTTCGGGTGTTGACCTCATCATCTGACCAAGGTTGAAAATTACAAAGTGTTGTCCTCGGGTCTTTCCCTTGGGATGGATTCAGGACCGACGACAATAGCACGAAATCTAGCTCCGGTGCGACGTTAATTCAACTCCCTACTCTATCCCTCCGGAGTGCAGGATCTAATCTGCGGGCATGATCCAAATATTCGGAGGGCTGTATCTGGTCGGAGGGCGAGGTAAATTTCTCTAAATCACCGTATCTGGACTCCGGCCTTTTGGTAGGTAGGTAGTTAATTAACATAGCACTGGAGCAAACACAATTGGCTATTGACGATGGTCCGGTATCAATCCCGAAGGGAAAGATCCTAGGATAGCACATCACAAATTCGAACCACGGTCGGATGACGATGTCAACATCTGAACTGGCACCCCACTCTCCAAACTTCCACACCAAGGCAACGTGAGGACATCTGAGGCCACGACAGATTTAACGTGCATCAGCCTCCACGGTCTTTGGGTGGACCTATTTTCGAACTCGCAACCTTCTGGTTGCTAATCCGCTACTCTTCCAACCAGGCTACGCGGCCCTCATTAATCCTTTTGGAAAGCCAGGTCACGTCTGCTGACCAGTTAAAGTATTTGGAGGACCATATCTGACGTGTGAGCCAGGTAAACCTGTTCGGAGGACCATATCTCGCTTGATGAAAATAATTGGAATTAGGTAATAATTGGTCTCAAGGTATGCCTTGAGATCAATTATTCTCTAATTGGCGACGGTTGATCAATATATTGACTACAACTTATTTATCTTAGGCGTACGGTCCTTTATCTTTTCCTTGCGGACTGGTTAAACCTGAACCCCTACGATAACAACAGCTATTTCACAAATAGCTGATAATGATAAGCGGAATCGACGAAAGCCGCTTGAATAATCAAAAAAGCGAACGAGAAAAAATCGATGTATTCATCTTCGTCAATGCCAATGCCCCAAACTAGAAACCAGACTACGCTAAAAAGATGTACAAATTGGAAACTCACGTGTCGCTTATCTTTTTATTTTGCCTTGTTTTTTGCGGGGATAAAAAAAAATCACAATTTTGGTGATTACTCCTGTACCTGTGTGCACACAAAGGACACATCTCCTCCTCAGGTAGTTCGATGATGCCCTTTGATCAGTTTAGGAAATAAAAGGGGGTTGGTCGGGACATGATACGTGAATAATAAGCCTGCGCACGATATCTACCGATTTATCACCGAGGGATGAATAAAACAACGGCACTGTCGAAAAACGCATAGGTAAAGCATCCAGAACAATATCCATTCAACGAACCATTGTTTTCATTACCTGTTAGCTTCCTCACCGAATTCCTGGATTACTACAAAAACGTGATCGATATCATCATTTGGGGATGATCTGTCCAATAGGGTTATGCTTTTGTGGTCGACGACTTTTTCGGGTATTGGAAATCATCACATTGTAAGAAAATCGATTGGTTCGTAAATAAACACTTTGGCTAACCGTAATTCCAGACTCGGCCAGTTTGCATTTGAGTCACGTGGTTTTGACGAGTCTATTTGTTAAATTAGGGGACGGTTAAGCGCAAACAATGCGTTCCCATAATTGGCATCCTTAGCGTGGTTTCGGGCTTCTAGTTTATCATATAACGCTGAAAGCCATAGCAGTGATTGCAAGTTGGCGAAGCATATAATCACCTATGGCGACCGCCATACTTGATTTTGAATATAACAGCCCTTTCCCGTTCGGACATATCCACCTTCGTATAAAATGGACATACCCAAAGTCAACTGCCTTCCACCTGAGTCACACTATAAAACGGTTCAGAGCAGAGAATATGCATTAAATGGGTAGAATCGAGTGCTTTTAAGAATGTAGTACTTTCATGTACCGAATAAATATTCGAATACATATACTAAAACATATTAATCTATAAAAATAACCAGTCAACTGCGATAAGACTATTTTTTAAAAATAACTCTTCTGATTTTTCCCAGCCTTGTGATTAGGGCTCTGGAATTGTGTCATAGTGGATCAAAGTTCAAATCCACTCCAAGAAGAAACCAGTGGATCGTTGTATTGTTATATATTCTACATGTAAACATAGATAAGCTTTTTAGCCTTCATATGATTATTTACCTTTATCTAATGACTATATTGACAATATTATATCATGTTTTGGGTTATATTAACTGTTCCCACGATATGTCAATAGGCATGGCTACGTTCTGCCTTCAGGAGGTGTAGGATCGTCTCTTTCGATAGAAATACAATTTTGCAGCGAATCCCAGGTGCTACAGAACAGGATGGACAACAAGCGCATAGAAGAGTAATAAGCTTATCTCATGTTTATTGGAATGCTGAAAGCCTGAGTTCACCATCAGATCATGGTCAAATATGGCACTTGTGCCATAGAACCCAACCCATCAACAAACCAACCGTCAGTGTACCACGAAGAAAAATACAGGTTCATGCATGGTAATACATCTGTGCTACAGATCGTGATGGGTACTTTCCAGCTTCAGAAGTGTAGGATCGTCTCTCGTGGTAGAAAAGAAACCTTGTAGCGAATCACAGGTGCTACAGTACAGGATGGACAACAAGCACATAGAAGAGTGAGTAATACGCTTATCCCATGTTTATAGAAATATCGAAGATCTGAGTCCACAATCAGAGCATGGCCAAATATGGCGTGCCATAAAACCCAACCCAATCAACCGTCAGAGCACCACGAAAAAAATACATTTTCATTCAAGGACAATACATCTGTGCTTCAGATCTAGATCACAACGATTCTTATGGCTGTGTTCCAGGTCCTTCCGCAACACAGAGCAGTGGCACTAAAAGAAAACAGTAAACCACTAGCGGAAGCAATAACGAAGATGGAGTTTTCAGTGCATGACTATACCAGCTACAACATTTCAGATTCTGAAGATGATGACGTTCTCTCTCTTCGAGATGAAGGCTTTGATGAACAGGATGACACCACTGGAACTGAGAATGCACCACCAAGAGACATTCAAAATTGAGGATTTTGTGATCCTCAGATTTTTGGGAAAGATTTCTGTGACGCAGTATTGGGCATAAGTAATTAATGTATGTAGAGATTTCGTACTTGGGAACAAAGGATTAAGAAAAATCGTTCAGGTTTCCAGATAGAGCTGACGAACCAAGTATCCCCACGTTTGACATAACATACATACCTTTCCGGCCTGAGGAAAGAAAGGACATTTACCATTTTAGCCCTCCAAGTGGTTTCGACGAGATAGCTCATCCATCAAGATCTGACTAATTTTGACAATGACGAGATATCTCGTCATCAAGATTTTGATTGCCGTTTTTTTATGAGACCAAGACCTGATCAACTTTGTTAAAATGATGAGATATCTCGTCCATCAAGATCTAGTCAGTTTTCCAAATTAAGAGATATCTCGTAGAGACAACTACCAGGAAGGTTAAAGATGATTTGTCAACTCTTTCATGTCCCTTTTTCGCTTCATTAGTTTAAATAAATACTTTGAGTTATTTTGAAATTTTTTGCTATCCATTGTAAATTGTACACCCAATGTTATAAAAAGTTATGTTTTACTCCAAATACAACAAAACTGAACAGGGAAAATATTTACGCTAAACCACATAACTGCAAAGTAATCTGAAAAATCAACCAAGTCCAGGATTTTTAGGGTCAAATTTAAAAAATGGATAGTCACCCCAGTAGATATTTATTTCATTTTTTCTTGGTTTATAGATAGATCAATTAGGATATATGATGAACTACAATGATTATTTAACAAATATTTTATAATAATATTTAAAAAATGGATAAAGTCACCCCAGTAGATATTTATTTCAATTTTTCTTGGTTTATAGATAGATCAATTAGGATATATGATGAACTACAATGATTATTTAACAAATATTTATGATAAGCAACTCAAGTTTGTAATATTAAGCAAACATAATCTTGTTTCTGGAATTCTACCCTTTTACTTTTCCTCATGCTTATGCGACCTCGTGAAAATATGAGTGTGTAGGTACTGAAAGACACAAATATCCTAATTTCAGCATTCACATTTCGAAACGAACATTTAAATTAATAAAATAACTACTATTTTATATAAATTGACAACAAAAATATTTTACAATAGCAGTTTATTTGGAAAACTTTTGGTTTTCTTAAGCTCCAGGGAATATTTTCCTGATTTTATAAACAAAAATTATGCAATGTTATTTAAGACTATATTAAAAAGGAATGATATTAATGATACTTTAAAATGTTTAATTTTTCATAATAAACCCCGGTTGAATACTTTCATTGCATTTAGTTGAAATTGGGAAATATCTGCAATCAATATTCGAAGACATAAAAATCTACATGTTTTGGGGTTGGGCCCCTAAAGCCTTTACCACTGATTATTAAATGAAAAATAATTTTGAATAATAATTTTATAGTAATTGTTATTTCCCATAGATGGCGCCACCACTTCAAAACCGAATCATCCAGAAACTGTGACATCAACGGCGCTTTGACAAATAAATAACGCTGCTCCCCTCCTATATGTAAAATTCATATGCGGGGAATTTGGCCGGAACTTATCGGTAATCCGTCAAGTCCTACCGTAAAGCCGTCAGGAGCGAATGAACCGTTGTTGACAAGAAACAAAAATTTTAAATATTCAAAACCTTATACCCGAAATAACCGAGGACTCCATTTTTCTAATATTGCCGTACCTACTTCAGAGTACACAGCAACACGTCCAGCCGATTTTTCGGCAACTTGTTAAATCCCAATCATATTTGGCGGGACCGTTTAAAAATTGAGTCCATAAAGGTTTCGTTCATTGTTTTGAAATGATCTTGTTTCTTGAGTTTTTCGTGTTAAGTAATTTTTAATGCATTTTTAAGAGGGGTTTGAATGTTGAGTAACATAACTCCTGCTAAGTCCCCCTTATCAATATTACGTCATGATCACCTGTTTTATATTATCTTCGGAGAGTAAAAAAAGCAGAAATAACTAAGTCATTTTTCAAGAGTAATCTAAACTAGTTATACAAGAAAAAAACATAAGCATTTGTAGACAGATTTAAATGTAACTTTAAGGGCAAATATTCCTACTCAATAGCTTCGCAAAAGATTGTACATTACAACTACTTTGATGGAAATGAAAGTATACCAATAATAATACTACAGCGTTTTATTTTTTATTTATGAATTATCTTCTTCAGAAAATAAAAAAAACAGTCTAATTAACATCATTTTTAATTTGCTAGATTTAAAAAAGTTACTTACAAAGAAAATTTAAACTATTTTTCAAGAATAATCTAAATCACAATTATACAAAATCAAGCTCTTGCAGACAGTTTTAAATGTAATTTTAAGGGCAAATATTCCTGCCCAAAAGCTTCGCAAAAGATTGTACATTAAAACTACGTTAATGGAGAGAAAAGTATACCAATAATAATACATATTTACCTAATATTAAACGGTTGTAGGTAATTAGGAAATGGTGAAGAAAAATAAGAAAAAGATTATAAGCGGATGAAATAATCAAACAAGAAAATCTATCTTTGAAAAATTCCCAATAAATTGTTTTTTTTAATTTGTGTTTTAAATAGAAAATACATTTACTTATAGAAAATTAATAATAAATTGTTTCATGGGATAAGAGATTTCGTAATTATTTGGAAGTCGAAAACGTCAACACGTAAGTTTGATATTATATTTGTCGATTTACAAGTGAAACCACTAAGTAAACATTTTTAATATGTGAGGTTTTTAGCTTTTCTGGACCAATATGTGGACTGGAGAAGTTCACGGAGTCACTTTTTCTTTGCATAAAAATGTTAGACTTCTTGAGAGACACTTAGTGAGTAGAAAAGTTTCCTTCGTTTTCTCAGAACTATGGCTTTTGACTTAATTTGTTTCACTTGTAAGCCAACTATCTATTTATTAGATGAGAATTTCCAATTTTGCTTCTATGCTAAAATTATAAATAACATGTAAAATTCAAATCTCCCCTGTATTTACATTTACTAAGAATGTTACGGTTGTGTTATTCTATATTTGACATTTCTATGTCATCACAATAGTTTTCAAATAAGCACAATAAAAAGCTTATATCTTGCTACAATTAATAAAATTATCTATTTTTACATAAAGTTGAAAATAAATTTTCTAATTTTTACGTTAACTGTGAGCGAATATGATTATTTAATTTTTATGTTAAGATTAAGTGGTAATTGAATACGATTACCAAATTTTTACATTACGTGGTGAAGGAATATGACTAACAATTTTTTACGTTAAAGTGGTGAATAAATACTATTAACGAAGTGTTAGATTAAGTGGCCGAATGAATGAATATGATAGTAAAATTTTTACATTAAATGGCCGAATAAATATGATTATCAAATTTTTACATTAAGTGATGAATGAATATGATTACCAAATTTTTACGTTTTCAAACTTGATGGCACGAATGGAAAATTCTACTGAAAGCGTATTTCAGTTACAAAACTGTTTACGATTATATGATGTTTTAGAAATAACTATATTTTATTTGGCCTACTTAGTAACATGTAAGCATTATTTGTGAGTTAAATGGTATTTTAAAATACCAAAATGTGTTATACAAAGTACCGCTCACTCCTTTTTTCGCACGGTGTTGATATTCAATTCAGACTATTCTGAAATCGCACTCACAATATAACACCCGCTCACAAACAGGCAATCTAAACATTTGAAACATATGCATACCATACATTTGGACTACGCTTTTGGTCTTGTAATGGGATAATATCCATCAATCCAAGAGATCGCAAAATAACATCCACGCACAAACACACAATCTAAACACTTAAAAAAGATAGATGCATACCCAACACTTGAACCGTAATTTTACCCTTTGAATGAGATAATATCCATCAATCCAATAATATTTTCCATCTAGCATCCCCTCTGAACCCACTCTTCAACTATGGAAAAACCTAAATTTGTGCACAAGTCTGAAATGTTCAGCCTTTATTTTCCCCCTCCCTTCTACTAATACTCATTTTGCTGTATCTACATTAATAGCTTAAAGTAAGGCTAAAAAAACACAAGGAAATACCGTTGTAGAAAAGAAACCATTGGCTTTCACTCAGAACTAAATATCAATTACCTTTTTATATACGTAGAGCGCAATTCAGATCTCCCTTCGAAAAGGAAATGCAACTCATAATTTTGACTTCTTGAATTCTAAATTACGGGGTAGGTGCACCCAAGTGGTTTATTTGAACTCTTTTTTCCTGTGGCTGTTAGGATTTTTTATATTATTCCCCTTCATTCGGCATGGAAACTCACTTCACTTTCTCACTCATGTAAAAATCACGTGATGCGTTTTTTGAGATTATATGGCATCTGCTTTGGGATATAAATTATATCTTATTTCAGACTATAAGTTGATTCTTTCCAATGTAACCCACACTTTTCGACCACAACCACGCTTTTGTTTTTTCATTTGAATGAATATTTTTGACTGTTCCCATATGGCATTTTTGCTTTCGGATAGTTGTATCTTATTTTCAAACCATAAGTTGATTCTTTCCGATGTAACCCACCTTTTTTGACAGCAACCACGCTTTTGATTTCTTCATTTGAATGAATATCTGGCTGTTTCCATTCGGGTCAACCGGCCCTAGAACATGAAAAGTGGAAATTTTGGATTTTAGCAAGAAGTGTAATAGATAGTGCTACCTTGTCTACCAAATTTCATTACTTTCGGATTAAATATACATTTTTTCTAGACTTTTTTCGTGTTTATGACAAATTCGTTCGGTGTTCTATAATAGATACTGTTTTTTCGGGAAGGCAATTCTGACTTTTTTTTAAACATTTTTAGCAAAAATTGAAGGCTTCAAACTCTCCAAGTGGTTTCGACGAGATATCTCGTGATCGAGATATTGCCTATATTTTGCGCTAATGACGAGGTATCTTGCCTGTCAAGATCTCATCAGTTTTTCTAATGACGAGATATCTCGTCCATCAAAATCTGACCAATTTCTCTTATGACTAGATATCTCGTCATAAAGATATTGCCGATATTTTGATGATGACCAGTTCAAGGTCTGATCAATTTTACATCTCATGACGAGATATCTCGTCCATCGAGATCTGGTCAACTTTGCAAATGAATAGATATGTATGTTGTCCATCAAGATCTAATCAATTTTTGCTAATGACGAGATATCTCGTCATCAGGATATTGCTGATTTTTTATGATGAGATCAAGAACGATATTTCATCCATCAAGATCTGGTCTGTTTTCCTAATAATGAGATACATCATCGACACAACCAAAGGATGGTTAAAAGTTGATAAATTACCTATTCCCATATTTGTAGGGATCTTACTTAAATTTGGCGTTTGATTCATTAAAAATTCATTCTCTCACTTTTGGCAATCTAAATCAGGTGTTCCATATTACTCGAACCATATTACATTTTATTACTGCATAATAAAAAAGTAGGGTTATTGGTTGATGAAAAGTTTTTGCCGTTAAGATTATATCTGAAAACTTACAAGCAAATAATAACAAAATGTGTGTACTTTTAAAGTAAATTATTAAGTAGATCAGTGCGTAGATGAACATTTTATTTAAATAAATTAACAATTTAAACTGTGTAGAGCAATTACAATTTTACTATAGCATTTGGGTTTTTACAATTTGTGACACAAAAAGAACACGAAAGAACAAAAATTAACATACGACATTTATGAATCCTTTGAAAATTAGAAAACCATATGCATACCAAGTTGGTAGAAACAACAAAATTTAACGTTCGACCTTGATGAATCCTTTGGAAATTAGAAAACCACAGTACATATTAATATGAATGAAACAACAAAATTTAACATACGACATCAATGAATTCTTTGGAAATTAGAAAATCACAGTAATACTATTATGAACCAAACAACATTTAACATTCGTCATTGATGAATACTTTGGAAATTAGAAAACCAAAAATACCACAGTACATATTAAAATAAACAAAACAGCAAAATGTAACGTTTGACAATAATGAATCTATTGTAAATTAGAAAACTACGGTATATATACTAATATGAACGAAACAATAAACTTTAAGGTTCGACATTGATGAATCCTTTGGAAATTAGAAAACCACAGTACATATAAATTTAACGTTCGACATTAATGAATCCTTTGGAAATTAGAAAACCACAGTACATATAAATTTAGCGTTCGACATTAATGAATCCTTTGGAAATTAGAAAACCACAGTACATACTAATACGAACAAAACAACAAAATTGAGAGAGAGAACGTACAAAATAGATAAATCCTTCGAAGAAAGCCCAAACCTTTTGCTCTCACCTCTTATTTACTTTTGCTATAGCCCCTAATACTTGGTTTCCCGCATGTGTAGATCGAAAAAGAGCTCAAAAGGTATTTGTTCTACACGTAGGATAAGAGGGTGACAAGCAATGACATGAAAATATCACCTGACGCCGTGTCTTTTTCACTACAGGGACGCTGTCGTTATTATAGCGCTTAAATAACAAGGCTTCATTAATTATTACCTAGGCAGATGGTTTCCGAACACCAGCATGTGTGGCCTCCAGAAACACTATCAAAAGTACGTTACTTATTCATGAAACTCGCGTTGAATTTTCATCACGACATAGTGTAGAAAGAGTTTCATTTCTTGGTGAGGAATAACTAAGCACAGAGATATTTTCTGGGGTTATTTTTGTGCTGTATAGATTGGAAAATTTGCACATTGTTTTTGTACTGTGTTTGCAATCTACACATTGTTTCCTTTAGACTGTGCTCCTGTGGTTTCAGTGGAAATGAAAAGGAGATTTTAATTTTAAAATCAAAGGCAGACCATTGCAAATCCTCCTCTTGAAAATCTGCACATTGTTTTTATTCTGTGTTTGTAATCTGCTCATTGTTTTTATTCAGTGTTTGCAATCTGCACATTGGTTTTTCAACTGTGCTCCTATGGTTTCAGTAGAAATGAAAAGGATGTTTTAATCTTAAAATCAAAGTGGGTAGACTATAGAAAATCATCCTCTTGAAAATCTAATTTAATCCTGGTAGTTCAAAAATTATAAGGGGAGCTAAGGGGAACATCTAGTTTAAATGACGGGCACTTCACAAAATAAAAATTATCCCAAGAACAAAGTGACTAACTTACACAAATGATAATTTTTCTTTTCGTTTTTGAGTGTCGTATTCCTCGATTGTAAAACGATTTCTCTGACTCTAGAAAGTAGTTTGTAATGAAAAGGTTTCATTACATGAATCTAGAAAGAAGCTTATTATGAAAAGATTTAACTATATGAAGAATTCTATTCCATGAAAAATACCAATAGAATATTCCAAAGGATTCTATTAATCCTTTTCTTAGAATAGAACCTTAACTAGAATAGAGAATTAAATTTTCTTAGAATAGAATCTAGAATCTAGAAAAGGACCAATAGAATCTTTCCAAACGATTCTATTGGTCCTTTTCTTAGAGTATAATTGTTCTTTCTTATAATAGAATCCAGAATAGAATCTTTCCAAACTATTCTATTCTAAGAAAAGAAGAGATAGAATAATTCCAACGGACTCTATTCCAAGGAAATGAGAAATAGAATAATTCTGAAGTATTATATTCCAAGGAAAGGATAATTAGAATAATTCTGAAGGATTATATTCCAAGGAAAGGAGAAATACAAGTAGAATCTTTCCAAAGAAAGGTGAAATGGAATCTTTCCAAGGGATTCTATTCTAAGGAAAGGACCAAAAGAATTTTCTAAAGATTGAAGGAACCCATGGATTCCTTCATCCAATAGATGTTAATAGTTATTTAATCATTACGCGCGTTGTGGGCAAAAAGCAAAGTACTACTCGGAAATCTTGTGACACTCAAAAGTATTTGTACGAGAAGATTTGAAACACCTTGTATATTCCCTATAAACGTAAAATTATTTTCAATGGGAGACATCTTAAAGATTTTTAAATTAATAAATATATTTTTTATCTGAAAGTGCTAAAAAACTTTAGTGCCACAAAGAATAATTTTATAACCAAGAGAAAGAAAAAATGTGTTTTTTTTTAACCTCACGTTCGGGAAAAAGCGTTTTAAAAATTAAGTTTGTAAGATTTTCTACTTTTTGGTTTTATTTTATTTTTATTTTCCACTTTTTTCCACCCGAATCTTTCTTTTAAAAATTGACATATTGAAAGCGTCATTTCTTCTTTTTAGTCTGATATTTTTATTTTTCCACCAGATATATTTTAGATTTTTTTACAAAAGGAGACTGATGCAACGTGTTTACTTTATTTGCCTCTGTAAATATTTCAGGATTTAATGCGGCACTTTTAATAGTTTACGAAACTTGAATGACTTTTTAGATTTATACTGATCAAAACCTATTCTCTTGACTGGGAATAGGATTTTGATGTCTTGGCATCTTATTTTTGGCAAAACGGAAGTAATTCAAGTAAATAGAAATGCGTTTCATTGAAAACTGTGTCGGTTTAAGGGTTGAGGTATTTTCATGAATTTTTCGAGATTTGAGGAGCTGAAACAAGTACTACTATTGCACTCCTTTTGAATCCTCTAATTTGTTTACTGCTGCATCTCAGCGTTAATGGTAAATACTTTTCCAGTCTCTTTGATTGCGCACTCAGCCCCGTAGACGGCGTTTTAAATTATGTTCTTTCTGTCTATGACCATCATCACTTGAAGAGCTGAGACGAGTACTGCTATAGCACTTCTCTTTAAATCATCTCATTTGATTACTCTCGGTTCCCTACGTTAACGATAAATATTTTCCAGTCTCTTCGATTATACACTCATCCCCGTAACGGCTATTAAATTATGTTCTCTCTGCCCATGGCCATCATCATTTGAGGAGCTGAAGCGCGTGTACTGCTATTGCACTCCTTTTGATTCCTCTCATTGATTACTGCCGTTTCAGTGCTATTGGCAAATACTTTTCCAGGCTCTCTTCCATTACACACTCATCCCCGTAACGGCGTATTAAATTATGTTCTCTCTGCCCATGGCCATCATCATTTGAGGAGCTGAAACGTGTACTGTATTGCACTCCTTTTGAATCCTCTAATTTGATTACTGTCGCGTCACAGCGTTAATGGTAAATACTTTTCCAGTCTCTTCGATTACATCCTTATCCCCTAGACGGCGTGTTAAATTATGTAATGTAGCCCAACACTATCATGGGAAAAGCTCAGGTAGGTTGTGTTTTTTATGGCGTAATGGCCAGATCTGGCCAAGCTGGGGCAAGAAAATTTTTACCATCATGTAAATGGGCATACAAATACAAGAGACAAATATTTACCGACACAAGAAAGAAATGCACTCTATACAGTTACATGAATCGAACCTGCTTGTTCTCTATGTGAGGCTCTAAGGAGATCGGAGACAAATTGCCTGTTCCAACTGGGAGAGGACCAATCATAGAAATGCTCGACCAACGACTACAAAATTAATTGATTTGGTAAAACGGGATCCGTGTTTGCCCTGTTGGTAGAATAGTGGATTAGCAACCTGAGGGTTGAGAGTTCAAAACTCGATCCAACCAAAGACCGTTGTGCACATGGGGACTGGTGCACGTTAAATCAATTTTATCCACAAATGTCCTCACCTTGGAGTGATGTGGAAGTTTGGAGAGTGGGCTGCTAGCTCAGGTGTTGACCTCGTCATCTGATCGTGATTCTAAATGACGAGGTGTCCTCGGATTTTCCCTTCGGGACTGATCCCAGACCGTCACAAATAACCCGTTGTAATGCTCCAGTGCTACGTAAATTCAACTACATTAAAAAAATATTGCTTCTTAACTCTCCTGGTGGTTCTCTCGACGAGGTATCTCGTCATTATTAAAGCTGATCAGATCTTCATGGACCAGATATTTCGTTCATCAAGATCTACCCGTCTATCGTCGCTAGAAGTAAACTGACCACATCTTGATATCGTCATCGTCAAAAAATCGGCAATATGTTGATGACGAGATACCTCTTCATTAGCAAAATTGGCCAGATCTTGATGGACTACATATCTTGTCGAAACCACTTGGAGGGTTAGAGTCCGTTTTTCCAGATGAAAAAATGAGACATTCCCAACGAGGAGCGCTAAAACAGTCTTCTAAACGAACTGCGAATGTCAAACCTTAACCCTCCTGGTGGTGGTTTCGACGCGGTATCTTTCGTCACTAGCAAAACTGACGCGATATTGATGGACGAGACATCTAGTCAATAGGAAAAACTGAACACATCCTGATTTCGTCATCATCAAAAATCGGCAATATCTTGATGAGATACTACGCCATTAGCGAAATTGGTCACATCTTGATGGACGAGATATCTCGTAGAAACCACTCGGAGGGTTAATCACGATCGTGATGCGAATAATGACATCAGCAGTGAAACACACGCGGCAGTTCAAATCCCGACCCAACAGAAAATTGACATCAGACGAGGCATTTGCTGTCCCTAAGTGGCAACAACGTAATTGAAATCTTTTTCTTGAGTAGCCTCAAAAAACAAAAAATTAAAAACAAACAAAAAGAAAGCAAGAGCAATGATGCGACTGAGCGACATGCAACTTATTGATAGCACAACGCATTTCAGTCATCAGTCAAACCGCACTTCACTTCATTCATCAGACGTCCGAAGCAATAAAGAAAATGGCTGATCGCACGTTCTTATTTAATGCACAACGATGCAAACATTTGCTTAAGCACTAACGCCTTTGTCTCACCCAATAAAAACGCACCTAACGCGCTTTGTTCTTCGGAAGCATTTAATAATTAGATTTCCTCGGCTTTCAGGCGCGATTCTCATAAATCTAGAGTCATTTACGGTATCAATGCGCATGACTAAGATGAATCTATGTGATTCCGGCTGTGTAGCGGAGGTTCATCGGTCATTTTAAAGATCATTTTTATTTCCGCCGAAGCCCGGAAAGGTTTTTCATTGGATTATAATTGGAGGCGCGATGTGGATGGTTATCAATTTAATATGAAGCCTGATCTTTCAATCCGATTGAGGTTGTTTGTCATGCAAACCACTGGGTTTGATGGATTCGCGGTCCGCTTGAAGTGTGCTCGAGTCCCGTCGTAGCACGCGGTTTGGCTTGCGGTGAAATTGATGTACTCGCCTGTTGGATTCAGGGCGGCGGAATTTATCATGGCTCTAATTCAATTTCCATCGCTGCAAAGTCAATTTTGAGAGTTGAAACGGGCTTCACTTGCACCAGGGTTGGTTGGTTGGTACTTGAATTTACGTGGCTCTGAAGCAACACGACGGGCTATTGACGACGGTCCGGGATCAATCCCGATGGGAAAGATTCGAGGACAACACCTCGTAATTTTGAATCTCGGTCAGAAGATTCGCATGGGAAAAGATGTATGATGAGTTATTCAGTTTTCTGCAAGATTCATTAAATTTTTTTGTTTTAATCTACTAATCCAGAAAATAATACAAATATGAATGATATAACTGTTATAAATATGTTTCAGAATCTTTTATTCTATTTTTAAAGAAACGTAGTCTAAACAAGAATTTCAAGAAATTATTGCGATTAAAAATAAGAATATTTTTTTGTAGTATTTTGCATATATATAAGTGTAAATGAGAAGTCCATCATGCCCGGGATGAATCTCGAAGGGAGAGATCCGAGAACAACCTCGTAAATTTAAACCACGAAAAGGACACCTGACCTGGCACCCCAAGCTTCAAACTTCCACACCACACCGAGGTGAGGACATTTGACTTCGCAAAAAGAGAACTTCGGACAAAACCACCTAACAAGAGGTAGTTGGAACTTGAATTTTCATCGCTCTGGTGGAAAACAATGGGGTATGACGACAGTCTGAGATCAGTCCCGAAGGGAAAGATCTCAGGGCAACATCTTAGCAGGAACCCCGCTCTCCAAGCTTCCACATTACGCCAACGTAAGGATATTTGAGGCCACGATAGATATAACACGATTCATTTGAATACTGCCGTCTCAGCGTTAATGGCAAATACATTTCCAGGCTCTCCTCGATAACACACTCAGACCCGTTGACAGGGTATTAAATTATGTTCTCTCTGCCCATGACCATGAGCATTTGAGGAACTGAGACGAGTACTGCTATTGCACTCCGTTTGAATCCTCTCATTTGAATACTGTCGTCTCAGCGTTAATGGCAAATACCTTTCCAGGCACTTCTTGATTACAAATTCAGTTCTATAGACAGGGTATTAAATTATGTTCTCTGCCCATGGCTATCGTTATTTGAGGAGCTGAGACGAGTACTGCTATTGCACTCCGTTTGAATCCTCTCATTTGAATACTGTCGTCTCAGCGTTAATGGCAAATACCTTTCCAGGCACTTCTTGATTACAAATTCAGTTCTATAGACAGGGTATTAAATTATGGTCTCTCTGCCCATGACCATCGTTATTTGAGGAGCTGAGACGCGAGTACTGCTATTGCCCTCCGTTTGAATCCTCTCATTAGAATTCTGCCGTCTCAGCGTTAATGGCAAATACTTTTAAATGGGTCGAGTTTCGAACTCGAAACCCTCTGGTTGCTAATCCGCTATTCCCCAAACGGGCTAACGCGACATCTTTTGCATCAGGGAAACCATTCGCTGGCTACTTGGTACTCCGCAAAATGAATGGTTGAGTAGGAAACAAAAGGCAGGTTCGTGAGGTTTTGCTGCTGACGGGCTTGCTCATATGATATCGGTCCTGGAAACTGTAGACATCTACTGACCTCAGGTGAGGGTAGATTTTGAATTATTAACCCTCAAGTAGTTTTGACGAGATATCTCGTCATCAAGACACTGCCCATTTTTTAATAATGACGAGATTAAGATCTGGTCAGTTTTCCTCTCATGAAGAGATATCGTGTCCATCAAGATCTGTTTTACAATTTATCAGAACAGGGACAAACCCACGTTCGAGACACGATCACTTCAAAGCCCGCTTCAAGTTTCATGACTTAAACTTGGTCTCAACTTAGAATTGGCTAGGTATAAACTATTGGGCTTATGCAAAAGTTCGTCCCGATTTTTGGACAAAAATCAAAGAAAGATTTTATTTACTAAAAATTACATTTAATCAATAAGTATTATCATTTATCAATAAGTGCCTTTCTTTTCGATGACCTTTCTCCATCTCTCCGGTAGCTGCATAATCCCGCGCTCATAGAAGTTCTGAAGTTTCTGACTAAAGCATTGATCCAGGTGACGAAACTTTCTGAATCACTTACTGCACGTGGAACCGTCAACGGCACCATACACAATACATATCTTCTTTTGCATCTGCGAAGCATTCTTGCCTTTTCGGAAATAAAAAAGCATATGTCGAAAATGCTCCTTATCTTCTGCCATTTTTAATGCTTAACAAAATTTAAAGAACAACCAAATAACACAATTTTTCCAAATACTCGCTGAAATTCCTTCCTTTAAAAATTCCTTTTCCAAAATTTTACACGTATGAAGTAGATAACGCTTCGGTTTTGCGACTACCGCCAAAAACAGGACGAACTTTTGCATCAATTCAATAATTTAATTAGCTAGATACAAAGAAATACAACAGGTAAGGTAATTATCCAGCTGCTAATAACGGCAAGTCTACATGTATTCGATCGATTAGATAGCACTATACATTTGATATGATAGCTTTGTCATTGAAACAAACGCAACCTTAATTGCTAATTTTATTGACTGTTAAATAAATGTTGTATTACAGTGTTCTTAATAATAAATAATAAAGTTCAAGGGGAGGTTCAATATTTCACTATGCAAAATATAGAACTTTCAATTAAAAACAAAATACTACTTTCCCCGATTCTTTTATGCTCTAAAGGTAGGTATTTAATTAACTTCACACTGGAGCAACAGAACGGGCTATTGGTGACGGTCCGGGATCAACCCCCGAAGGGAAAGATTTGAGGGCAATACCTCATGATTTTGAACCACGGTCGGATGACGAGGTCACACCTGAGCTGGTACCCCACTCTGCAAACTTCCACATCACGCCAACGTGAGGACATTTGGGTCCACGACAGATTGAACGTGCACCAGCTCCATTTGTACACGACGGTCTTTGGTTGGATTCGAACTCGCAACCTCCGTTTGCTAGTCCGTTACTCTTTGAACTGGGCTATCGCGGCCCTTTATGCTCTAAAAAATCGTTGTTATGTTTCAAACAATGATTATTAAAAAATGCTCCTCTAACTCGCGCATTTGAAACCTCAGTTAACCCTCCTGGTGGTTCTCTCAACGAGGTATCTCGTCATTAGCAAATCTGACCAGATGTGGATGGACGAGATATCTCGTCATTAGCAAAACTGACCAGATGTTGATGGACGAGATATCTTGTCACTAGAAGAAAACTGATCTCGTCATCATAAAAATCGGCGATATCTTAATGACGAGATATTACCGATTTTGCTAATGCCGATACTCCGTAATTAGCAAAATTGGTCAGACCTTGACGGACGAGATAACTCGTCAAAGCCACTTGGAGGGGTTAAGAAGTTGACTTGAATTCGAAAGGCGTAATATTGAAATTATCAGACATTAAACCAAACATTGCTGTGTAATTTCTAAAAAACAGTTTTAATCGTTCAAATTAAGATTAAGGTATACTTTATGCATTAGTATTATACTTTTTCGAGTTAAGAGCCTTTTGATTTTAATACATTTTAATTAATAAATAGGAGTTTGTATAATGTTTACTGTTTTTTTTTTATTTCAGAATTCTAGTTATTCAGTTCCAGAACTTAGATTGAAGTTTTAGCGCTTTATAATCTACACTGCTGGCCACCCAAATTGCAACACCAAGAAAGACAAGAGATATCGCAACAAAATTTATTTTGTAGATAACATGTTGACCAAGTATCAAATGATTAAATTTATAGACTTCTGTGAAGTGTGGTTCCTGCCAAAATCAGTAGCCAGAGTAGCCGCCATTGTTGGAGATCACCGCTGCCACACGCCTCGGCATTGATTCAAAGAGACCTTGGATGTGTTCTTGGGGTACAGCAGACCAAGCAGCTTCCAAACGTTGCCAAAGTTGATCTGGTGTGGCAGCTGGGGATGTATTCTGGGTCAATCGTTGAGCAACCATGGACCACATGTTTTCTATCGGCGAAAGATCCGGAGAGCGAGCTGGCCAGGGAAGCAATTCAATCTGGCGATTGACGAAGAACCCTTGGACAATGCGTGCCACGTGTGGTCGCGCATTATCCTGTTGAAATATGGCTGTGGGCAAGCCCTGAAGGTAAGGAAGGACAACTGGCTCCAACACCTCGGAGATGTAGCGCTGGCTGTTTAAAGTACCGGCAATGCGTACTAGAGGAGTGCGAGAGTGATATCCAATACCGCCCCATACCATAATACCCGGTGCAGGACCAGTGTGGTGGTGCATAACGCAGCTGTTCAGCATCCTCTCTCCACGGTGTCTCCAGACTCGAATCCGACCATCGTGGTGTTGCAGACAGAAGCGTGACTCGTCAGTAAAGACAATTTCATTCCATTCTGCCGTCCACATCCTTCTTTCATCGCACCATTGGCGGCGGAAACGTCTGTGGTTCTGCGTCAAGGGTAGACGAAGCAATGGACGTCTTGCGGACAGACCACTCTGCTGTAAACGGCGTCGAATGGTACGCGCAGACACTGGATGATGCGGTACAGACTGAATGTGCTGTGCTATGGTTCGTGATGTGGCTGAGCGATCCGTCACTGCCATACGCACAATATGCCTGTCATCACGTGAAGTGGTGCACTGAGGTGGATGCGATCGAACACGTCGGTCCGTCGTACCCTCCTGCATCCAACGATCACATATCCGCATTACGGTTGTTTGGTTTCGTCCAACACGACTACCGATTTCCCTGAAAGATAATCCACAATCTCGGTAGGCCACTATCCTTCCTATGTCGAACTCGGATACTTGATCAAAAGATGATCGCTGTTTTCTACGAGGCATAATTGATCGTTTTTTTGAAAAAACCACAAGAAAAACACAATTGCCGTACTTGAAATCGTCGAAATCTCCAAGCCTTAAATAGCGCTTTGAAGTGGCGCCACAGGCGCGCGTGATGTGCGTCTGCGCTGAAATTCTAATCATTTGCATATCTCACCTCCGCTAATGCATGTTGTAAATTTCATATTATTTGCATGCTTCCTTCAGGGTGTTGCATTTACTGTGGCCAGCAGTGTATTTAACATAGATCTAAATATTTAACTCAATATATTAAGATAAAAAAATAAGGATCAATATGGTCTCAATGCAGGTCTACATATGACCTATTCAATGTTATAATCTCAAGGGATCGGGGGAAAATATAAATTTCCAATGGGTCCTTGGACTTAAAAGTTTGGGAACACAGTTGAACTATATTGATGATCCTTAAACAGGCTTATAAAATTCTACAATGCTCTTCGTGCATTATTTTCAATTATAGACTACTGCATGAATTTTTGAAGACCAACTGTACCAATCTTCAGTGTCAAATTTGCTTGGTCGAATATGGCCCTTGCGCCATAAAACCCAAAACAACCCAACAACCTGTTCAAGTAAATTTCCATGTAAAATCATAAATAAAAACACTTATGTTTATTTAAGTGACTGTACAGTTTTATTTGCAAGCAACCGCATGTTATATTATCCTAAAGCTCAAGTGAAGAATCAAAACTGCCGTTTTGCTTAATAAATAGAGCGTTATCACTTAAGGTATGACTGCATTGACTCTTTTGACTAAAATTTTATACTTCATTTTATTCAATACTCTTAATATTTAGACCTTTTGTCTTTACAAAACTGTTTTTATTTTGTCTGAACGATGAATAGAAGCGGAGATATTGTAGAGAGGAGAGATAATTTGACTAAATCTTGGCACATCTGTTTTTTAATTCATTATCACTCTTAAGGTATGAATACATTGACTTTTGACTGAAATGTCTCATATTTCATTTTATTCAATGTTCTTAATATTTAGACCTTTTGTCTTTACAAAACTGTTTTTATTTTGTCTGAACGATGAATAGAAGCGGAGATATACTGCAATTTGAATAGATCTTGACAGCTGTTTTTTAATTCGTTTTCAAATCATTAAATGCATTTTTCTCTGATTGTAATTTTGAGCAAAATTTTTGTGCGAGAAACGCGATACCTAAAAATGTACTGTATATTTTTGAATTAAATTTGGTGTACGGATTTTTATATTTGTTTTGGAGAGCCTGAACTAGGTCGTAATATGAGGTAATTAATTAGCGTCGCACACGGGCCTGACCTAGGATTAGACTTATCTTGAAAGGACAACTTTTTAGAGAGATTTCAGTGTTGTGTAATGAAAAATTTCAAAACTTATTGTTTTCTTCTACATTATTCCCAATATCTCATGAGTGGATATTGCATATGTTTTAATTCAGGTTGTAGCTTATGTATTTAGAAGATTCAATGCAAAATTTTAGGCTAATGTACTCAGTTTTTCAGCTAAAATATTTATCGCTAACGTCATTTTTTTAACCTAAATTTTCCAATTTTTGCCAGGTTTTTAATAAATTATAATAATTTTTAGTGATTTTTTAATTTTATAATGCGTTTTTATAAGTTATTTTACCTTAAAAAGAAAAATAGTTTAATTTGAATATTAAAAAAAGGACTCCGAACGCAGTCCTTAAGTGACTTTGCATAGTTTTACTTGCAAGCAACCTCATGCTAATTACCCTGAAGCACAAGTGAAGAATCAAAACTGCAGTTTTGATTAATAAATAGCCAGGTATTTAAAAACTCCACGTCTTTTGAGATCCATTGTCCAAATCGAGCTCAATTCATTTCAGAGACAAATAAGGCTCTCGAACCATTGTATAACATTTTAAATCTATGTAAATAACTACCCTCGGAAAAAAGGTAATAAGAAGCTATCATAAACTCACAAGGACAAGGTCATTGTTATTGAGGACGAGGCGCACTATAATTTAATCTTAATGCTTCAGATGAACCGAAAAGCAGTTCGTAGATGAAGATCATAGAGATTGTTTTCAAGTCTTTTTTCCCCATTTAGATTCAGAATACCCGACCTTTCCAGCCAGGTGGCAAATTGCGTTGAAGGTTGTTCATTATGTCATCAAACACCAATAAGCGCTCTGCAACGACTAAAGAAAACTTTCTTCCCGTTGTTATTACCACGAGGGAAATAATCACTTGGATCGAAAGGAAATAACTAATGTGACCAAACCATAATTGAATTCACCTAACACAAAGATAACGAAAGAAGGATAACTAGAATTCTGTAAACCAAACTACCATCCTGGACGGAATTGACTTGCAAATGAAGCTGTTTGATAACCTGGTTTCCCATCACGAAACCCTGAATCGTGATTAGATATCTGTTCCCGACTTCTTATTACAGTAATAACCCAAGAAGTCGCATTTGCAATTATTACATCGCATCGACTACACAGTAAGACATCCAAGCATATAATACCGTTCGCAGATAAATGCGAATTCAACGTAACATTTTTCGGTTATTAATCTCTCCTTACAGAGGCCATTGTGGGCGAAACTCATACATACATTCATAAGCATATCTGTAGCAGGGGGACTGGTAAATAATTATGCTCATTATGTTGGTCTGAGACAGGAACCAGAGAGTCTCCCTGCCCCCTGGAAAGCCTGGTTGTAGAAGGAGGTTCTTGAAGTCTTCCAATCAGAAAAGTTCAACTGCCAGTACTTGTGACCCCCTTCAAGGGTCATGGGACTCGTGCGCATGCTCGCCGTGCCCTGTTTGGTATGTGAGACGGGTTTTTCGCTGATGGGAGCTCGAATTTGCAAGTTTTCTTCGTTTTTGCACCAAGTTTAGATCCTCTCGAAGAGTTCGTGCGGATTTTGTAAGTGATCGGTTTGGCTGATAGCCGGCAAATGCTGTTGAACGCATACGCCCCGTTGCGGCTTTTATTCTGCAAGCTTTTGAATATGTAATTGGTGTTAGAAAATTTGCAGAACTGAGTTTTAGAGCACTTTTTTATTTAATTTCAACAACCACTCTGAAATTGACGGAAACGATAGTTTGTCTTAGAATCATTTTCAAGTTATTCGCATCAGTTTTTTGCACGTTCTCCTAAGGGTTGTAAACTCTCAAGAATTAACATCTCTAAGTGCTGTAAATTTCTTATATCAAATCTCTAAGTGTTGTAAATTTCTTATATCAAATCTCTAAGTGTTGTAAATTTCTTTGTACGATCTCCGAAGTATTATAAATTTCTTTTCAGAACACTCGGAAATACAAGGAAGTAAATACGATGGTTTATCTTTGAAAATGATTTTCTAGTCGCAGAGCATCCGTCGACTGATTGTTTACACATTCCCTGATGCGTTGTAAATTTCTTACATCAGATCATTTGGAAATAGAAGGAAGTAAAAACAATGGTTTGTCTTTTAAAATCATTTCCAAGTTAGAGCATCCGTTGACTGATTTTTTTACACGTTCCCTGATGTGTTGTAAATTTCTTACATCAGATCACTCGGAAATAGAAAGGAAGTAAAAACCCGATGATTTTATCTTTAAATAGTTTTTTAAAGTCTATTAAGCATCCTTCGATTGATTTTTGCACGTTCTCCGAAGTGTTGTAAATCACTCATATCAGACCTCTAAGAAAATGTTGACTTTCTTTGTATACGACCTTCCGAAGTGTTATGAATTTCTGATAGATCAGATCACCGTGAAATCAGAGTAAAAACAATTGTTTATCTTTAAATAATCATTTTCAAGTTATCCAGCATCCTTCGATTGATTTTTACACGTTCTCCAAAGTGTTGTATAAATTTCTTATATCACATCTCCAGAAAGTGTTGTAAACGTCTTTGTGTAGGACCTTCCCAAGTGTTATAAATTTCTTAAATCATGTCGCTCTGAAAGAGAAGGAAGTATAAAAGATGGTTTCTCTTAAAAAATCATTTTAAAGTTATTCAGCATCCGCCGATTGGTTTTTATATGCTCTTCGAAGCGTTGTAATTTCCTGTATCAGGTCTCTAAGAAGTTTTACAAATTTCTTTGTTCCACCTCCTAAAGTCCATAAATTTCTTAGACCGCTCTGAAATCGAAATAAGCGAAAATGATAGCTTTTTTAAATAATCATTTTAAACTTATTAAGCATCCGTCAATTGATTTTTTACAGGTCGATTGATCTTTTTACACGTTCTCCGAAGTGTAGATTTCTTATATCAGATCACTCTGAAATATAAGGAAGCAAAATCAATCTTTAAAAAATCATTTTAAAGTTTATTAAGCACCTGTCTATTGATTGGTTTTAACCGTCGATTGACTTTTTTTTACCGAAGTTCTCCGAAGTGTTGTAGATTCCTTACATCAGACCTTTAAGAATGAATGGAGTAATTCATACAAGAAGCATGGGGAATGAAACTTCTGCAAAGGTTCAATGAAAATTAATCAAATGCTTAGTTACTGAGCTGTCCTTTACTTGAAACAAACACGATAATATTTTGACACATCTAATATTTACGAATCTAACTTGTCTTAACAATTGTATTATCGGCCATGAAAGTGGATCCTATGTGATGTTGTATAACATACACAGTGTGATATTTCAATACCTCTACATAAATTATTTAAAGGAACAGTAAATTTTCAAGATCACCAAAATCTATTTTTTAATTTTAGCGTTAAAATTAATTGATATCCAACCTTGTAGATATCAAAAAGAATTTTTGAATTACGATAGTTTTTGACGGAGTTACATATATACCAGCATAAAACATATAATAGATGAGTATAGTAAGTCTGCTATAAAACGCATTTTCCTCCTATTGACTTTTTGACAATCTTATTTCGCAATGTGTTTTAATTGATTTCTTTGAAAAAAATTTGTTTGGATAAACCCTTGTAATCTGTTGTATATATATTTAAGCGAAACTGAGAAATTTCTTCATGCTTCCAAATTTTTATATTATGGTTTAAAATGTTGCTTAATCTATACGTTTCTTGTAAACTTTTAGGTCTTTTAGTACAATATTATTTCTTTATGTGATGTACATATCAATTGGAGAGTTAATGTGATTTATATATGTACAAATTATCATGTGAATTAAAATATTGACGATAGATGGAAAATTAATGAGCATGGGACCTATCAATTTGTGCTAATTTATCAAAACTTTTTACCACCTTTTATATGTGTAAATTTTATAACAATCGGATAACAACTGCAAAAGTTTGTTTGAAAATTCACTGTCCCCTTATTTTACGTCAAATAGCTATTATTTACAAAAAAGCGTCCTAGTCCTAAATTTGACTGAAACGTAATCTTAGAAGCAACATATTGTACATAACTTTATGATTATTAAAGAAGTAATCTGAGTGTGTGTGTGTGTGGTTCATATATACTTGTGCGAGTTTTTCAGCTGAACAGTTGATGGTTGACTTAAAAATAATGTCCAATCTGAATGAAGTTCAAGTTTTTCAGTTAATGAAGAAAATAGAAATTCCACATCCAAGGTTTGAAGTCTAATCTTGAAATAACACTCATCTTTCATGAATGAAATATAGATGCGGATGTCTAATATTAAAACATAACTTATAGGCTGAGACACCTAAAAAGTTATCTTCAAAACTTATTACAAATAAGTTCAATTGTATGAGCTCGGATTGTGAAATACATACTCTCAAGTGTAGTCTCATTTAATTTATAATTTTCACTAATTTAAATAATACACGGTATCTCGAATTCAAGGCAGATTCAAGGAAAATTGGAATATATTAAAAGCTGTGTTTTAACTTTGTGATTCATTGCCACGAAGTAAATAAATTGTAAAAACAATTACATGAGCTCGTATAGTGAAATACATACTTAGATGTAGACTCATTTAATTTATAATTTTCACTAATTTAAATAATACACGGTATCTTGAATTCAAGGCAGATTCAAGGAACATTAGAATCTATAAAAAATTGTTAGTTTTGTGATTCCTTAACATGTAGTAAAACAATTGCAAAACAATTGTATGAGCTCGTATAGTGTGAAATACATACTCAAGTATAGACTCGTCTAACTTTTAATTTTATCTAATTTAAATAATACGCGGTATCTTGAATTTAAGGCAGATTCAAGGAAGATAAAAATATAGTAAAAATGTGTTAATTTTGTGATTCATTCTCATGTAGTAAAACATTTGTATGAGTTCATATAGTGAAAAACAAACTCAGGTGTAGACTCATATCATTTACAATTTTCACTAATTTAAATAATGCTCTGTTCTTTGAATTCAAGGCAGATTGGAATATAGTAAAATTGTGTGTGTTAACACTCCTGGTGGTTTATCATCGTGTCGAAAACTTCCCAGTAGTGACCAGCTCCTGGTGTATAAACCTGTTTCAAACTGTCATCAGTTCTAGGCAAGGGAAAATTTGTTTCTCCTACTTAGATCTTCATTCCCTTTGTCTTGGAGAGGAATCTGGACTGACCAGATATAGATGGACCAGATATCTCGTACTTAGCAAAATTGACCAGATCTTGGACGAGATATCTCGTAGAATGACTTGAAGTGGTAATTTTGTGATTCATTCCCATTTATATTATTCCAATAATACCCGTCCATAGATATCATAAACTGACGTCAGTAATATAACTTTAGGAAATATATTTGCTTCTAAGTGACATACAAGTCTTATGGCATATTATCAAATATTCTATGCATTGACCACCTCTAAATACTTTGTCTTACTAAAAATTAATTAAATTCTACTAAAATGAATGATGTAATTATTTAACAATTGAGTACTTTTATTATATTTAGAATATGCAATTTTGATTTATGAGTATCGAGGGAAAGCAGAAACAGTTTTATCTCCTACTTAGCTCTCACATTAACAACAAATAATTGGTACTGTGATGACAACAATGGAAATTTTTTAACGCCTAACCTTTAGCAAATTTGTTTTTAAAAAGAAAATAATTTTAGGAATTTCCTACCCCGTATTTTTTTTAAATATTTATATTTATATAAGGTAAGTCGAATTTTTTGGTTTATTGTCAAAATTACTGAAAGCAATATTGTTTTTAAGCTAATGAGTTTTATATTCTTGTTAAAATAAAGCTCGTATCTCAGTTTCCTTAGCCAGAACTGTTCGAGTCGCTTGCTTTCGATTTCTTACCTGACATGACTACCTACAAAGACACTGCATTGGAGTAACGAGGTCAGCTATCTGTCCCCTTTGGACGAAAAGATGGGACACCACCCCAAGGACTGCCCTAAAATTCCTGACAATAGAATTGCAAATACTGTTGATACTGTTTATAAGCCAAAAATTTTCACTGCAGAACTCTATTGGGCTGGCTAGTCGATTGAAAGCCTAGAGGCTGGAGATCGATGTAGAATAGGTAGGTATTTAATTAACGTCGCACTGGAGCAACACAGCGGGCTATTGGCGACGGTACGGGATCAAACCCGAAGGTAAAGATCCCAGGACAACACCACGTAATTTTGAACCATGGCCAGATGACAAGGTCACACTTGAGCAGGCACCCCACTCTCCGAACTTCCACACCACGCCAATGTGAGGACATTTGAGATTTAAAGTGCACCAGCCCCCTTTGTAAACGACGGTCTGGCTGGATTTGAACTCGCAACCCTCCGGTTGCTAATCCGTTACTCTTCCAACCGGTGTAGGATAAAAACATTTGGATTATTTTTAAACTTATAGAAATTAAAAATTTAACTAATTTTTAAAAACAGCGTTGATCTTTCGCATTTAGAAGGATGAAAAAGCAATAAATTAATTCAATATTAGCTTGATGTTTAGCCGTCCAAGTGGTTTCGGCGAGATATCTCGTCCATCAAGATCTGACCGATGTTGATAATGAGGAGAAATCTCGTCAAGATATTGCCGATATATTTTTATGATTAAGCGATCAGGATCTCGTCAGTTTTCTCGTCCGACGAGATATCTCGTCCATCAAGGTCTGGTTAGTTCTGCTAATGACTCATCAGGAGGGTTAATAAATGTCAAAAAATAAGGGAGTAGGCCATTACCGAAAATCTGGGCGCAACTTCGACTAACCTTATCTGGTATTTTGAGATAAAAGAAAGAATTTAATGAAATATAATGACTTCATCGTATTTATTATACCAGATTTAAAATTCAAATCCTTAATAACATGAATTAGAATGTATAAAATTCAATAAGATAGAAAAAACCCCTGGAAACAGGGTTAGTTGCTCCGAAAGACTATGTTATCGCCGCGAGGCAACTATTTGAATGTAAACAACAAAACTGAACATCATTAGCTTAGCACTGGAAGTCCTTTGGGTCCACTTCTTTAGCATTCGTATCTTATTAAAAGAGGAAAAATATTCTTACCAAAGTAATTACCCCGCCCACGGGATATACTAAGTAGTATTGCTTTGGAGATATGTATTGAATTCAAAATTACTAGTAATTCCCGATCTGATTTTATTATTTCAGTCTATGTATTAATTTCCCACAAAAACATGGGTAATTGCAAAAGGTATTATAATTCGTTGAATTCGTCTATGATTCCTAATACACTTGCTAAGGGTTCGGGGGAAAATGCGATCCATAACAATAACCTGATCCTTGTCAGGGTGTTGTGTATGCTCAAGCCTGACCAATCCAAATCGTTATGCAGGCCTGTTTGAGGAAACTCATTTTTCCTGTAGGCCACACATAAATTTGTGTTTTAACAATAAACAAAAAAATCTCATGAAATTTATTTCATTCGCTCATAACTTTATCAGTGACGTGTTTCTTCGTGACTTCTAATTTTCAGGTCTACTTCAATCACCACTGAGTCGTTTGTTGTCTTAGACTTTCTTAATTCGTTTTGAAAAATAAAAAAAATCCCGACCAATTTAAATGTGTCAGAGACATGTGTTTCTTTCTGACTTCTAATTTTCAGGTCTACTTACTTCGATAACCTCTGAGTCGTTTTTTATGTATCTATCTTATCACATACACTTCCTTTTTAATTCATTTTGAAAAATAAAAATCCCTAACCACGACCAATTTAAATGTATCAGCAACGTGTGATTCTATTCTATTTTTAATTCTTAGGTTCTTAGGTCTACTTCAATAACCACTAAGTCGTTTGTTGTCTCTCTCTTCATACTTTCTTAATTCGTTTAGAAAAATAAATAATAACCCGAATCTTGACTAATTTAAATATATGAGTGACATGTGTTTCTTTGCGACTTTTAATTTTCACGTCTACTTAAGTAACCAGAGTCGTTTGTTACCCCTTGACAAACATTCTTAATTCATTTTGAAAATTAAAATGCCCCGAACCAATTTAGAACGTTTGTCCAAACTTTTATTACAAAGACATATATTTACAGCCTCTAAAAGGCCGCGGTAGCCCAGTTGGCAGAGTAACGGATTAGCAACCGGAGGGTTGCTAGTTCGAAACTAGGTCCAGCCAAAGACCTCGTGTACACGGGAGCTGGTGCACGTTAAATCTGTCGTGGCCTCAAATGTCTTCATGTTGGCATGGCGTGGAAGTTTGGAGAGTGGAGTGCCAGCTCAGGTGTGATCTCGTCATCTGACCGTGGTTCAAAATTACGTGGTGTTGTCCTCGGGGATTGATCCCGGATCGTCGCCAATAGCCCGTTGTTTCTTCAGTGCGACTTTTGTTCAACGACCTCCATCCCCCCCCCCAAATATAATTATTACTCCTAATTAATAAATATTCTCCTCAGCGTGCTTGCACCAAGATTTGTTTGTTTAATTTTTGATTTTTCTGTTTCGTATGTGCTAAATTTGCCACGTTAGGTTATTTGGATTCTTATTACTCGTCTATATATCGGCCTAGAGCAAAAACTCATTAACTGACAAAAATTAATTTCAACTATAGAGCTGTTTAAAGACTAACTATTAGTTTTTTAAGTCAAAAAATAAAAATTATAAGCGTTTTGATAATGTTATACATCTCTTAAACAAATTACAATACAACTATGCATTTCTCATCACGAAATAAGCATTTAGTGTGTCCAAAAAAATGTTAGTTAATGAGTTTCTGCTCGAATCAACGTCTGTACCTTGGTAGAAAAAGGTTCAATGTCCAAATTTGCTGATTTTGAGTTATGTCCACAAATCACTTCAAGGTAAAGAAAGATATAACAGAGAAAAAAGTGGCTATTCTCCTGTCAATACATCAATAGCTCGTTGTGTTGCTCCAATGCGATGTTAATTAACTATCTACCTACCTGTCAGTACATCATGAAAGTATCAAAATATCAGAAAGTATTTTTGAAAGCTGTACTAAAAACCAAAAAATCAAATTACCAAATCAGGTGTTATCAAAAACTTGCAAAATGGACATTGGCCATTTTTCTACAAAGGCACAGGTATAATTTTTATTTTATTTTTACAAACTTTCATGATGTCAATGCATCATGAAAGAATGAAAACATCAGAAAGCATTTTTGAACGCTGTACTAAATATCAAAAAATAAAAATTACCAAATCAAGTGTTATCAAAAACTTGCAAAATGGACATCTGCCCCTTTTCTACCAAGGCGCAGATACAATCTCTATTTTATTTTTAGTGGCTTTTTATGTGACTTTGGGACCACGAAAAATAATAAGTGTCTCTGGTTGTCTTGTGCACACCAGTGAGAGAGTAATTACAGCATCGAGTCGTATGGGTAACCTAGCATTGTATGATTCTCTAACGAAGCATTTTGGTATATCTTTGACCACCTGAAACGTTGTTTTAGTTTTCTGGGCCGTTTCCATGGAAACGAGCTGATCAACAGTCAAAAAGTCCAGGGACCGATGCATCATTGTCAATGGCCAGCTGATGACCGCTGTCCGCTGGGGAATTTTCCCGTCTCCACCGACTAAATTTGACCTTTGGTTTCGTTTTACCTCGCTTCGTTTATTGTAGGGGGAGAATTAGATGTTAAGATGCTTCTAGGCTTGCCTATGTATTTAGAGCCTATTTTTAGCCGTATGTGTTTAGTTATGATAGACTGGCCAACCCAAACCGGCATATGACTTTTGCGGCCAGTTAGTTTTGCGGCAGTTTCAATTGGCTTCATAAGACACTAAGAATAAAGAAAGTAGAAATTAAATTCAAATGCAGAGAAATGGGTTAAGAACTAATGTACAAAATCAGAGATCCATACATACGATAGAAGATATATTAGAATTAGAATTTCTCCCACTGGTGCACAACGGGCTCCTGGTGACTGTCCGGGATCAATACCAAAGGGAAGGATTGAGGACAACACCTCGTAATTTTGAATCACGATGATATGACGAGGTCAACACCTCAGCTGGCACCCCACTCTCGAAACTTTCCTGAGGGTTAATGCGTTGACCCATTTAGCTTTATATGTTTAAGATTTTAGCTCGACATTTCTACCTGTAAACGTAGTTGAATATACTTACATGAAAAATGATTCATAAATTCAGTTTGCTTTGATTTTTCATGAGCTACGTAGGTAGGTATTTAATTAACGTCGCACTGGAGCAACACAATGGGTTATTGGCGACGGTCCGGGATCAAACCCGAAGGGAAAGATCCGATTTCATGTGCTACGATTCATTGATTATGGGGAATATTAACAGAAAATAATTCGAGAGTATGCTTTCTTCCAAAACAGAAAACAGGTGTCTTTTTCATTTAACGATGCCCCTAAGGAACTTTCTGACCCTAAATACAGGGTTATTACAAATGATTCATCGGGTAGTTAGGTAGTTAATTATCGTCGCACTGGAGCAACACAACGGGCTATTCGCGACGGTCCGGGATCAGTCCCGAAGGTAAGGGCCCAAGGAGAACGCCTCGTAATTTTGAACCAAGGTCAGATGCCGAGAACAACACTTGAGCTGGCACCCCACTTTCCAAACTTCCTCACCACGCCAACGCAAGGACATTTGAGGCCATGATAGATTTAACGTGCACCAGCCCCATGTACACGAAGGTCTTTGGCTGGACCCATTCATCGGGTAGAACTTGAATTCAGCATGGTCGTGTCTTGTGACAAGAGGAGCACGTATCGAGCTTCGAACATTCGAACATCGAAATTGTCCGAGTGTTATGACTAAAACTTGGACAATTTCCAGCTCCTGTCGTGTATCACTCATTGTTTTATGTGTAGTACACTGGCGTTCAAAACTTTAGGTAGGTAGGTATTTAATTAAGGCCGCACTGAAGCAACACAACGGCCTATTTGAGACTATCCGGGATCAAACACAGAGGGAAAGATCCCAGGACAACACCACGTAATTTTGAACCACGGTCAGATGACGGGGTCACACCTGAGCTGGCACCCCACTCTCCAAACTTCTACGCCACGCCAACGTGAGGATATTTGAAGACACGTCAGATTTAAAGTGCACCAGTCCCTTTGTACCCGACGGTCTTTCGTTGGATTCGAACTCGCAACCCTACGCTTGCTAATCCGTTACTCTTTCAACCGGGCTATCCTCAAAACTTAAGGAATAGTAAGATTTTCAGCTGATTCTTTGCAGTGAAGTGAGCTGGATGATGATACAATAGATGATACCGAGATTATCGAACCGATGAGTAAAAATAAAAGGATAATAAAAACAGAAGCGGACAGTACAAAATCTTTGTACTGAAGTAGTAACGCTGTTCTGGGTGCTATAAGACAGAAGGGTAACTGTTAAAACGTAAATACAGAAAGGAGTCGGTCTTAGTAGACTGTGTGACCACCTCGAATCCTGATGTAGATCTTGTGCTGCGTTTATATGCTGAGAATAAGGTTGCGCATTAGTTCCTAAGGTAGCAGAATCAAATCCAATGTTAGAGCATCGGCCTTCTGATGAAACAGATCGAGCATAAGGGCGGAGTCGCTGTAGTAAGACCTCAGAAGGGTAAGTCACGTGGACTTACAATTCTGTTTGGATAGATTGGCCATCAACCGCAAACTAGTGTTTTTAAATCACGCTGGACAATCACTTCAATCAATCAATAATTTTTCCCACATTAGAATTAATAATTTTTCCCACAACCAGGGCCACAAATACCTACCTACCTCTACCAACTGGCCAGGGTAGCCCAGTTGGAAGAGGTAGGTAGGTATTTTAATTAACGTCACTCTGGAATAACACACGGGCTATTGGCGACGGCTTTACGAAATACAATGCTTTGAAAACAAATGAGTCATTATAATTCTCTTCATATACACAACTACTGCCTATTTCATTAGAAGGTCGATGTGTTAGGGCCTTCAACATCATGATTCCAAAATTTGAATATGCACCAGATTTCTACTGAATATCCTCCGTTGCGCAGATTGCCAGTCTGTTTCGTTTAATTTTGAGATTGTAACCTTTAAAAATAATGGTGATCCTCAAGTCTTGCCCGCCAGTATACTTTGCGAAATACAGTGCTTTGAAAGCAAATGAATCATTCGCAATTCTCTTCATATACACAACTACTGCCTATTTCATTAGAAGGTCGATGTGTTAGGGCCTTCAACAGCATGATTCCAAAATTTGAATATGCACCAGATTTCTACTTAATATCCTCCGTTGTGCAAGTTGCCAGTCTGTTTAGTTTAATTTTGAGATTGTAACCTTTAAAAATAATGGTGATCCTCAAGTCTTGCCCGCCAGTATACTTTGCGAAATACAGTGCTTTGAAAGCAAATGAATCATTCGCAATTCTCTTCATATACACAACTACTGCCTATTTCATTAGAAGGTCGATGTGTTAGGGCCTTCAACAGCATGATTCCAAAATTTGAATATGCACCAGATTTCTACTTAATATCCTCCGTTGTGCAAGTTGCCAGTCTGTTTAGTTTAATTTTGAGATTGTAACCTTTAAAAATAATGGTGATCCTCAAGTCTTGCCCGCCAGTATACTTTGCGAAATACAGTGCTTTGAAAGCAAATGAATCATTCGCAATTCTCTTCATATACACAACTACTGCCTATTTCATTAGAAGGTCGATGTGTTAGGGCCTTCAACAGCATGATTCCAAAATTTGAATATGCACCAGATTTCTACTTAATATCCTCCGTTGTGCAAGTTGCCAGTCTGTTTAGTTTAATTTTGAGATTGTAACCTTTAAAAATAATGGTGATCCTCAAGTCTTGCCCGCCAGTATACTTTGCGAAATACAGTGCTTTGAAAGCAAATGAATCATTCGCAATTCTCTTCATATACACAACTACTGCCTATTTCATTAGAAGGTCGATGTGTTAGGGCCTTCAACAGCATGATTCCAAAATTTGAATATGCACCAGATTTCTACTTAATATCCTCCGTTGTGCAAGTTGCCAGTCTGTTTAGTTTAATTTTGAGATTGTAACCTTTAAAAATAATGGTGATCCTCAAGTCTTGCCCGCCAGTATACTTTGCGAAATACAGTGCTTTGAAAGCAAATGAATCATTCGCAATTCTCTTCATATACACAACTACTGCCTATTTCATTAGAAGGTCGATGTGTTAGGGCCTTCAACAGCATGATTCCAAAATTTGAATATGCACCAGATTTCTACTTAATATCCTCCGTTGTGCAAGTTGCCAGTCTGTTTAGTTTAATTTTGAGATTGTAACCTTTAAAAATAATGGTGATCCTCAAGTCTTGCCCGCCAGTATACTTTGCGAAATACAGTGCTTTGAAAGCAAATGAATCATTCGCAATTCTCTTCATATACACAACTACTGCCTATTTCATTAGAAGGTCGATGTGTTAGGGCCTTCAACAGCATGATTCCAAAATTTGAATATGCACCAGATTTCTACTTAATATCCTCCGTTGTGCAAGTTGCCAGTCTGTTTAGTTTAATTTTGAGATTGTAACCTTTAAAAATAATGGTGATCCTCAAGTCTTGCCCGCCAGTATACTTTGCGAAATACAGTGCTTTGAAAGCAAATGAATCATTCGCAATTCTCTTCATATACACAACTACTGCCTATTTCATAAGAAGGACGATGTGTTAGGGCCTTCAACAGCATGATTCCAAAATTTGAATATGCACCAGATTTCTACTTAATATCCTCCGTTGTGCAAGTTGCCAGTCTGTTTAGTTTAATTTTGAGATTGTAACCTTTAAAAATAATGGTGATCCTCAAGTCTTGCCCGCCAGTATACTTTGCGAAATGCAGTGCTTTGAAAGCAAATGAATCATTCGCAATTCCCTTCAAACACACAACTACTTCACCATCACTCCAACGCCTTGTGTTCTCAAAGGAGTTGATGTTTGGCTAGTCATCCAACAAAAAAGGTTGGTTGGTTGGTCGTTTTCGGGTTTTACGGCGCAAGGGCCATATTTGGGCAAGCTGCGCCAAACACAAGGTAGGCAACACAATGAGGGAGGAAGAAAAAGCAAAAAGAGAGAGCAGAAGGGTAGGCGAGGGTAAAAATGAAAGGGATCTCTCAGGTATCTCGGGGTTGTGATGCCGGTACACACCTAAAGAAGATGTGCCCCTGAGGGCCCAACGAAAAAGGAGTTTCCTAATATCGCCAACATCATGCCTGATAGAACATTCTTGGCACCAAGATCCTGATCCATTTCGCATATGAGTCCAAAGTAACACCACCAGCGTCAAAGCGGCACCAATTTATGGCGGTGTGAAAATTAATTAATTAGCCACCTATTTTGTATCGTGTGTATCGGCGCAACCGCGAATGTTACACAGTCTCAGCATTGAAACAATACCTGTCAACTTGAGTGATTTTAAGGGACGAAAAGAACTGCAAGATGGATACTGGCAATTTAATCTCGCAGGCTGGTGCCATTTATCAGTTTTACATTTGAATTCTGCTTTCGCAAAACCGGTGGCCCTCCGTCTATTCATTGTGGAGGCAATTTCTGATCCTCAGCAGTGCACCGTAGATGCCTTTTCCAGTGTAATTAGGGTTGGCTTCCAGCTCCATGACCGCATTTATTTTTAGACCTCACTGAGTCAGCTCTCTTGTAGTAGAAGCCAACCTTCCCGTCATTACGAAAGTATGTTCTCTTGAGATTCAGTTGAAGAAATTTAATCACCCATTTCATCACCATTGCTCTCCGTATCGTCTAAGCCATCAGATGATGAGGAATAGTCTGGAGCGCACATACATTACCTCCCTGAGCAAATCTTACTTTCATCGGGGATCAGAAGAAAGCATCTTAAAGACAACCTAATCAGAGGACTTCTACCCACACGGTTTTAGTACTAAGTTTTACCTCTTACTAATTTGTGTATTCATCCTTAATTTCGAGTTTTGTGCTGTTCGAATGACGTAGGTTTCCGAAAAAGTAAAAGATGGTCCATCTATTTGGCAAGCTTTGGTATTTGCTAATGGCTGAGATAGACTTTAATCCTCTGACAGGTTCACTCCCATATAACGTACGCATAATTTGTGTATTATAATCTTTTATTTCGAGTTTTTGTGGTGTTCGAATGACGTAGGTTTCCAAAAAAGTAAAAGGTGGTCCATCTAGTTGGCAAGCTTTGGTATTTGCCGAGATAGACTTAATTCCTCTTAGGATTTCACACCCATATATAACGTACGCATAATTTGTGCATTCTGTTCCTTAATTTCGAGTTTTTGTAGTGTTCAAATGACGTAGGCTTCCGAAAAAGTAAAAGGTGGTCCATCTATTTGGCAATCGTTGGTATTTAACGATGGCTGAGATAGACTTTAATCCTCTGAGGTGTTCACACCCGCATAACGTAGGTATAATTTGTGTATTCTATTCCTTAATTTTGAGTTTTTATGTGTTCAAATGACGTAATTTTTCAAAAAAGTAAAAGGTGGTCCATCTATTTGGCAATCGTTGTATTTTCTGAGATAGACTTTGATCCTCTGAGGGGTTCACAGCCATATAATGAACGCATAATTTTTGTATTCTATTCTTTAATTTCGAGGTTATGTGTTATTCGAATGACGTAGGTATCCTAAAAAGTAAAGTCACCATATACTTTTTTCCACTGGCACGGACGGCCACGAATGCATTGACTGGAAGACTACATTTTGATTTGAAAAACAAATCCAATCCGAAATCAATATGGACCTCTGATTCGTTCGTACCTTATATTTATTTTCTACAGGTATGAATACATAGAGTTGATACCCACGGAAGATTTCATTATGATATAAAACAATCCCAAATCAAAACGGACCTTTTATCGTGCTTATCTGGTATTTTATTTTCACCGGAGCGACCACAAATGGATTGAGTGGTGCCGATGAAAGACTGCAATTTTATTTGAGACATAAAACCAATTCCATATCAACACGTATCTTTGATTCGTTAGTACCTTATATTTTGTTTATACAGGCACGAATGCATGAGTGGTACCGATGGAAGACTACATTTTGATTTAAGACAAAACCGATCCCAAATCAACACGTATCTTATATCTTATTTCCATGGCCACGACCACCAATGGATTGAGTGGTGCCTGTGGAAGACTGCATTTTTATTTAAGAGACATAAAACCAATCCCAAATTAACACAGACCTTTGATTCGTCCCTACCTTATATTTATTCCCGTTGGCGTGGTCAGGAATGCATTGAGTTGTGCCGGTGGACTGTATTGATTTAAGACAAAAACAATTCCATTTCAACACAGACCTCTTTGATTCCATACCTTATATTTTATTTCTACAGGCACGAATGAATTGATTGGTGCCTGTGGAAGACTGTATTGTGATTTTACACTTAAAAACAATCCCAAATCAACACGGACCTTTGGTTAGTCCGTACACGAATGCATCGAGTAGTGCCGATGGAAGATTACATTTTGAATTTAAGGACAAAACCAATCTCAAATCAAGACGAACCTTTGATTCGTCCTCACCCTATATCTTATTTCCTCTGGCGCAGCCCCGAATGGCATCGAGTGTTTCCTGAGGAAGACTGCATTTTAAATATTCCCAACTACGAGGACAACATTATTCAAAGCTGCGGGCAGTCTCTACTCATTTCCATACCCCTTCGTCTAAATGTTTAGAGCATTAGCGCACGCGAATCAAATTAAGCACCACTTCGGGAACCGCAAAACGCTTAAACGATAATCAGGGGGTGCTAATAAAGGCGTAAAACCCCCATAAATCTTGCGGAAGGAAACATTTAGAATCGACTTAAACGGTAGGTCATGGAAGCTGTGTTTACGCGGCGCGGCCTTAATGCTTTTATCGACGACGGCTTTAATTTATAGTTGGGTTGAGACAGGATCACTTGTTAAAGGTGTTTCCCCGAAGTGTCCCAAGTTCATAAAGGACTAACCTTGGCGCCGTGAATAATGACTTCGGCCCCATGATTGGCTCTTAATCGCTCACCAAATAGGATTAAGAACACGAATGAGACAAATTACCTCATATTTCATCTGTTCTCATTAAGGCCTGGCACTCTGCCAGCTTGACGATATTGGGGAGAGGATAGCCTTTAAAAACGAATTGTCTCGGAATATCCACAGTGCACTTTCGCTGTCTTGAACAGAGAGCACATAGACGAAAAAGGTGTGTTATACGAAAGTAGAATCTGGAATTTTTTAATGCTTGTTGTTATTGAAGAGAGGATAACTTAAATACGAATTGTCTCGGAATATCCACAGTGCACTTTTGCTGTCTTGAACAGAGAGCACATAGACGAAAAAGGTGTGTTATACGAAAGTAGAATCTGGAATTTTTTAATGCTTGTTGTTATTAAAGAGAGGATAACTTAAATACGAATTGTCTCGGAATATCCACAGTGCACTTTCGCTGTCTTGAACAGAGAGCACATAGACGAAAAAGGTGTGTTATACGAAAGTAGAATCTGGAATTTTTTTAATGCTTGTTGTTATTGAAGAGAGGATAACTTAAATACGAATTGTCTCGGAATATCCACAGTGCACTTTTGCTGTCTTGAACAGCTAGGACGTAGACGAAAAAAAAAGGTGTTATAGTAAAAATACTAAAGTAGAATATTTAAAGTTTTTTTAAATACTTGTTATTAGAGAGGTTGGTTGGTTGGTTTGGGAATTTATGGCGCAAAGGTCGTATTAGGTCAAGCTGTGCAAAACACAAGACAAGGTAGGAAAAAAGCAAAAAGTAGAAGGGTAGGCCAGGGTAAAACAGAAGGGAGGGCAGATCACTTGGGTACCTCAGGATATTGGAGAGAGGGTGTAACCTTTAAATGATAAATGTCTCGGAATATCCGCAGTGCACTTTAGTTGTCTTGAACAGCTAGAACAAAGACGAATGGTATTATGGGGATAATAATGAAGTAGAATTTTTTAATGTGCTTTAGTTTTAGTATTATTAATGCTTGTCGTTATTGGAGATGAGAATATAAAAATAAAATTCTTCGGAATATTCACAGTGCATTTTCGCAATTTTGAGCATCTAGTCCATAGATGAAAGATGTGTAATAGGAATAACAATGAAGTGCAATCTTCCTATTTTTTATTGCTTCAGTTTTTTAGTTTGAGTTTTGAAATGCTTGATGTTATTGGGGAGAGTGGAGAGAAGAAATTTGCAACTTAAATAATAATAAAAATTACTTTTAGTTAAAAAGAGCTTGCTATTAAGGTAATTTTCAAAAACAGGAGGCTGGGGGTGCTTAGTCATTTGGTAACTGGCCCTGGTAAAGAAAAAGAAAATCAAACTCTAATTTCTATCTTTATGGTGTAATCAAAATTTGAAGTTTCAATAACGAAGCATCAATGGTTGTGGTTGGGTTTTATGACGCATTGTTCAATTATGGACAAACTGTGCCCCATAATGAATAATCAAACCAGATCTTCCTCTTCGGCAAATTCATCATTGATGTCCAACTAGTTATTTGGTGATCATTCGGATAAAACAAAACAAAGGCTATTAAATTATTATGTATTTCTTAACAGTGGTAGCAAACATTATAGCATCTGCACCAAAATAAGTCATCAAACAAGAGTTTTCTGTTAAGCAAATTCATCACTAATGTCTGACTAGTTATTTGGTGTCAAGTTCGAATGAAACAAAACAAATGCAATGGAACTATAACTTATTCATCAGAGTAAAACCAAAATTTGCTGTTTCAATAATGAGTAATAAAACCAGAAATTCCTATTCAGCAAATTCACCACGCTGATATTTGATAGCTAGTCCGGATAACACAAAACGAATATAATCAAAATATTATTTATTATTTAACAGCATTACCAAAGTTTGCAGTTTCAATAAGGAATCAAATGGGTGGTTGATTTGGGTCTTATAGCGGATGGTTCAATTATGGACAAGATGCGCTAAAATGAGTAAGCAAACCAGATCTTCCTCTTCGGCAAATTCATCACTGATGTCCAACTAGTTATTTGGTGATCATCCAGATATCACAAAAAAAATGCAATGAAACCCTAACTTATTACTTAACAGTAAAACCAAACTTTGCTGTTTCAGTAATGTGTAATCAAACTAGCTCTTCCTCTTCGGCAAATTCGTCACTGATGTCTAGTTATTTGGTGAGATCATACAGACAACACAAAACAAATGCAATGAAACCCTAACTTATTACTTAACAGTAAAACAAATATTTGCTGCTTCAGTAATGAGTAATCAAACCAGAGCTTCCTCTTCAGCAAATTGACCACATCGATGTCCGACTGACTATTTGGTGGCCGGGATACCACCAAACAAACGCAATCAAACTATAATTTACCTCAACGGAATCCCTCTAACCAGCAGAAACGCTTCGCGGATTGCCAAGCAAACAGAAGTTCGGGAAAACAAACAGCTCAATGACATTAGACTCAGACGCAATCGCGTGCCCGATTTCTTTCAGAGAGCACTCCATTTCGTGCTGCGTGGGCTTATTTACTATAAAACAGTAGTACGCTTCCCCACCAATTTAATCGCTCTACAGTTCAGCGCTACTAGGTAAACGCTGCACGAAAAACGCAAGGGGAGTAATTTAAAGTTCGTACAGCACTGTGTGATTAGGGATGGTTGCAGCCAGACCTCCTGGAAATCTCAATGCATGTTATTTAGTTGCAGAGAATTAGACAGAGATAATGGGAGGAATCCACCGCTCAAAATTCAGTTGAATGGCTCAGAAACAAAAGTGGATGGGGGCACTTTCTTCAGACGGCATTGTCTTTTCAGTTAGACGGTTGCGTCACGGAATTCGGAAGCCCTTTGAAATTGCATCGGTTTGTTGTTTGATTGGTTCAGATTGATGAATGCAGCTCCGAACCGCGAGTTTGCCAAGAGTTTAGTGGGTAAGGCATGCCGCGCTGAATGAAACGTTTTTGTTTTCGCTGGTAAATAGTTGTCATCGATTGGTACTGTTGTAAACCTTTTTCGATCTTTGATTTGTCGTTACACGGCTGCGATTTTCAACCTTTGTCATATAGTGGTGCACATAAAATTATGTGGTACACCAAAAATATATTATATTTTTTGGAACTCTGACGAAAAAATAAGTATCAATTTGATTGTTTTACAAAAAAGTATAGAAAGTAACTACTGTAGATAGAGTTCAGGCCTACTAGCAGAATGCGGATGGAAGAAAAGCGTATTCAAGATAAAACATCTTATTTCATACTTCAAGGTTATCAATTAGCAGTTTGCTAACTTACACGAAAACGAATATAATCAACAATAATAGCCTAACCAGACCTCACTTCCCCATACAGACAAGAGCATGAACTTATATAGCGTTACTTATGTAGTATAGTTACAGTTATTGATTGGTAATTTGCATATCAGAAATGAGATGATGACATCATAATTTGACCTGCCTTTCTCTTCATTCCCGAAATCCAACAACTGCCTGCGTCATCTGACCGTGGTTCAAAATTACGTGTTGTCCTCGGATCTTTCCCTTGGGGGATTGATCCCGGACCAATAGCCCGTTGTGTTGCTCCAGTGCGACGTTAATTGAAAATACCTACTACCATACCTATCAACAACTACCTGAATAGTTGTTATAATTGATTTGTGCTGCTGTAACATTTTTCGGTGGTTCATTTGATTTGTCTCTCTACGGAAGCAATTTTCAACTTTTTTATGTCGGGTGCTCATAAACAAATGACTAAAGTTATGCGGCACACCAAAAATATATTTTGCTGTTCTGACGAAAAAATAAGTACAATTTTGATTGATTTACAAAAAATAGAAAAACTGATTACTTAACATTTTAATAAGTAATTGTGAACATTATATTGTTTCCAAATATATTTTCATATGTATTTGTATATGCATCTATTCAGTATAGATTGAACTCAGAATTATTTTTTCTTCGCAAACTTCAAAATTACACAATTTTTATCTGGCCATGGAAATTTTGCTAAATATCTATATAGGTTTCATCTTCGAACTAATGATATGTGCAAGTGTTCTAAAAAGCAGCCACAAGATGTGGAGCATTTGCTATTCAGTTGTCCTGCATTTGAAAATTCAAGAATGTGCAAGAAAATTCAAAATGATTTGAGATTAAGTAAAACATGGCCAGTGAAACTCAATGTTTTCTTAAATCTAATCTGTTTTCTACTCATTTGTTAAGTTCATCAAATCTTGTAATTTTAGTAAAATTGTTTCCCACTGTTTCTTTGTTAAGTCAACTTACTACTGTAAGTCCCGTGTTGTACTTCTGTGGTGCACTGTGAGTTCGCTTTTGTTCAATAAAAAAAATTAAGTTCTACTTAATCGGGCTTTTACTAAACAAAATGAATGACCGATAATATCATAAATCTTGTAAATATGAGAGCCCTCAAGTATGCCGGCCCGTTGTCCCTTAACCCTGCAAGTGGTTTCAACGAGATATCTTGTCCATCAAGATCCGAACAATTTTGCTAATGACGAGATTATCTCGTCATCAAGCTATTGCCGATTTTTTTTGGATGACGAGATTAAGAGACAACCACCAAGAGTGGAAAATATAGACTCATGTGGACTGGGATTTTACATCCCCCATAAAAAATACTTATTCATTACAAATTTTTTTCTGTTTTGAGGCCTATCTATAAAATATATCCTAGGTGCGCGCCTAGTGAGTGATCCGCCACTGCTTACACACCTAAAGAAGACGCCCACTGAGTGGAATAATTCAATACTTATATAATTTTTACACTCAATAACAAATTTAACATATTTTCTGACACATATCGATATTAAAATGGATCTCTATTCAGATCTTTATTCATGATGGAAGCCAATAATTTCTTTATGCAGAAAATGACTTAAAACAACAATTTTTGAATTTATTATAGCGACAAATCTCCCAAAAGGAAAGAAAAAGTGAAATGAATAAATCATGAAAAATTCTTATTCAACAAAACTATTTCTCAGTTTTGAAGCCCTTCTAAAAAAATTTCCTAGGCGCGCGCCTAGGGCGACTGGTGGGTGATCAACCCTCTGCGTACACATCTAAAGAAGGAGTTGAGTTTAATAATTTAGCACCAATCAAAATTTTAACACACAATAACAAATCTAAACATATATCCTCTGACACATCGATACGAAAATGGATCATTTCAGATCTTTACACATGACGGAAGTTAGTAATTACTTTATGAAGAAAATGGTTAAAAATAACAATTTTTGAATTTATTATAGAGACACTAACCCATGAAGACAAAAATAATATAATGAATAAATCATGAAAAATATTTATTCAATTAAACTAGTTTTCAGTCTTGAGGGCCTTCTAAAAAATATCCTAAGCGAGAGTCTAGTGCGCTTGTGTGTGATCCACCACTGCGTACACATCTAAAGAAGACGCCTCTTGAGTGGAATAATTTAGTACCAATCAAAATTTTAACACACAATAACAAATCTAAACATATATCCTCTGACTCATTGATATGAAAAAAATGGATCTTTATTCAGATCTTTACTCATGATGGAAGTTAGCAATTTCTTTATGCAGAAAATGGAAAAAAAGTAACGAATTTTTAATTTATTATAGCGACAAAACGACCAAGAGGAAAGTTAGTTATTTGTTTTGGGCTTTTATGGCGCAAGGACCATATTTCGCCATGCTAAGCCAAACACAAGACAACGTCAACTAATGGACGTACACACAAAGAAAGTTTTACTGACACAGAAGACAGGAACACACCCAGGGGAGATTGGAACCTGCGCCGCCTAAAATTCACAAGTTGCTAGCGTAATGGGCAGACCCACTGAGCCACGACTGCACCCCAAGAGGAAAGAGATAATCTAATGAATAAATCATGAAAAATACTTATTCAACAAAATTATTTTTCTGTTTTGAGGCCCTTCTAAAAAATATCCTAATGTGCCTGGTGGGTGATCCGCCATTTAGTACACACCTAAATACGCTCCCCAGAAGGAAATAATTTAGCACCAATAAAAATTTTTACACGCAATAACAAACCTAAACATTTCCTCTGACACACGTCGATACGAAAATAGGAAAACCATTTAAACGCAACTTAAAATTACTCCTTTAGCATAAAATAAAACGCACCCCTAACCCCCCTTTATTCGTCCCTTCCCAAAATATCTTTCCTTCAACAATCTATTTTGGTCATGTTTGTACTTCCAATCCTTGACATGTACCGAGCTCGGAGATTAAAGCACCGTGCGCTTCCTGTCTAAATAACACACGATAATTATATTTACTTAAAAACCTCATTAAAAGCTTTTGTCGACGGCATGACCGGGGCGCAGATTTTACGCTCTTAAACTGCCTATGAGGTTGTATTAAAAGTTCGATAACACTTGATAAAAACCGCGCTAGGGATTACATGTCAATGTCGGTAATTAATTGTAGCCGGGGGGGTGATAAGCCCCGTCATTTGCTTATGATGATTAATTAAAGCAGACACTGGGGCCACCATTCCAAAGTGTTCTGCTCCCCCTCCCGAGTTCCCCCAGAGTCGTGCGTGGATCTCCAAAAACAGAAAACTAAACTTTTGACATCTATATCATCATCCGGGCCTGCTTGGAAAGGAAAATTTTGGGGGAAAAAAGCTCGCTTGTTTAAATGGATATGGCGCGGAGGCGTGCAAGAATTTCGGATTTCGTTTCGTTTTTGAATCGAGGGTAGCGGTAATTATTTCCCGAGCGAAGAGACGGGTTTGTTTCGTACTTTTTAGAGATAATAAGGTTGTTTGAATGCGTGCTTTGATGGGCTTCTGAGACATTTGCTGTGAACGTGTGATCAAGTGGTGATTACGAACTGTTTGGTGGTACTCGGCTTTTTGGGATTTGCGTGGAGCACCAATTTTGCATGAGGTGAGTGGATACTAAGCTAAAACAGATGTCAATGCTTAATGGTAACAATGCTAAGTCGTACATTTAAACGTTCTTATGCTTATCAAGAATGTCAGTTTGGCATTAGCTAAGTAACTTTCCTATCATACGTAATATCATCATTCGTACCTCCATGAAAAGGAAAATTTTGCTTGTTAAATGAATCGATTCTTTTGGTTTCGTTTTCGAATTGGGGTACGCAAATTGTTTTCTGTGAGGAGAAGGGTTTGTTTGTTTCGTACTTTTTAGAGATAATAAGGGTGTTCGAATGCTTGCTTTGATGGGCTTCTGAGACATTTGCTGTGAACGTGTGATCAAGTGGTGATTACGAACTGTTTGGTGGTACTCGGCTTTTGGGGATTTGCATGAAACACCAAGTTCGCATGAGTGGATACTAAGTTAATACAAATGTCAATACTTAATGGTAACGATGTTTAGTCGTACATTTAAACGTATGGTATGCTTATTGGGAATGTCAGTTTGGCATTAGTTGAGTAACTTTATTTATATATCATCATCCGAGCCTACTTGGAAAGGAAAATTTTTTGGGAAAAAGCTCGCTTGTTTAATGGATATTGCCGGAGGTGTGCAAGAATTTCGGAGTTTCGTTTCGTTTTTGAATCGGGGGTAGTGATAATTATTTCCCGAGCGAAGAGACTGGTCCGTTTGTTTCGTACTATAAGAGATAATAAGGTTGTCTGAATGCGTGCTTTGATGGGCTTTTGAGACATTTGCTGAGAACGCGAGATCAAGTGGTGATTACGAACTGTTTGATGGTACTCGGTTTTTTGGGCATGAATCATCAATTTCGTATGAGGTGAGTGGATAATAAGTTAAAGCAGATATCAATACTTGATGGTAACTATGCATTTAAACGTTGGGATTGTGAGTGGCATTTGTAAGTAACTTTCCTATCATAAGTAATATCATTCGCGTCTGTTTGAAAAGGAAAATTTACCTTGTTAAATTAATCTATTTTTGATTTCGCTTCTGAATCGGGAGTAACGGCAATTATTTTCCAAGCGGGGTGAGACGGGTATGTTTCTTTCGTACTTTTTAGAGATAATAAGTTTGTTTAAATGTGTGTTTTGAGGGTGAACGTGTGATCACAAGTGGTGATTTGGGGATTTGTAAAAAGTGCCGATTTCATATGAGGTGAGTAGATACCAAGTTAAAACAGAAGTGTATACTTGATTTTAACGATAAGACGTACATTCAAACATATCGGATGTTATTGGGGTTGTCAGTTTGGCATTTGCTAAGTAACTTTCTTATCATAAGTAATATCATTTGCCCCTGCTAAAAAGGAAAATTTGGCTTTTATATTAATCGATTTTGGATTTCGTTTTTGAATCGGGGCAATTATTTTCCAAGTGGAGAGGGGTTTGTTTGTTTCGTACATTTTAGAGATAATAAGTTTGTTTGAATGTGTGCTTTGATATGATTCTGAAACATTTGCTGTGAACGTGTAATCAAGTGGTTATTACAAACTGTTTGGTGCTACTCAATCTTTTGATTTTTTTACACTGGTGTAAATTTATTTCTTATAGATCACTACATATATAAAGCAGAGTTGACGTCTCTGTCTATGCTCTATACAAATCTATACCGTTTGACAAATCAGCACCAAATTTCGTGCACTATTTCTTTAGAAGCCTTCGGGAAACGTAGGCTATATATTAACTCCCGTTCAATTTGATCTGGTCTAAAGAGGTTGTTAAAATCAAATCGAAATCCCCATAGGAATAACATTGAATATCTCTACGATCACTGTTAGACCAATCCATAACAAATTTGGTACACTCAATTCTTTAGAATATTGCGGGAATTATAGGCTCTTTATTAACTCCCGTTCGATTTGTCCTGGGTCTGCAGATGGGGCTTAAATCAATTTAAAATCCCCGTAGGAATAATTCTGAGTAATATTACGATAAATTACAACCAATTCAACCCGAGCATTCCTCCCTGGGTGTATTTCTCTCTTCTGTGTCAAACCTTTCAGTTCAAAACTTTCATTGTATGTGTCTTGCTTGATATTGTATGTTTTGTGACTGGCGCATCATGGCCAAATATGGCCCTTGCGCCATAAAACCCCCAAAACCAACCAACCATCAACCAGATCAATAGCGGGTAATTCTGTTAGTATTATATACAATTCTACGGTTTTGTAAATTTTAAACCAAAAAATAAAGTAAGTAGGTATTTTAATTAACGTCACACTGGAGCAACACCACGGCTATTGGTGACGGTCCGGGATCAATCCCAAAAAAGATCCGAGGACAACACGAGGTAATTTTGAACCACGGTCAGATGACGAGGCAACACCTGAGCTGGCACCCCACTTTCCAAACTTCCACACCACGCCAACGTGAGGACATTTGAGGCCACGACAGATTTAACGTGCACCAGCCTCTTTGTACAAGAAGGTCTTTCGCTGGATTCGAACTCGTAACCCTCCGGTTGCTAATCCCTTGCTCTTCCAACTGGGGTCCCACGGCCCCCTAAAAATAAGGAGTTACTAAAAAATAAGGAGTTATTAAAATTGAAACTCCTTCGGGAAAATTAAACCTCTATACCAGATCATTTTTAAACGTAGGCGATTTTTTCAACGACGCAAAAAACTATCCTATTATTGAAGCAAAAATTTCCATTGAACTTGGGACTTGTTTTATAGTAATGCAGTCTAAAGTAATACTCTGTCCATCAGTGTTCTTTCAGTTGGAAACTGGTCAGAGCTTAAATATATTTCCCTTTAAAGATTCATGAGACATTTTCCTAGGAAAAGTTCTCTTCGATAAAGAGCAATATTTTTGCGCTCGTGTTCACTGTATTCCTATAATCAGTTACAGCCGTTCAGCGAACACATGTTTGAGAGATGAAACGAAGCCGCGTGATATCGATTTTAAACTTAAAATTGGATCGATTCTCTTCACAAATGATCAACTTTCTTTCCCCTCTCAATGGGGTTCGAGTAAGGGGCTGCTTCCTCCCCACGACTAATGCAAGCATCTGAGTTTAAAAAACATTTATCAACGGGAAATTGGATTTAGACATCCCAATAGATGTGAGTCCTGTCCCCGCTTAGACAAGAAACATCTTTGCGTCGGAATTCAATTTTATAAACATAGGGGTTTCTATTGTGATGGCTAAAAGCGCTGCGAGAGCTGTAGGATTTGAAAATTACCGACATTCTCAGTACCAGTAATTTACCGATGAATATTCTAGTATCGTTTTTTATTTTTACTTTTTCCCGCTAATCAGTGACTAGGTGTGAACTAGGCTATTGTAGAAGTAGATTCGTATTGCTGCATTGGTTTGCAAGTTACCGACATACTAGTACCGGTTTTCATTTTTACTTTTCAGCAACCAGAGGCAGTGATTGGGTGTGAACTACACCATTACTATACTAGTTTCGTACTGCAACTTTGTTTTGCGAAATTACTGACATAGTTCCGGTTTTAATATTTCTTTTTTTCAGCTAATGGAGACAGAGACTGGGTGTGAACTACATTAAAACAGTACTAGTTTCGTATTGCAGCATTGGTTTGCAAGTTACCGACAATCTAGTACCGGTTTTCATTTTTACTTTTTCAGCAATCAGAGGCAGTGACTGGGTGGGAACTACATCATTATCGTACTAGTTCCAAACTACTACATTGGTTTGCAAGTTACTGACATTCTAGTACCGGTTTTTATTTTTATTTTTTCCGCTATTGAGGCAGTGACTGGGTGTGAACTTCACTATTATAGAACAAGTTTCGTATTGCAACATTGGTTTGCAAGTTACCGATAATCTAGTACCGGTTTTTATTTTTACTTTTTTCAGCAACCGGAGGCAGTGACTGGGTGTGAATTTTGAATGACACTGTTGTATTACCCTATTAGTTTCGCACTGCAACATTGGTTTGCAAATTACCAACATTTTAGTACCGGTTTTTGTTTTTAATGTTTTCCCCTTTTGGAGGCAGTGACTGAGTGTGAACTACACTGTTATAGTACTAGTTTCGTATTACAAAATTGGTTTGCAAGTTACTGACATTCTAGTACAGTTTTTTACTTTCCCTTTTTTCCACTAATGAAGGCAGTGACTGGATGTGAACTACATTATTATAGGACTAGTTTTGTTCTGCAACATTGGTTTAAAAATTAATGACATTCTGGTACAGGTTTCTATTTTTATTTTCTGCAGCAACCGGAGGCACTCACTGACTTGGTGTGAATTTGGTATGATACTATTACATTATCGGACTAGTTTGGCACTACAACAATGGTTTTTAAACTACTGACATTCTAGTACCGGTATTTATATTTACTTTTTCCGTAACCAGAGGCAGTGACTGGGTGTGAATTTCAGATGACACTTTTGAATTATAGTACTAGTTTCGCACAACTTAGGTTTGCAAATTACAGATATTCTTGTTCTAGTTTTTATTTTACTTTTTTCTACAACTGCAAGCAGTTTTTCAGCACCTCGAAATAAAAAATACTTCTATTGAGAAAACGGATTATTGACTGACCCTCAAAACAAAACAGTTCCCCATATTTATTTACTCAGGTAGGAAGTTAATTAACGACCGTCGCATTGGTGCAATACAACGGGCTATTGGCGACGGTCCGGGATCAATCCCGAAGGGAAAGATCCAAGGACAACGCCTCGTCATTTTGAATCACGGTGAGATTACGAGGTCAACACCTGAAATGGCACCCCACTCTCCAAACTTCCACACCACTCCATCGTGAGGACATTTGAAGCCACGACAGATTTAACCTGCACCAGTCCCGTGCACACGATGGTCTTTGGCTGGACTTAGTTTCGAACTCACAACACTCCGGTTGCTAATCCGTTACTCTTCCAACTGGGCTACCGCGCTCCTACGTCCTTATGTAACTGGTAACGGTGATTGCAATGTGAGTGATGTAAGTTCTCTCATGTTACAAACTAGAAAACGTAATGAATTGAAAAAGTTAATGCATTTCCAAGTCGCCGTTGTACTTTTTGCTATAAACAAAATGTGTAGAATTTCAGTATTAAAATCGCAAGAGCTACAACGAAACAAGTAACTACATTTTGTGAGGATTGTCCAAACAAACCATATTTATGTCCTTTTTGTTTCAATAAAATTCATCATAACATTCGATTATAAACAAAAAAAATTAAAAAATGCATATTTCTGTCCCATACTAGGCTGTACTTTCTTTTATGGATTATGTTTTGTTTTATTTCACCTTTTTTGTGCTTGTGCATTTTCAATGAGATAAAACTAAGTTTCCTGCTCACAAAGAGCGAAAAAATAGATAATTTTTACATGTTTGTTAAACTATAACGTGTACAGTTTTCAGTACACATTGACTGAAAATGATAATAAAAACAGCTTTGAATGGAACGTGTTAACTAGAGAACATGCAAACAAATTCCTTTTTGAACTACAGAAACACGCAATATGCTATGACGATTTCTCTATGTTGGTCCCATAAGGAGAAATGATAATTTCTCTAAACCGATCCCATAAGCTGAAATTATGAATTCTCTAAACTGATCCCATAAGCTGAAATTATAATTTCTCTAAACTGATCCCATAAGGAAAAATGATTATTTCTCTAAACGGATACCATAAGGAGAAATTATAAATTATCTAAACGGATACCATAAGGAGAAATGATCATTTCTCTAAACTCATCCCATAAGGAGAAATGATCGTTTCTCTAAACTGATCCCATAAGGAGAAATGATTTCAATACCCCTGCTTCCAATTGCATATTAAAAATTACCAGGTCAAAAATTGTATAACTGAATAGCTTAAAACATGATAGATTTTGTTTTCTAACACAAAAATACTATCACAATAGATGATAATAAATACTTCTATTATTTGAAGCCCAATCACCCCAACGCAGAGCTCTTTAGTATGCACAAACACCGAACAACCACTGTTTGTACATCACCGAGTCCTTACCCTTAACCAGTGATTCCCAAACTTTTCAGTTAAGGGACCCCTTGGAAATAAAAACATTTCGCGGATTCCATGATATTATAAAATTAGACAGGGCACATGAAACCTGCAGAAGTTAATAGTGACCTTTATTTCTCACCTTAATGCTGAAGCTAAATATTTAAATCTATTAGTTACAAGAAGTTAAAACTTCTCATTAAGGATTAGTGATAATTTAACGTTCTAAAACAGAAAAACTAGAGCTCTGAAATAAGAGACGGTAAATATTCTACAAATTCTTATTTATTAATACAAATTTATTAAAATCAAAAGGCTCTAAGCTTGTAAAATTGTAATTATAAATATCAAGTATATTCTTTAATCTTAATGTGAACAATGAAGCTGCTTTTAGCAGTTAGTTCAGAAATGTTTGAGTTAATATCTGATAATTTCAATATTAAGTTATACTCAACTTCAAGTCAATTTCAAATCAATATGTACTGGACAATTTCCAACCAATTATTTTGTATTCTATTCTTTTGTATTCTAAAATTTAGATTTTAGAATACAAAAGAATCGAAGAAAAGGATGGAACATGCTGTTTCTTTCTCTGTCTTGGCAAGTCAAATATTACATGTTTTATACGGAAACCTTATCTCGGATTCCTGGAGGATCCGTCAGCCTCACTTTGGAAACCACTAGAAGTCAACAAACAGCTCCATTTTTTAAGATACGCTCTTGACTTTTCAGCATTAAAAAGTCAAGATACACTAATTTTTGAAATATGCTACAACAAAGACAAGCAATACTATTTTTTTTAAATACTCTCAAATTTTCAATCTGGAAAAGGCAAACAAGCATCATCATTTTTATGAAATACTTTTGACTTTTCAGCCTTAAAAGTCATCAAGCAGTACCATTTTTTAAAAATATTCTCTTGACTTTTCAGTCTGAAACAGCCAACATGGAGCACCATTTTTAAAAAAATGCTCTTGACTCTTAAGTCTGAAAAGTCATCAAGCAGCACTATTTTTTAAATACCCTCTGACTTTTCAGCCTAAAAGAAGTCAACAAGCAACACCATTTGTTTAAAATACGCTATTAAATTTTCAGTTTGAAAAGTCAACAAGCAGCACCATTTCTTTGAAATATGATCTTTATTTTTCATTCGTGTTTTGAAATATGGTCTTTACTTTTCAGCCTGAAAAACTGAACAGGCATCACCCATTTTGAAACACACTCTTGATTTTTTGAGTCTGAAAAAGTCAACAAGCAGCACCATTTTTGAAACACGCTCTTGACTTGAATTTGAAAAAGGCAACAAACCACCATTTTTTTAAATACGCTCTTGACTTTTCACTCTGTAAAAGGCAGCAGGCAGCACCATTTGTGTTTTGAAATATGGTCTTTACTTTTCACTCTGACAACGTCAATCGGTTCAGAATTTTTTGTATACTAGGTCTGACCGTAAGCATTCGTTAAAACTCCGATTTGATTTCCTTCCCCGTGTACCAAACGAGGAACATTCGCTTCCCTCTCGTTAGACCCCATCTTAATTTCAAACCTTTCACCCCTGGAATACATTAAAACCCCTCTCCCCGCAATTCTAGGTTCCGTTGACACCCATCGTGGATTTCCCAACCGTGCGCTCTGCCGGTTTAATTCGATTAGATGCGCCTGTCGGAAGTTCTCACCCCTTCCATCACGTTGAAACTTGTTGCTCGCGTGTTTCGGTGCCGAATCCCTGTGTTTTTCCCCAGCACAAACAACCGATCCTCGACACGTATCCAAGTCCCGAAGCGTCGCGTGTGCAACTCGACCCTAAATCGAACCCTTCGAATGTCTGTCGAGCGATCATCACGTCCAGAACCCTCTTCCCATTCCCCTGAGATTGGAATCAACAGCTTGTTTCCTGTCGAATTTTCTCTCTTCTCCCATCGAACTGCAAACTTGTTCGCGTGTTTCGGTACTGAATTTCGCTACTTTGCACTAACGCAAAGAGCAAAATCAACCTCAACATGTATCCGAATCCTCGACGCGTTGCGTGTTCAACTCACCCCAAATCGAATCCTTCGAATGTCTGTCGAGCCAGCATCAGGCCGAGAATCCCTTTCTGACTCCGTGGCTCAATGGGTTTGCCCACTGCGCTAGCAACCTGCGAGGTGGGTAGGTATTTTAATTAACGTCGCGCTGGAGCAACACAGTGGGCTATTGGCCACGGTCCGGGATCAATCCCCAAGGGAACGAACCGAGGACAACACCTCTTAAATTTGAACCACAGCCAGATGGCGAGAGCACCTGAGCTGGCACCCCACTCTCCAAACTTCCACACCACACCAACATGGGGACATTTGAGGCCACGACAGATTTCATGTGTACTAATCCTCGTGTGCATTACGAGCTTTGGATGGACCGAGTTTCGAACTCGCAACTTTCTGATTGCTAATCCGTTTTTCTTCCAACTGGGCTACCGCAGACTCACAGAATTTCGGTATCTTTCACTCATGCTAACAGCAAAATCAACCTCAACTCGTACTATCCAAACCCCAATGCGACACGTGTGCAATTCGATCCCAAATCGAACTAGTCGGTCATCTTTGTTGAGCGAGAATCAGACCGAGAACCCGGTTCTGATTTCGTGGCTTAGTGGGTTTACTCACTACGCTAGCAATAGGTGGCGTTGGTTCAATTCTTGTAATTTACCCTGGATGCGTTCCTCTATTCTGTGCATGTAAAACTTTCCTTGTGTGTATGTCCATTACTTGACATTGTATTGTGTTACGCACAGCTTCTCCAAATATGGTCCTTGTGCCCCAACCAATCTTTTCCGATCCTTCCAGGATTGAAATCAACACCTTTTCCCGACTAGACCCCGGGCTTCAATGTCTGTCGAAAGTTCTCATCTTCTTTCCCACCGAGCTGCAAATTAGTTGCTCGCGTGTTTCGGTGTTTTTCACCAATGCGAACAAAATTTATCAACACGTATCCGCAACATCAAAGCATCGCGTGTGCAACTCAACCCAAGATCGAACCAGTCGGATATCTCTGTTGAGCAAGCAAGATCAAAAATCCTTTTCTGATTCCCCCGAGATTGAAATCTAAAGCTTTTCCCCATCAAACCCTGGGCATAGAAACGCCTGTCGAAAGTTCTCGTCTTTTTTCCCACCGAGCTGCAAATTTGTTGCTCGTGTGATTCATTGTTTTTCACCAACGCAAACAATCAAATCTACCTTCAACACGTGTCGCACGATAGTATATATCAATATCAACTGAGTATCTCAATCCCAAAATGTTGCGTGTGCAACTTGCGAGCATCGAAGTCACCGGATGTCCCTGTCGGCAACCCTTCTTGCCCCAAAATAATATCAACTTCCGTCACCAGATTCTGGGTTTAGATACGCCATCTTTCCCTTCCATCGAGCTGCCAGCTTGTTGCTCGCGTGTTTGGGTGCCGAATCCCGGCGTTTTACACCAGCACAGATAACAAAATCCATTCTCAACACGTCTGTCAATCCCAACGCGTCGCGTGTGCAAGTCGCAAGCAAGAACCCGAAATCGGATGTTTGTGTCCAATAAGCATCAGTCTGAGAGTACCTTCAGATCTTTCTCTTTGGGATTGATCCCGGACCGTTGCCAGTAGCCCGATGTGTTGCTCCAGTACGGTGTTAATTAACTACCTACCTAGAGTACCCTTTTCTAATTTCTTCAATGTTGCGTAAAACTCTCATTGTGTGCCTATTTCTTGATACTGTGTGTCTTGTGTCTGGCGTAGCATGGCCAAATATGACCCTTGCGCCATAAAACTCCCAACCAACCAATCCTTCAATGTTGCTCCAGTGCGCCGTTGATTAAAAATATCAATCTAATTCCTTCAAAATTGAACTCAACTTGTTTCCAGTCTATACCCTGGGCTTGGGTACGCCATTGCGCCATCGAACTACAAACTTGTTGCTCGCGTGTTTGAGTGCCGAATCCCGGCGTTTTTCACCAGCACAGATAACAAAATCCATTCTCAACACGTCTGTCGATCCCAACGCGTCGCGTGTGCAACTCGCGAGCCAGAACCCGAAATCGAACCCGTCGGATGTCTCTGTCGAGAACCCCTTTTCCGATTCATCCGAGATTGAAATCAACAGCTTGTCCGTGTTCCTCCTCTCGTGGCATTCATTTTGCGAGGAGTCCCCCCACAGCCTTTTCTTCTGGGTGCCGTGAGAAGTTCTCGTTGTCGAGGCCCGTGAACGTAACAAACCAAAAGGGGATCGCGATTCAACACGGAATGATGGATTGCAGCTGAGCCCTGATCTTTCATAATGCCGGGCACGCAATGGTAACGGATCTTCCGTGCTCTGCGAGGTAAAAAGGTCTCGCGCACGATTTCGCTGCCTGTGACGAAAGACATGCTTCGCCTGGGCCTCTGGGCTCGCAATCTCCTGCTTGGCGGATGTAAATAGGGTGGGGAAGCGCCCACGCAGGGTGGCCCCGTTGCTGATTTTATTCATTGCTTTTTTTTGCCGATTCGGACTTGCCGCATGCAGTGGTCCTAATCAGTCCACTCTATCGGAGGATAAGCTAGGAGATGCAAATTTCCGATTGTTTTTACGATTTGTTGCTTATTTTTTGCCTATCTGGAGATTTGGACTTATTTCAAGCTGGTTTCTTCTGGGTGCCCGCTTCGTGTTCGTCGTTTTGGGTTTGGTTTGAGTTTAATGGCGCAGAGTCTAATAAAGGACAAGCTGCACCGCCGTTTTAAGATTCCGAATTGAGGGTAGAAATCCTTGTTTTAATGGTGTGGCCCCGTGCTATACATTGCGTTGCTGATTTTATTCATTGCTTTTTGGCCGATTCGGATTTGCTGCATGCAGTGGTCCTTATCAGTCCACTCTGTCGGAGGATAAGCTTGGAGACTCAAGATTCCGATTGTTTATTCCATTTATTGCCTATTTTTTGCCGATTTGAAGATTCGGACTTATTTCAAGCAGAGGTATTTTGGGTGCCCATTTTGTGTCCGCCGTTTTGAGATTCCGAATAAGGTTAGAAATAGTTGCTTGAACCCTCCTAGTGGTAATCTCAACGATATATCTGGTCTTAGTAAAAACTGACCAGATCTTGATTGACGAGATAATAATAACGAGATATCTCTTCATTAAAAGACATCTGATCAAATCTTGATCCCGTCATCATTAAAAAATCGGCAATATCTTGGTGACGAGATATCTCGTCCTTAGTAAATTGGTCAGATCTTGATGGACACAGAATCACTTGGGGGGGGGGGGGTTAATGGTGTAGCCCCGTTGATACATTGCGTTGATGATTTTATTCATAGCTTTTTTTGCCTATTCGGACTTGCTGCAGGTCCTAATCAGACCACTCTATCGGAGGATAAGCTTTGAAATACAAGATTTCCGAGTCTATTTTATTTGTTGCTTATTTTTTGCCTATTTAAGATTCGGATTTATTTCAAGCGGGGGTCATCTGGTGCCTATTTTGTGTCCACTGTTTTAAGATTCCGAATTAGACTTAGAAATTGTAGTTTTAATGGTATGGCCCGTGGTGATACATTGAATTGCTGATTTAATCATCGGTTTTTTGCATATTTGGATTTGCAGCCATGAACTGGTTCTAATCAGTCTACTATATAGGAGGATAAGCTGGAGATGCAAGATTCCGATTGCTTATTGTATTCCTTGTTTTTTTGCCCATTTGAAGATCAAGGTTAGAAAGAGTTGTGTAAATGATGTGCTCCCGGTGTGATACATTACATTGCCAATTTTATTCATTGGTTGTTTTTGCCTATTCGGACTTACTGCATGCAGCGGTCGGAATCAGTCCACTAAATCGGATAAGCTTTCAGATGCAAGATTCCGATTGTTTATTTCATTCGTTGCTTTTTTCCGTGTGTGAATTTTGAAGTGAACAAAATTTGAATATTTATTAAAAAGATAATCAGGATCATATATTAATGTTCCCAGTATTATTTTTTACTATTAATTATTTACTGCATGAACTAGCAAAAGGCGAGAATATTTAATGGCTCTTGTTCACGGGTCTCAATGACAAAATAAGAAAATGCGTCCTCCATTCATGCTTTGTGCTCTTCAGATGATTGTGAGGAGATAATTTTAATAATTTGTGTCTTCTCTCTTTTTCTAATGGCAAAGATAATACAAAAATAATAGACTTTTAACCCTCCTGGTGGTTGCCTCGACGAGGTTTCTCGTCATTAGCAAAACTGACTAGATCTTGACTAGTGAGGTATCTCGTCATTAGAAAAAATCTGACCAGATCTTGATCTCGCCATGATAAAAAAATCGGAATGTCTTGAAGGGATATCTCGTCACTAGCGAGATTGGTAAGTTCTTGATCGACCAGATATCTCGCTGAAACCACATGGAGGATTAAGAAATGTGTTAAAAACCACACATAGTGAGCCAATGTGCATGAAAGCACATTCGCTTCACGCTCTTCAGTGCCCAGTACAACTGTTGAAAATTATAACAATTGAAAAAAATACATATTCTCAAGATAATATTTCTGTTCTAATAAATATTTCCGCCGCCCCTTTAGACACCACCCCTGTCGCTCTCCCTTAGCGCTACGCCACTGTTTATTATACAAACATTAAATATAAGTTTTTCAAAATTACGAGTTACCAAATAAGGTTAGTCAATGTTCAGCCCAGATTTTCGGTAAAGGCCCACTCCTTTGTTTTTTCTAGATCTTTCCCTTGGGGATTGATGCCGCACCTTCGCCGCCAATAGCCCGTTGTGTTGCTCCTGTGTGACGTTAATTCACCCATTCCTACCTACCTACTAAATTTTAACTCAATGATTACCATTCCTTTCTAATACAGGGTTTGATTGAGTCATGTACATTCCTCCCTGGGTGTATTTTCCTCCTTTTTGACAGTAAAACTTTAATTGTGTGTGTTTATTGATATTGTATGTCTTGTGTCTGGCGCAGCATGGCAAAATATGGCCCATGCGCCATAAAACCTCAAAGGTAGTTAGGTATTTTAATCAACGTCGCACTAGAGCAACACAGCGGGATATTGGTGACGTTGCGGGATCAAACCCGAAGGGGGGGGGAATTTCAATTAACGTCACACTGGAGCAACACAATGGGCTATTGGTGACGGTCCGGGATCAATCCCAAAGGGAAAGATCCGAGGATAACGCAACGTAATTTTGAATCAAGGTCCGATGACGAGGTCACACCTGAGCTGGCACCCCACTCTCCAAACTTTCCCACCACGCCAAGGTGATAAAACCTCAAAATCAGCCATTCAACCTTGGATGTTTCCCTTGGGGATTGATCCCGGACCGTCGCCAATAGCCCGTCGTTTTGCTCCAGTGCAACGTAAATTCATTTACCTTCTTGTCTACGTTTTCCAACGCGTCCGGTAATCAACCCAAACATTTCTGAATATATTCCCCTATTTGAATAACACGCTCAAAGGCGCCTCCCTACACAGGAACAGAACAAAAAAGAAAGCAGGATGTTTAAGAACCCAGAATGGGAAGAAACTGTCTTTACACGGTTATCAAAGCGCACTTCGCAGGAGAATTTTCTTTGAAGTTCCCAATTGACTAATATTAAGTGCGCGGAACTAATCAGAGGTGCGTGCACGTAGCCGAAGCCTCTGCACGCAAGTGTAGGATCTTCGGCGCACCCTAGAATCGACCCATAGCACCTCTCACACCACATTTCAATGAACTGTTTGATGAAAATAGTTTTTCGGCAAATGAATACAGAGCTTTGGATCGCGGGCCTTCGATTTTCACTCAAGTAGGACGCTTAACAAATTACTTTCGTCGGTTGTGTTTCAGTTTTTATATTTCCCTACTCCCATACTCTTCGTTTCAGTCGTCAAGCGATGAGTCATCTGTCGCCCGCCTTCGGGTTTCCTTGTTTGGGATATCTGTGGAGTTTCTTTTTTTGCCGTTGATGACTTGGACTGTCAATATGACGTTTTTCAGCTATTTGACGAATAGCTTTTGCTCTCGTCGGGATAAGGTTTAACCTTCCAAGTGGTTTCCACGAGATATCTCGTCCATCAAGAGCTGGCCAATTTTGAAGTGACGAGATATCGCATCATCGAGAACAGAATCTGGGCAGTTTTCTTCGAATGACGAGATATCTCGTCTATCAGATCTGGTCAGTTTTCTTCTAATGACGAGATATCTCGTCTATCAGCATCTGGTCAGTTTTCTTTTAATGACGAGATACCTTGTAGAGACAACCATCAGGAGGGTTAAAATGTGCTTTCTCACTGTTGAAATCTACATTAAACATTTCAATACCCAACATCCTCTTTAATAACTCCAAGATATCCAGACATCAATTGCAGGATTCCACAATACGAGATATCTCGTCATCAAGATATTGCCTATTTTTTTATGACGAGATCAAGATCTGGTCAGTTTTTCTAATGACGAGGTATCTCCTCATCAAGATCTGATCAGGTTTGCTAATGAGACGAGAGATACCTCGTCCAGACAACCACCAGAAGGGTTAACCCTCTTGGTGGTTGTCTCAACGAGGTATCTCATCATCAGAAAAAACTGACCAGATCTTGATGAATGAGATATCTCGTCATTAGAAAAACTGACCAGATCTTGATCTCGTCATCATAAAAAAATCGGCAATATCTTGATGACGAGATATCTCGTCATTAGCAAAATTGACCAGATCTTGATGGGCGAGATATCGCGTCGAAACCACTCGGAGGGCTAACGTACCTGTTTACCATAGACCGCATGATAAATTAACTGTGGCAAATAAATTGATCTCAGGCCAGTGGATCAGATAAGGTCTTCCAAATATTTTTATCAGGCTCACAGACTTGGTGTGGTTCTCCAAATATTTTAATCAGGCCATAAAACAAGTTACAAGCTATTAATTAAGCCAAGACATCACACAAGAAAACAGCCCCAGGTAGACCAGAAGTGTGCCTTCAAATAATTTTTATAGTCCAGATAAGACCCTCCGAATAGGTTTATCTGGACCACAGACCAGATATTTCCCTCCAAATACTTTTATCAAGTCCGCACGCCAAATACGGTCGTCCAGACCCGGTCCACCGTTTGTATAGACAATTGTATTGTTTTGTCTCATTTTTGAATAGTAATACGATTGTAATGGGGGTTACGCGAATGGAAAAATTCGAATTTACGCGTTCTATTTTTATAAATGGAATGCATTTCATGGAAAACATTAAAGCATTCACATAACGCATAACATTTGAAACACTTGTGACCAGGACGAAGCCGTTTTCGCAATTTTAAACATTTTCCCATGAAAAACCATAAAATTTTTAATAATTTCCGAAACGCAGTCCCATTAGATGCTTGGTCACCGTCCCAATTACCCCTTCTTAGCTACGCCCCTGTTGCTGAAGTCCATTTGTTAAGAGATGTTTCTCAAAGAGAGTTATCTGCAGGAAACCCAGCTTCAAACCCTTTCCCAGATTGAAAAGAGAGAGATGTGATTGAAAAGAGAGAGATGAACCCTACCTACCCGTCAACGTGGGGGGTGACTTGAATGGCTATCTCGACCCTAAGAGATCCTTCTAAAGAACCTGAAGTCACTGGTTTTCCTTTTGTACCAAAGCTTTCATTCTCAACCCCTTGGGATGTCCATATGTTGTCCACTAAGCCTCCTTATTTAACGAGCTGGTTTCGAGGGAGACCATTGTCCATCTCAAGATGGATGACTCTGTCGAGATATGGGCTGCCAAAGGATTGATGTATGGTAATCAGAACTGAATCGAAGTCACCGTCTAATTCTTCCGGAAAGGCAGGAGGCTTTTCGAGGGTTCCTTGAAAACGTGTTTGCTTTTTATTTTCATTTGGAAGTATACGCGTGGTGTTCCGTTGCCGGAACACGCAGATGTGCTGATTAGTTCCACGCGATTCTTTATTTCGTAAGTCAGCAATCAAGTCTTCGTTCCACAAAATCGGCAGTCGCTTGTTATTGAGTTGATTGGGTTTGGGGGTTTCATGGCGCAAGGGTCATATTTGGCCATGCTTGTTATTGAGCTCTTCCATTATCCCAAATTTATGTTTGGATTGCTTGCTTTTTCGAGGATTTGAAATCGAATTGGAGTGAAAGAACGTAACTCGATTTCGGGATTGAAACTGTTTCAGAAAGTCATTAACGAAATAGGAAATTTAGAATGCTTTTGATCCTACGTTGGCAAGGAATAGTATGAAGGGGGAAAATTTAATTAAATTAAAGCTTGAATTTTATTAAGTTAAACACTAGATACTTGGCGAAAACTAGATAAAAATCTAAAACTTTTATAAGAAAACGCAGAAAATAGAATATACAGCGGATTATTGGTGATTTTAGTATTTTATTATATGATTTTAAAAATTGTATACATGCGCTTAGGAACAAAATAACTACAATATTTAATCTGAAATTTTTTTGTTTTAAGAAAACTTCAGGTTATATCTAAAACTTCCATCAGAAAGCGTAGAAAGTAGGGATATTCGGCAGATTATTGGTGATTTTGGTGTTTTGATATGATTTTTAAAAAAATTGTATACATGCGCTTGGGAGCGAAATAGCGGAAATTTATAATCTGGAAAGTTTGTGTGCTTTAAGAAACACCAAAATATCACTTATATTAGACTTGATAAATATTAAATTTTAAATGTGTATAAATTGGATTAAAACACGTGTTGTCCATACGGTCTCCACTCCATTGTTTTATCAACCAGTATTTTAAAACCTACTCACTTACATGAAAGTGACGTTAAGATGATATATTAACCAATGACTCCTGTTGGTTTTATTAACAAATTTTATAAAGCTAATCAAGGGACAGAATCAAGCTTTTGCTAATTTTTTCGTCAGAAAATCTCCAAACATTACCTTTATCTCAAATATGACCACTTTCAAAGAGTGATTTTACATTCTGACCTTGATTTCAGAAATCTCCATAATGTAATTATTAAATTATTAATCTCCATAATGTAATCGTGAAAGTGTGAACAAATTATCAATCTCTGTTTCTGAAGAACAAGAATGAAATTATCAACTCAAGCCTTATTTATTATTTCAACAAAATATAATCCACTCCATCAGTACAAAGTCACCGCAATGAAGGGGCAATGACACAATGTTTAGTCAATTTTTGTCAACATCTCCAGAGCCTTGCTTTAAACATCCTCACTTCAAAAGGTGTTTTTAATATTCGGACCTCGCTTTCAAGTCATAATGTTGGAACAGATTATTAATCTCCATTTCTCAAGCCTTATTTATTATACAACAAAATAAGACTCGGAACATCCTCCATTACATAGCTACAAAGCCACCGCAAAGCAAGGACTACGGCAAACAACGCAATGACACAATGTTTTGGTCAATTTTTGTCAACAACTCCAAATCTTTGCCTGAAAGAAGATATTTAAATTCTAACCCAGCTCTCAAGCCGTAATGTAACTGACGGTGTGAACAAATTACTAATCTCCATTTCTCAAGCCTTATTTATTATCTCAACAAAATAAGTTTCGGAACATCCTCCACTCCATCGCTACAAAGCCACCGGCGTACAACACTCATTGAAGGGGTTCCCTCCATCTATAGCCTATTTAATCCCCTCCCCAAAACTAATGAGTTGAGAGAGAAAGGGGAACAGATGGATTTGAGACGTTCCGCTGTATTGCTTTAACCAGTTCCTTAAATGCAACCCTCCCTACAAGAGACGGAGTGGAGCACCTGTGTGTGGCAATACCCGCTTGCCGATAAGATTTATGACACAAATCATTTAAATCTAAACTCCTGTGGTCCTCAACCCGAGAGGGGGTGATAATTTGCCTTTGAATTTTTAACAAACTTAGTCCGAGGGAGTTGCTTTTAGTGCGTAGACCACGAACGGACTGGTATCCGAAATTTGACGTGAAAATTTTGAACAGCCCTGTTGTAACAGTAACTGAAAATTTGGATAAAGGTTCAATTAACCCTCCAAAGGGTTTTGACGGGATATCTCGTCCATCATGATCTCATCAAATTTGCTTCTGACGAAATACCTCGTCAGCAATATATTCCGATGTTTTTATGATTACAAGATCAAGATCCGGACAGTTCTTTTAATGACGACATATCTCGTCCATCATGATCTGATCAATCTTGCTAATGACGAGATATCTCGTCAGCATGGTGTTGCCGATATTTTTATGATGACAAGGTCAAGATCGGGACAACCTTTCGTGATGACGAGAAATCTCGTCCGTCAATATCTGGTTAGTTTTGCTAATGACTAGATACCTCGTCGAGACAACCACCAGAAGGGTTAAATTTTGTTTCTTTCATTTTCATTCAATTTATAGTTTAAACAATTGTCTATCATTGTACTGATTAAAATTTTAATTATTGATTGTTGTATTATTCAGTAATTTAACTACCTACCTACCTTTAACTACCTATGTTCACTCCTGAACTAATAAGAGGCTCTGGTTTTGCCCACTACGCTAGCAACATGCGAGTTGTAGGTGGCGGGGGTTTGTTTCCTGTAACTTACCCAGAATGTTCACCCTTCTGTGTCAGTAAGTTTTCATTGTGTGTATGTCCATTTACGTGACGGTTGCCTTGCGCAGCTTGGTCAAATATGGCCCTTGCGCCGTAAAACCTAACACAAAACAAACCTAAACTAATGCAAGATTATTTGTCCTTCATGGGTGTTGATCGGATAATATTAGTAGAAGAGTTGGATAGAATCGATGGATGGACCGACAATTTTTTAGTGATTTAAACAATGGAAAATAATGCATTTTGCAAACTACAAAATGTAATATTTTTCCAATTAATAAAAAAATAGTGAAAACATACTTCACCGATTTATTGCATTTCCATTAATAGATTAATCAAAAATAATGTAATCTACAAAATGTAATATTTTTCCAATTAATAAAAACATAGTGAAAACAAACTCATTGCCATTTCCGTTCATAAATGGATAAAAAATAATACATTATTTCGATTTTCGTGTTATTGCCTACCTGTAAGAAAGGATTGCTTCCTGAACTAATTCCAGTTCTATGTAGCAAAGTGGTAGCTAGAAAGTAGAAAGTAGCTCCAAAACGTAATATTTTCCTAATTAATAAAAAAGTAGTGAAAACAGACTATCAATTCATTGCATTTCCATTCATGGATTGATAAAAAAAAATTATATAATCTACAAAATGAAATATTTCTCCAATTAATAAAGGCATTGAAAACAGACTCTTTACCGGTCCATTGTCATTTCCATTCATAAATGGATAAAAAATAATATATTGTGTCGATTTTTGTGTCCGCCTATCTGTAAGAGAGGATTGCCTCTCAAACTAATTCCAATTTCGGTTTAGTAATGGTAGTTAGAAAGTAGCGTGGTAATTCTACAAAATGTAATACTTTCCAATTAATAAAAAATAATGAAAACAGACTACTGATTCATTGCATTTCCATTCATAGATGGATAAAAAAAATAATGCATTTTTGCAGATTCATTTGTTTCTGCCTATCTCCAAGTGGTGATAGTTTCCTAAACTAATTTTTAATTTCTATAGCAATAGTAGCTCCTAAGTAACTTTTTAATCTACAAATGTAATATTTTCAAATCACTAATAAAAACAATTGGTCCGGCTTTTCTATGCATGGAAAAGGTGATGGGCTGGTAAAAAGCCTGTTTTCACGCTGTCTTAATTCATTGGTTCTTTTGGGATTATAGGTGGAAGGGCTATATTTTAGCCAAACTGCGCCAAACACAAAACAGACAACGTCAAGTAAAAGACGTACACAAAACAAGGAAAGTTTTACTGACACAGAAGACAGAAATATACCCAGGGTAAGTTACAGGAACGTAACTTGCGTCGTCTACAAATCACAGGTTGCTAGAGCAGTAGGCATTTGCATACATGCCTCCGAGGAAGCCCCCGAAGCTGTAAAGGATTCAAGGATTCTTTTAACCCTCCTGATGGTTAAGTGGTCAAGATATGCAAGGAGCATTGGTCGATGAGGTATCTCGTCACTAGCAAAATTGATCAGATCTTGATGAACGAGATATCTCGTCAAAATCACTTGAAGGGTTAATTTGATGGTTATCCGCAGTGAGCAAACCCACTGAGCCAAGGTGGCTCTGATGGGGTTTTGTTGATTGGAAAAATACATTTTGTAAATCTGACTGCCCTCAAGTATGCCCCGATTCATTTACCATACTCGGCCTATGTGGGACTTTCCCCGGCTACTGGGGTTTTGTTGATTGGAAAAACTATAAACTTTGTAAATCTGACTGACCTCAAGTATGCCCCCGATTCATTTACCATACTCGGCCTATGTGGGACTTTCCCCGGCTACTAGGGTTTTGTTGATTGGAAAAACTATAAACTTTGTAAATCTGACTGACCTCAAGTATGCCCCGATTCAGTTACCAATGAACGTGCGTATGTGGGACATTCCATGGCTCCTGGGGTTTTGTTGATTGGAAAAACTATAAATTTTGTAAATCTGACTGCCCTCAAGTATGCTCCGATTCAGTTACCATTACATCGGTCTATGTGGGACTTTCTCAGAATTCTCGCAAGGGAGTCACCGTCAGGTCCAGCTGACAGCGAAAGATATTTAGGGTATTTATCAGGGGTTCGTCTTTTCGACCTGCGATGGGGAGGACCCTGAAGGATGACTATCCAAGGAACTTTTTCTCACGAGAAAGCCGGATTCCTGGTTTGGTTCCTCAGTTCCAACACGTTTGAAGAAATAGCTCGGGGTGGTTGTGGTAATTGTGGATTTGGGGACAAGTTCCACAAAGGGATGGTAGACAAATAGTGTCCGTGACAGGGACGCACAAAGGGAAATTCGGTGCTTCTGAAAAAGAGGTTACGGTATTAAGATTGATCCGTGTTCCTGCCTTGTGCGGGTTTGTAGGTGGTCCTCCTACATAAAGTCGGGTTCAGTCAATTTCTCTTCTTTCGGATAGCTGTCCATACATATTTCCCTTGATTTTGAGGAAGTACCGCTGGGATAGTAGAAACCAGTGGTTCCCACACTATGGACTCCGACAAGGTTACAGGTGGTCAAGCATGCAACATTTCACGTGAACTTGAAAAAATAACTTGACTCAGCTTGAAAAAATAAAGTATGAATTTCTCCGATTCATTTATGTTCTGAAACCTAAATTTTGGAAATTAAAACAATCAGTGGATTTTAATATTTATTGATTTGGAAAAACCTTGAAGTTAAGGTAGGTAGGTAGGTAGTTGAAGGAACGTCGCCCTGGAGAAACACAACGAGCTATTAGCGCGGTCCGGGATCCATCCCCAAGGGAAAGATCCGAGGATAACACCTCGTAATTTTGAACTATGGTCAGATGACGAGGACAACACCTGAGCTGGCAGCCCACTCTCCAAACTTCCACACAATGCCAACATGAGGACATTTGATACCATTCGAATTTCTCTTTTAGGGACCTATCCTTGAAGTTTTCACTGAACTTTGAAGAAGTACCGCTCAGATAGTTTAGGGCAGTGGTTCATAAATTGTAGTCCGCGAACCCCCAGGAATCCGGGACAAGGTTTCAGGGTGTTCGCGGAAAGCCTGCAACATTTCACTAGCCGAAACAAAGAACTTACAAGAAAAAATAAAATATCTGATTTTCTCTGAGTCTTTCATGTTATAAAATCTAAATCTTGGAACCTAAAACAATTAGTAGATTTCGATATTTATTTGAAAGGAACTTGAAGTTAAGATCGGTTGTTTTTAGGTTTTATGGGAAGAACCATATTTTCGGCCTAGCTTCGCCAAACGCAATTCTCAAAACTGGGAATAACTAAATATATTGAAAACATCAGACATTAAATCAAACATTGCTGAGCTAACTGCTAAAGAGAAGCTTTATCATTGTCTTTTATGTAACGGAAACGAGAAAGTGAATTTTAAATGAAACTGGATCTTAAAGGGATATTGTTAAGAAATTGAATGTGGACGGTAATTCTGGAGCCAGCATAATTATTCAAGAATTTGAAAAATATGAAACAAAATATTCCTTTGTTTTTCTAAAGAAATAAACTTAAAAGAATAACTTAAAACATGTTTCTATTAGCTAATATTTTCGATCAAGTTTATACGTATGAAGTCTATAAAATGGCGTAAATGGTACGTCAAATTATGAAACGCTTAATATTTCACACATTTCCTAAGCATTCTATGCAATGCAAACCGGCAAAGTATAAAGTACTTCTTCCAATGACGTTTTTAAGCCTAAAGACTGACGATGAGAAATCTAACACGCATTGTATAGATTTCTTAGGTATTACATACAATGCCTGCATTTTACACATTGACGGTAATGTCTTTTCATAAAGGCTTTTACATAGTTGGGAGGGTGACGTTCTGCCTATCTTGCGATTTGGCGAGTGCTTTTTGGTTTGTGCTAGCTGATTTGATGTTCTTTCACGCCCCTAGATCTATATTTTAAATTTAAATACTTCCTACCTTATGTAATATATTCTAGATTTTAAACTTTTTCTCTTTCTGATGTGGAGATGAGCTGCTTTAAAGCAGGTGCTCCAAAAATGATTTGTCCTCTCCTGCCTTTTCATATCTCTTTCCGTACTTTGCCTGAATATTACTTGTCATTTTGTATAATGCCTAGCTATTATATACAATGCCTAGGGAAAGTATATAGTATATTAAAATACCCCAGCATTTCATATGATATCTAAGAAATCTATAGAATGCGTGACATTTTTCGGCAAAATATATCAAGCATTCACTAGATTTCTTAGATATTATATATAATGCCTGCATTTTACATTTTGACGGTAATATGTCTTGTCAATAAAGGGCTTTTCATGTCTCTTCTTTCCATACTTTGCCTAAATATTACTTGTTCTTTATAATGCCCCTAGCTATTATATACAATTCCTAGGGAAAGTATATAGTATATTAAAATAACACGGGACATTTCATGTTTCGCTTAAAAACGTCACGCATTCTTGATTTCTTGGGTGAATGCCTGAATTTTACACTTTGAAAGTAAGATACGTCTTTTTAATAAAGGCCTTTTCTTAACTCTCTCCATACTTTGCTTTAATATTACTTGTTGACTGTCTTTCCGTACTTTTGCCTAAATATTACTTGTTCTGTATAATGCCTAGATACCATTCCTAGGGAAAGCCGGTAGCATATACAACATGCATATTGAAGTCAATCTGGGGATTATCAAGTCCTGGCGAGTCTATCACGTCTCAAATTATTCCCCCAAACATGTTTGTTCCTATTCTTATGAATGGATATGGCGAAGCTGGAAGCGTGGCATCCTGGGCTAAGATAGTGGACGAAGGGAAAGATAGTGGATTCATCAATTAATTCTGCCCTACCCTGGGGACCACCAAACAAATCACTAATCACGTGTGGAGCTGGCCACGAGTCTTCGCGTGGCCAGGCTCGTGGCTCATCAGTTAGAAACCTACAAACCTTACGGAGGGGGTCCGAATTGAAACACGTGTGGGCAGAGAGTTTGTTTACTCGAAAGGGGTAGAAACAAGGCACTTCGAAACGGCGCATCGAATCAAATTAAACCAGCACGAGCAGAACATCCGGAATGTCAGAGCTGTCAATCATTTTGGAAAACCACTTGAACTGAGAGTGGGTTCAGGGTTGTTGAAGGAATGCGAGAAAATTAAAGTGGACACCACATACAAGGAAACAAGACAATCGAAACAAGGATATATATATGTATATGTATATATATATATATATATATTTATATATATATATATATATATCCATATATAGATAGATAGATATGTATATATATATATGACGTGCTGAGAGTGAGTTATGAGATAATATGATATGGGTTACATGTACTACAATATCAAACATAGTAGATAAGTTTTGTAAGTCTACTGCGTAAACGCGTTTTTCTCCAATTGAGATTTTGGCATTGTTCTTATATCAAATGTTCCCTGCGCATTTGATGTTAATTGATTTACTCGACATTTTTAGGGTAATCCTTGAATTCTGTTGTTTATATCTAAGTGCAAATGAGAAATTCGTCATGCAATTTTGAAATTTTAGTTTAGAATATTGTTTAACCTATAATTTGTTTTTCAAAATTTTGGTTGTTTCAGTACAATTTCATTTGCTTTACAATTGAGCGGTACACTTACCAAATGGAATTCATTTGATTTATATGCTTACAAACTATTACATGAAAAAAAATTTTGGCAATACGTAGAACATTAATGCGCACGGAACGTAGCGATTTTTTGCTAAGCTATCAAAATGTTTGACCACATTTTATGAAATAACTTCCTAAAGACTTAATGTTTTTGAATCAAACTTTTCAAATACGCAGGGTGGTAGAAAGCAGTGTGCAAAGAATTCATAACTATCGAATAATAACGGCAAAAGTTTGTTTTGCAAATCCACTCATCTTATAGAAAAAATTACTGTTTTAAAAATTAATAGGACGGCACATGAAAGCCTTATTAGGTTCATTATTAATTTTGGCACTAGTTTAACTGTAAAATTGTTACATTAATTAATGACTGCACTAATTAATCTGGGTATGGAAATATTGATTATATTAAAATGTTTAATCCAAAACTGATTTTCATGGTAAATTCAGTAAATATTCTGAATGTTTGGGTATGAAACCACACCTCAATCCTTTCCATAATTTTAAATTGTGCTCTTCCTTATACACAGTATCGAAAAAAGAATCTTAATATATAATTTCGTCTCTCATTAGTTCTGACAATAGTTTAGGTTGTAAGATGATATAAAATTGCGACGAATATTCCTATCAATTTTTGATGATTAGCTTTCTATCATAGGTTTTTCTAGAATTAGTTGCAATTTTTGGTGTTTGGGTCTGAAATTGATAGGAAACTACTTGATCCCTTGCAATTACTTTTGAATTGTGTACCTCAGTCTATAAACATCTTAAAAACCGTCAATTCTGAGTTTCAGCTCTATTTATGGCTCCAATTTAAGTTATGGGATGTTATTAATTATTAGCTTTAAGGTATTTAATCTGAATATATAACTGAACATTAAATCAATTATTAATTTCCCCAGAAAGCAATTATTGTGGGTGTTAGGCTTGACTCTTCTTGAGTCTCCTCCATACCTTTTGAATTGCTGCGCTCCTGTCTAAAAGTTAGTGAAAATATTTATCATAATTTAGTTTCATCATTTATTCTGACAATAATTTAAGTTGTAAAATGGTAAAATTAGCATTTTATTAATAACTTTAAGTAATTAATCTGAATATTGAATTATTTATAACTAAACGTTAAATCATTGATTGATTTTCCTAGAATTAACAATTACTTTGGGTCATAACCTTGAAAATTCTTAAGATTCCTCCATACTTTTTTAATTGTTGCTCTCCAGCCTAAAAGTTAGTGCAAAAATGTATCATAATTTAGTGTCATCATTTATTCAGGTACTAATTTAAGCTGTAAGATGTTATGAATTACCTTAAGTAATTCATCTGAATATGGAATTACTTATAACAATACGTTAAATCATTGATTAATTTCCTCAGAATTAGCAATTATTGTGGGTGTTAGGAGTGAATTTCTTGAGCTTCCTCCATATATTTTGAATTGCTGCGCTCCTGCCTACAAGTTAGTGAAAAAATTCATCACAATTTAATTTCAACATTTATTTCGGCCCTAGTTTAAGGTATAATATGTTATAAAAAATTTCCGGGTTTTTTATAAAATCTTTAAATTAAATAATTTATAACTAACGTCTAATCATGAATTGATTTTCAGAGAATTAACCATAACTTCGTGTTTTGAGGTGTGAAACTATTTGAGCATATAGATTTTTAGATAGTAGAACCTCTATAGATTTTTGAATCGTTATATAAACAGCTCATAAAAACAAGCCTTAGTTTAGTTTCATTATTAATTCTGGCATAACGTTTTAAGACGATAAAAATGGTTATTTTATTAATGAATTTATATGATTTATCGGAATATTGAATTATTGATAATTTTAACCAGTAATTGGTTTCTCCAGAGTTTTAGAAATTATTTCGGGTGTGTGAGACTGCTTGAGTCACTTAATTGTTAGTTGCTGCACCTACAGCAGCGATTTTCAATCGGTGCGCCGCGGCACCTGGTATGCCACAAGAATGGCACTGGCGTGCCTTACAGATGGTAAAACAGTTTAAATTGTGTAAGATTTATTCTATTTCAGCGGTGCACTAGTTTAAACATTCCTTTCATTTATTTACCCGACAGAAACTAGTTTACGCCATGGAGTGCTTCTGTGGGATCACCCAATCTATCTGAATTAATTAATCAAAATATTGAATTATTGGTAATTAACGCTTAACCTTCCCTATTAATTGGTTTTTTAAAACCTTCTTGAGCCACCTTAATTCTTATTCGTTGGGTCTTCAGATAACACGCGGAAAAAGAATCTGAGTTCCATGTTTAATTCTGGCACTAGTTTTAACATTCCCTTTCATTTATTTACCAGATTAAACTAGTTTACGCCGCGGAGTGCTTCTGTGGGATCACCCAATCTATCTGAAATAGCCCGTTGTGTTGCTCCAGTGCGACGTTAATTACAATGCCTACCTACATACCTACCCTATCTATCTAAATCAATTAATCAAAATATTGAATTATTGGTAATTAAAGTTTAACCCTCCCCCATTAATTGGTTTTTGAAACTTTCTTGAGCCACCTTAATTCTTATTCGTTGCGCCTACAAATAACACTTGTAAAAAGAATCCGAGTTTCATGATTAATTCTGGCACTAGTTTAAACATTCCCTTTCATTTATTTACCCGACAGAAACTAGTTTACGCCGTGGAGTGCTTCTGTGGGATCACCCAATCTGGTCGCAGTAATCGCGAGGTGTAATTCCTGCTGACTCCGCTGCAAAAACATCTGCGCGAAACTTGTGCAAAAAGCAAAACTTAAGCAGATGTTGAACCGAGGGAGAGGAAATTGGGGAGGCGAGCAAAAGCTCAAAAACATTAATACTTGTTTTCTTATCATTATTCTTTTTTCGGGCTCGACCAATGACACAATCCGTTTCACGTGTGCACCCACCCCAAAATCTTCCCGTGGCGCATTTTGAAGCCTGCCTCTTCGAAGCGATTGACCCAACTCGCAGCGGCTTTTGAAGTAGTGGTCGTAGACGCTTCATCGGAGTGCTGGTCATGAGAATGTTTTTGAGAAGTGGTTGTGCGGCGATATAGGTGTGATGGTGATACATGCGGTGGACAATTCGTATCAGCAGGTAAAAAAAGGAAATTTTTCGTGTGGCGAATTTGGCGACGGCGGAAAAGTTAATTAAAAATCGGAATGCCGTCGAATATTTCGATAAAAAATTGATCTAATCGAAAAATAATCGATCCTTTCAGAGGATGAATCGATTTATTAGAAATATTTAATGAACGAAAGACAAACTGCTGAAAATGCTTTAAATTGTTTTTGAAGCAAGACTTGTTACAAATTGGTTCTTGCTGAGCATATCGGAGAACACTTACGATATATACTTTTATTGTTTAATCTGATTTATTTTAGTCATCTTTAATAGGATCATTTAGTACCTCACGTAGAGATTACTGATTTGATTGACTTGCATATACCGTGTTCTGAATACTGACTTGTTACTGTACGTTCATAACTGATCAATAGAAAATTAAGCAATTACGAGTGAATATATGAATTGGATCGGCATATTGTGAATTATTTTTAGAAAAGTAAACCAACAGTAGCAAGGTTTGTGCTGAAAAACACAATTGCCAGTTAGAATAAAGACTCGAAATATTTTAATTTAAAAAAGTGTTGGGACATTTATCAAGAGCGAATTGCGGTAGTTTCCGATCAATTAATCGACTGTGGTGAACGAATCGAACAAGAGAGCTAAACGGGTAATTTTATTTCAACCCCGACTCCAGCTAAGTGCGAGTCAATTGAAGAAGATCTCCCCCATCTATCACCATTTATTCGCTACGCGTGAAAAGAGAGCGAAATTCATCTTTGGAAACACCTGTTAGAGAAATTAGCGATGCAGGCATTAAGACTCTCGGTTGGAAAATCCGGCAACTTGGGAAAAAGAGGCGCGAGCTAAAAAAAAACCCAAATAATCTACGGAGGCCTCCAAACTTGTCACTAAACCCTCTCCGAAACTCCGTTTCTAATGGCTTGCGCGTAGCTCCCGAACTCCGCCTCACGCGCCACTCCATTGGTCGAGCGGCTCGGTCACGTGCTTCATTTAACTCCCATATTCCTGTCAACCACGGTCGCGATGATTTAGTGTCCGTTTATTTTCTGATTTATCTCCCAGCGAGACAGCTAATTTGGAGGCCCCAGCCTTTTTAGAAAAAGCCTTTTTGTCGCGGAAACTCGGGACTCCTCGCGAAAAAGAGTGACCCGAGAAGGTGATTATGAATTCTAATGTCGTGTACGCCTCCGTGTGCCGAAACGGAGGAGACGCGACGCCGTACGGGTCGACGGGAAACCCCCCGGCGCAACAGCCGCTCTACAACGGCGGTTCGACCGCTGGCTCCGGCGGCGATTCCGTGCCCGCGTACTACCACCACCAGCAGGCCCCCGACAGGCTGATGCAGCCTGCAGGGCCCTCGTACCTGCCCACCACGCTCATGACGCCCTACTCCAGCGCCCCTGAGCTGCGGACGCCCCCCTTGCACCCAGAAGCGACCAACGGTCACCCGCACCAGATCATCAGCGACAGCAACGGTCTCAGCTACACCAACCTCGACCAGTCTCACTTCCACCAGCAGCAGCACCACCAGAGGATGGGCCACCCCACCAACCCGGCCCCGACGTACCATCACCACCACCACCATCACTCGCCGTACAGTGCCGTGGCAGACGTGCCACCACGTACCGCCGCGTACCACCACCCGTACCGAAACCTGGACTACTCGTACGAGATCGGGGCACACCAGGCACCCGACCACCCCCAGGGCGTACCCATCGGCCCAGAAGGGGCCAGAGTGGTCACGGGGTTCAGCGTACCCCCAGCAACGTACCCCTATCTCGATTCCTTGAGTCTCTCAAGAAGGAATGGGTACGGTGGGTACGAGAATTACGACCCAGCTCTGAGAGAGAGTTGTCAAATGAACGGAGGTTACCAGTACGGCACCTCCGTTCACAGGACTCGAATCTCGACAACTCAGCCAACTCCAATGCCCACGTATAAGTGGATGCAAGTTAAGAGGAGTGTACCCAAGCCATGTAAGTTACTTTTTTAATTCATTTGATGATTCTTGTATCATGTTCTGCATTGTTACCCGGTGTGTTTAATTCAAAAGTATGGTTTATTTGTAAAGGCGTTGAAATATTTTAAAAGTGGAGTTGAAATATTTGAAAAATGAGTTGGAAAATGCTAGTCCAAATATTTGAAAAATATGGGTTGAAATGCTTGAAAAATGAGTTGAAATGTTTGGAAAAACGAGTTGAAATGTTTGAAAAATGCTAGTCGAAATATTTAAACATGAATAGTTGAAAATATTAGTCGAAACATTAAAAAAATATTCGTTGGAGTAATTGAAAATACAGGTCAAAATATTCTAAAAGTATGAATTGAATTATTCATAAAGTATGTAGGAGATGAAATATTTAAAAAATAATGGTCCCTCCGTTAGAATAAAATAGTTTTTTTTCTGTTGGATTATGTTCATAAAAACAGATTATGATCCCGATAATGCAGTTAAGCAATCTCATAGCACTATTAAACAAACGCCCCATCTTAAAAAGTCCACTACTTAAACTGGAATTTTTTGTCGCAAAATCTTTGTGTTCAAAAATGTACTATGATGTCAAAAGTGTGTTTTTCATATAAATATCAATGTTTGTTTAAATATTTTCCAGTAAAAATTAGTCTTCTACCAGATAAGCCAGAGAACGATAGAAATTTAGACCAATGGATTTCCACCTGTTACACTAAGATCTTACTTCCGCACATGTATTTCCTACCAAATTCGAAAAGCTGAGAACTTTTCCTTTTTATTATATCAATGAGCTTGTTTTTGATGAAAGTTCTACCAGATTTTTGTGGAAGACACTGATCACACGTAAAACAACTATGATTAACTTTTATAGGTCCATATGCATGCAAACTTGATATCTTTAAGAAATGAATATAAAGGTTAGAGAATGTGTAATTTCTCTTTTGTGTTTATATGCCATTTGTTAAGCCTTCAAATTAAAAAAAGGCATGCAAAAATATTTATTTACAAAATTAAATGCAACTTATATATCGCTTTTCATTAGGTCGTCCGAAAGCTGCTCAAAATATTACTGTATGAAGTGAAATGACTCAGTTTTTAGTGTTATGAAATATCCAAGCCTAACAATACAAAATTAATTTTAACCGTATACTCCTTTTCAAAACTTTATTCATCAAAGGATCGTCCGATAAGCTTTACAGCAAGTACTTCTGCATTAGATAAAAAATGACATTTTTGGCATTATGGAAGATCCAAGCGTGCTAACCGTACAATAATAAATGTAATTTACCCCGAATTCCTTTTCAAATCTTCATAAGGCGATAGATAAGAGTCACCCCACAAACGTATCAAAAATAATTTCTGCATTGGATGAAATGACAAAATTTTGAGGGCTCTGTAAAATCCAAGCGAAATAATACAAAATGAAATTTGACTTGTCTCTTCGAATCTTCATAAGGTAACAGAAAAACGTCGTCTCACAAACTTTTCAAAAAAATAATTTCTGTATCAGATAAAACTTCTAAATTTCGAGAGCTCTGTGAGTTCCAAGCCTGTTAACAATACAAACTTAAATGTAACTTGCCATATATTCCTTTCCAGAATTTTCATAAGGTGGGAGAAAAAGGCCACTTACCTTAAAATTGAAAATAACTGCTGAAACCATTTATTTATAAAATTAAATGTGACTCACCTTACATCCACTTTCAAATGTTCATAAGATAAGAGTTACCCCACTAGCTTATCAAAAAATAATTTCTGCATTAGATAAATTGACTAAATTTTGAGTGATTCCAAGCCATGCTAACAATACAAAATTAAATCTAACTTACATATTCAAATTTTCATGAGATGAGAAAAGGGTCGTCCCGCGTTTACCTTAATATTAAAAATAATAACTTATGAGACTATTTATTTACAAAATTAAATGACTTACCTTGCATCACTTTTCAAATGTTCATAAGGTATGAGAAAAAGGTCGTCCCGTTTACATTAAAATTAAAAATGACTTATGAAACTTTATTTACAAAATTAAACGCGACTTACCGTGCATCACTTTTGACTATTCATAAGGTTAGGATCGTCCCACTAGCTTTTCAAATAGTCTCCGCATTAGACAAAATGACTAAATTTTGAGGTCCAAGCCAGCCAACAGAACAACAGGCTGAGGTTAGGCAGTCCACTATTAATCACAAGCGTGGCATGACCTCTGCAAACATCATTAATAAAGGGGTGTCCTGAAAACGGTAGCATGGAGGTATGGCTGCGGGTTAGTTGTTTGTCATCAAGCTGTAAACAAATATTAACATCATGGATAAGAGGTGATTCATTACTCATGCTCCTTTGAAAAATGATCCTTTTTTGATAAATGCGATTTACCTCCGTTCTCCTGTCTTTACTACCTGGTGAGATTGTTGGGTTTTGCTTATACTATTATTGTTTTAGCAGGAAACGTGTGAATAGGTGTGCGATATTTTCTTTTTCGGAAACCTGATACCGCTTTAGAAGCTAAACGAAATGCTTGATGAAAGTTAACTATCGTTGACACGTAAATACGTTGCCGATTGCTATTCTTTATTGCATAGCGTCTGTTATGTGAGGAGTAATCGTTTTCATCCACATTCTATACCACATAGTAGGCGAATACTTATGTGTTGGTGCAGTTTGTTATAGCTATTTTATCATAAAAGTAGTGGCCACATTATGTGTAAGGCTCGTACGTGTATGATTACAAGAGATAAATATTAGATATTACTGAGTGTAAACCGAATGGTAATATTTTTTGAGTTCCATTATTGAATGTGTATTGAAATATTTTGATGTGATGAGACTTCATAATCACTTAAAATAAACATATTTATAACACGTAAAAGATCATTTGCATGTGAGCAAAAAAATGTAATAAAAATGGCTTGATTTTTCCTAGGTAATATTTTATAAGTAAAAAACACTAATATCAAAGCAGAAATATAATGTTTTATTTATAATATATAGGAAGCGAGAGAGTATTATACTGGTTTACATCTTAATTTTGCGTTATATCTGTTATTAGGTATGCATAATTTGATTCTCCATTCTTGCTCAATTAATTCCATTTATTTAATGAGGGATAACATTATAAAATATCTGTTTCATCTTTACACTAAGGATTAAAAAGTATTACACTGATAATCCAAAGTAACAGGAGATTGTTATCTAAATATTCAGTTTGTTGAATACGAAAGGAGAAATACAACCTATCACGAAAAGATAAGACGGGTTCGTGTGTTTCTAATTTTTCACAAAATTGTTTTAGAAATCAAACTTTATATTAAGCGTCATTATTTTCAATAAACGCTTAAGCAAAATGAAAATCCATTGTTTAATAATCTGATCAGTTATAAGTATCACGAATCCTCCTTTATAAATAAGTTTCATGAGTTTTCGTTTTAATAAAGTACTTCCAACTGCACACGAGTTGCGAAAACTTATTTCCCCGGTGCAGCGCTGGAGAAGTTGGAAATGAATAAATAATCTAGAGCATCCTCTCTCTCAATCGATTCTTGAAACATTTCCTCCAACTGTTGCTTGTAGTGGGTTTATCGTTTTGCTGCTCTTTGTGTTCTCATGGATTTAATCTTCAGTATGTAAACCCGATTTATATTTGCTGTGAAGAATGTAGTTAGATGTTGCATGCATTATCACCTAATCAAAAAAATTCAATCGCAAAAAATACTTTCATTTTTTTTGTGATTGAATTTTAGGACATGATATTAATAAAAATATTTTATGATTGAATAATTTTCAACGATTATAGTAAAATACGGTTTAATATTGTATAAAAACATTATCACCTAATAGTAAAAAAATTCAATCACAAAAATATTTTTATTTTTTTGTGATAGAATTTTATGAAATGATATTAACAAAATATTAAATATATATATTTATGATTTTAACAAAATATTTAAAAAATATTTTGATTGAATTTTGTGCAATGGTTATAATTAAAATATAGATTAATGTTTTATTATCACCTAATAATAAAAAAATTCAATCACAAAAAATATTTAAATTTTTTGTGATTAAATTTTCTGAAATGATTTTAACAAAAATATTTTATGATTGGATTTTGTACAATCATTATAATAAAAGTAATGTAATATACATTATCACCTAATCATAAAAAGAATTCAATCATAAAAAATACTTTAACATACTTTTCTATATACAGTAGATTTTAATGTACAGATCAATAGGATGTTGCCAATTATATGGGATTGGTTGTTTTAATCATTTATTGAATAAATTATTGTTTTAACATTTCCTACAGTCGTTAGCAACAGATCCATGAATTTCTCATAAATTCGACGGATAACTAAACGGATTGGAGGTTCCTTGATATACCATTCTTAAAATTTATAAATTCTTCGTTACTGATAGTGACTGGAAACTTCCATCCAAGTTGTAATCTTCCTTCTTTCTTCCAAACTAAGTCGTGACGCGTATTTAGTCTTAAACAGAATGCAATTTACATGATATTGTCTTGACTATATAAGTGGTAATGACTTACCCTATACTATAAACAAACTGGGCGTTTGATGATGAGTTATTTTTTAACCCCTTATTCACAATTGCAGAAAACTGTTTGAAATCAGCATTTTTATTTACCAGAAAATACTATTTTCCATGAATTAAAGCTGTTGTTCTTTGTTTTATTCAACATAAATATTCATGAAACATTTTAATTTGTTAGTAAAATTTTCAAATGATTTTACTGACAAATGGAGCCCCACATATTGCGAACATGCCATTACAAAATTAAAATTTTCAAAAATTTCGTTTCGCTATATAAATGAATATTCCACCAAACGTAAAATTAAAAAATTGTGGACTTTTGGCAGTAGAAAAGTAGGAATTTTTATTGACAATCAGGTTTTGAGTCAGGCCTGATAGTTAATTCATGTAATAGCTAGGTAAGATCTGGAAATCCTGCCTGCCATCTATTGATAAAAATAAAAAATACTAGTTACTAGTCAAAAACTGTCTTTTGAATAGTCCCAATGCTTTCTTTTAAGAATTCAGAAGTCTTTTGGCACAGTTGGGTTAAAAGGTTAAGCTGCGTTCAAAAGGTTAAGCTGCTTTTTCACCTGCATTCGAAAGTTATTTTTTAAGCTTCGATGTTATCGATTACGTAAGTCCGCAGCTCAATTGCTTGCTAAACAACAGGTGTGTTCGTTGGTGTTTACCTCTACTTTTTTTTAGTGTGCCATAGCAAAACGGTTTTTTTACACGTAGAACAATCGTCTAAGCTCCGTGGCCCATCCTGAAATGGTTTCGATGGTAGCTCTGCTAAAAATAACAACAGCGGGAAAAAATTCTTGAGAATGATACTTTAAGCTACAGTAGGGAGCCAAAAAAGTTACTGTTGCTTCCCCCTTGAAAGTTCAATGTAGAAGTAACATTGAGTTAGTTGCCCTTAATTTCTTTAATCAAAGTAAGGAAAGCGAATCTGTTTTTGTGTACTCTGTTCTTTATTTGGTATCTAGTTATTTGCACTAAATTTTCCACAAAAATAGTTCCCCAAGTTCATTTTTGTATAGGTAGTTCACTAAATTCTTGAACTTGTTTTTGCTTTACCGCTAATAATGAATGAAAGAACATTTGAAACTAAGATGAGTATAACTATGGATAAATAGCCCATTAAACACACACTTAGTTTAAGTTCAAGCAACAAACTGTTGAATGCTGATGAATTCAGAGCGAGTTAAAACATTTTTGTGATATTTGATTTACTTTATTCCTGATGCGCGAATTGCTATATTATTTTTAAAATTCTCACTATCATAATTTAATTTATTAGTTACTTAATTTTAATTTACCAAACCTACTAACATTATTTGTACTTTTTCTCTTTATTTAATTTTAACAAATTAAATTCATTAATATAATTGTACTATTTAATTTATTGTTTATTATGTATATTCATCGAAAAGAGGCTATCATATTAAAGCTATAAACACTTAATTCATAAATACCAACACATACTTTTAAGTTACATAGCAAAATTGTTTTTGTTCCTTACTTTTACAAAAAGTTCTGCATTCATCAGTTTTGTATTGAAAATAAAGTTTTAGGGATTTGATTTAGTTGAAAATCATCGAACTATACTTATATGTAAATTAAAACCAATCATTATTTCTTTTCGAGTTGAAAATTTTACGTTTGTGAAATCTTTTATAAGTAACAAAAATACTAGGAAGGACGCAAAAATTAATTTCCTAACTTTCAAACCAAAGTATCAAGTTGAAAACATTTATACTTGAAATGTCATCGAACTATACTTGTATTACAAAATATAAATAAATACATTTTATTTCAAACTGAAAGTTTAAGTTCATTTTTGCGAAAAAGATTTACATATAACGAAAAACTTTTTGACATTATGTATGTATGAATTTCTTTACCTATTCAAATTATTAAGTCAAACATTTACAATTCAATTTAGCCCCCACTTTGAAGTATTTAAAATAAACTCCAAAGACTAGATCACTTTTGACAGTTCATGTATATGAATTTCTTTATCTATTCAAGTTATCACGCTACAAGCATTTACATTTTAAATTAGCCGCGATGGAATATTTAAAATAAACACCAAACATTTGATAAATAGATAAACAGATAAAAACCTTAGTCTCAAACTGGTAGCAAATATGCAAAACTTCAAAAAACGACTTATAAAAACTTTTCATAGGTTTTTAATCTTTATAAGTCGGGTTTTTTTAGTTTTGCATATTTACATTTGGATAACGTTTTGGCAGTTTATGTTTATAAATTACTCTTTACCCATTTAAATTATCACATTACAAACACTTACATTCCAAATTAGCGCATTGGAATGTTTAAAATAAGCACCGGACATGAGATAAATTTCCGACAGTTCATGTATATGAATTTCATTACCAGTTGAAATTATCACGTTACAGACATTTACATTTCAAATTGCATTGAAATATTTAAAGTAATAACCAAACATGCAATAACCTTTGACAGTTCATGTAAATGAATTTATTTACCTATTGAAATTATCACACTACCAACATTGCGTTGGAATATTTAAAATGAACACAAACATGTGATAACTTTCTGACAGTTCCTGTACATGAGTTTCTTTACCTATTGAAATTATCACTTTACAAACATTTACAATTCAAATTGCGTTGGAATATTTAAAATGAACACAAACATGTGATAACCTTATCTAAATAGTCCCACTAAGAGAATGTGAAGAAGAAAAACGCAGTTTATTAGCTTTCCTTTATCGAGAAACATTTATATTTCATCATTGGGACTTACGCATCAGTCAGTGGATGGGACAGACGGACTTTTTTCACCGGCCATAGAAGCGAATATATTTCAAAAACGTCTGTTCGAATGAATATTCTATTCTCCTTAATTAGCTTATATTTTTTCCAAGACGGCTTTTAATTTGAATAATTACTAAGACCCTTAATTGCAAAATCGATTTCCGACTCCGAGAGATAAAACAAAGGCGGAATCTTTTCCTCGGCAGAATTGTCATGCATGCGTAATGGCACAAAAAATACCTCGCTTTTAAAGTTGGTGAAGCGTTTTCTTGTTAACTATTGTGTTTTCTAACCGCCAAATTTTAACACTCGCGCCGGCAAAACGTTGATTGATTGTCCCGAGTCCGAGATCCTCAACAAGCAGGCGATGCTGACTGAAAGGCCCGCGGGGAACCTACTCGACAGAATTCCGTGTCGGAAGAACTTAGGGTACACAATTACGGTCGGAATCGCCACGGAGGCGATGCGATTTGTAATCGTCTCGTTTTAATTGAGTCGCCGCATTCAAACAGAATCGTTCAGCTGTATCGGTATTTGATGCCCAACATGATGAAATGCGATTACTTGAGATCTATCGCTGCCTACGGTAGCGGCTGTTGGGTCGGGTTTGAAGTGGTACCTATTTTCTCGAAAACGACACTAATAGAATCAGTTTTCTTATCTTTTATTAGGATTGAAAGAGTAATGGATCAGCAATCGGAGGGTTGCGAGTTCGAAACTCGGTCCAGCTGAAGACCGTCGTGTACGCGGGGGGTGGTGAGCGTTAAATCTGCCGTGACCTCGAATGTCCTCACGTTGACGTAGTGGGAAGTTTGGAGGGTGGGGTGCCAGCTCAGGTGTTGACCCCATCATCTGACAGTGGTTCGAAATTATGTGGTGTTGTCCTCGGATCTTTCCCTTGGGATTGATCCCGGACCGTCACCAATAGCCCATTGTGTTGCTCCAGTTCAACGCTAATTAATTAGTACCATTTATTAGTCGCTTTTGGTGTTTCAACAAAATGAGTGAATTTTGTCTATAATGGACAAAACTTCCATAAACGACTTATAAGAGAGTCATCTTATATTAATATTTTTAATCACATGAAAAGCTTTAAAAAAGTGATTAATAAAAGAATTATCTTTTGATACTTTTATTAGTCCTTTCATATAGTTTTGCTGGTTTAGTTAAAACTTTTAGAAACGCCCAATAAAAGATTCGAAAGGTGATTCTTTTATTAGTCGTTTCCTCAAGTTTTGCTCATTTTGATAAAAGTTTAAGAAACGATTAATAAAAAATTCCAAAGATGATTCTTTTGTTAGTCGTTTACTAAAATTTTGTCCATATAACTACTTACGAAAAACTTAAAAAATGACTAATAAAAAAATCCTCTTTCGAATTTTTAATTAGTCGTTTTAAAGTTTTGCTCATTTTGTTAAAACTTCAAAATACGACTCTCTTAAAAGAAGAAAAGACGAAACTTAAATGAATCATCTTTCTAACCTTTTATCAGCCTTTTTTGAGTTTTAACAAAATGAGTGAACTTTGTCTTTAATTAATAGATAAATTTCCGAAAACGACTAATAAAAGAATCATCTTTCGAATATTTAATTAGTCGTTTTTGAAGTTTTGCTCATTTTGTTAAAACTTTAAGAAACGACTTATGAAAGATTCGAAAGATGATTCTTTTATTGGTCATTTTTTTAAGTTTTTCATACGTAGTTAAAGGACAAACTTTCAGAAAACGACTAACAAAATATTAGAAAAAATGTTCATTTTATTAGTCGATTTTGAAGTTTTATCCATTAAATAAAAGTTAAATGAAAAAAGAGTAGTTATATTAGTTGCTTTTATTTTATGGTGAAGTTCTTGCAATAGAATAAATTCTCTTAAATTTCTTTTTAAAAAATTCTGCCTGTATTTGAAGTGACAATTTGAGAATAGATTATTTCAGATGAATTTATAGATTGATTTACGCAATTGGATGTGTGTTTTTAAATTTGCTTCCTTGTTTGTGTAAGAGTAATTTTATAGTTATTTTTGTCAATAGGGTGCAGTGTTTGGGGAATAGTATTTTTTCTCTAAATTCCTGCTAAAAAAAGGCAGATAATTCAAGATCAAATACGAATTATTCCTATCTGCAAACACAGGGAATTTAATATTTACATTTTATTTGTGCAGTATTGGTTGTGTATATAATTAGTTGTGTTTGTAAAATTTACATTTTATTTTTCTGGTGAAAATTCTGTTCGCAAATAATATCTATAAACAAGAGAACAGAAAATTTTAGATATGTTTTCACTTACTGTTTCTTTTTAGAGTTTTTTGTACGACATATTTTGGTCGAGATTGTGATGCAGTGCTTGTAATACAAATAACGAAAAGAAAAGTGAACAATGAAAAGAAATAATTAGTTTGTGTATATGCGAGATTGTGATGCGATGTTTATTTTTAAAAAGTAATCGCATTACGTTGATATTGATTTTAGTTAAAGCTGTTTAATACCGGAGCAATTTACTGGATTTTAAACAGATTTGTATTTGAATTGGATGACCTCACTGGATAATGTGTTTGTTTACTTACATTTGAGTTTAACTGCTAAGTATTGAATTTCGGAAATTGGTGGTTTCGATCCTAATTTCGAGGAGGTATATCAAAACTGTACCTTTGAAACAAAATAAAATATCACTGCAAAGAAGTAAAAATATGTTTGCGTAACGAAAAATCTTTATTTTTTCATGTATTATTGCAGATGCCGATACTCAATTTTTTTTCTGCTTTTCGTAAGCAAATAAATATATTACGTAGAAAGAACGGAGTTGTTTTGCATTGTTCTTGCGATTCAAGTGAACATTGTTTATAAACTTTTTTTATAATCTTATATTTATTTATAAAGTAGCGTGTTTTCTCCAAAAGTTTCACAAACTCACTGCAGAATTAGTTTGTTTAAGCAAGTGGTGTCTTGTTTCTGTTTTTCGCGTTGAAAAACTCAATACTTGTGTCAATGTTGATATCTTCATCGATAAATAAACCGACGTCGATCTAAATACTAAACATAAGCTTTGAACCTTATTTTTCATGTACTTGAAGTTACAATAATTATTTTCCCGTTGTTTGAAAATGATCAAAATCATGATAAAATAAAAAATATCTATTTATGTCGTCCGTTATTGTTATAAATGTTTCATCCACTGAATGAAAATACAATGCATGTATAGAATAAAATTGTGCTATTAATTTTGATATATATATATATATATATATATATATATATATAATTCTTCTGTTGTTAATCCAGTTTTAGATTATCAATTAGCTAATCATTCAAATTACAAAAATATAATAAATATTGTTTGGTTTCGCTTGTTTTTTTTACAGCATTTTTATTGAACAAGGCCTAATTCAATTGTACTTGAACATTCTAAAATTATGTAGTATTTTCAATATCTGATATTTCATATAATTTTTCTTTGGGGTGTTTTGCTTTAGAATGAGTCACTGCCAGACACTTCATTATCACAGTTGTTTAACTTTTTTAAAGTGTAGAAACAATAACTAACCTTCCATAAATAGTCAAATGATATAAGGGATGAAATTTTTCAATGGTTTAGATAAAAATTTTCATATTTTGCGTTGGTTTATTTACATTAATGTTGCATACATAAATTAAGAGTATTTTTTGTAAGTTTTATTTTTAACACCATGTGAGAAATATTATATTTAAAAAAAAGTCTACTTAAATTCTCATCACAATTCGTCTACTTCAAAATGAATAAACAAATACATGTATGTGAATAAACGGATAGATGAATGTGAATAAGGTTGTATACGATCGATTCTCAAGGGCAATCGCTTGAAGTTTTATATTCAGAAAACTATAGAATACCTCTTCAAAAACAAAATTTGAAGAGTGAAATAGTTTCGTAAATAATCTACACTTCTACACAATCTTAGTTTCCTAAACAATCTATAATTCAATCTATAACAATATAACCTTCGTGGCTCAGTGGGTTGGCCCACTGAGTCAGCAACCTGCCAGTTAAAAGCGGCGCAGGTTCGATTCATTGCCTGGGTATATATTCCCTCTTCTGTGTCAGTAATACTTTTATTGTATGCATGTCCATTACTTGACGTTGTCTGTCTTGTGTTTAGCTTGTGTTGTGTCTTTTGTGTGCGCCATAAAACCCAATCCAACCAACCAGCCTAATCAATCGACTATGAATGTACCGATCTATTTAACCCTCCTGGTGGTTTTCTCGACGAGGTATCTCGTCATTGGCAAAACTGGCCAGATCTTGTTGGACGAGATATCTCGTCATTAGAAGAAAACTCGAGCATCAGAAGAAAACTGATCAGACTTGATCTCGTCATCATAAAAAAATCAGCAGTATTTTGATGACGAGATATCTTTTCATTAGCAAACCTGGTCAGATCTTGATGGACGAGATATCTTGTCGAAACCACTTGGAGGGTTAAAACGTATAAACCTCAGACACAAATGCTTCGTTCATAATTTGCATATACACAGTGCGGAAATGTAAGTATGACAAAGAGAATCACCACATATTGGAGGCTTTAGACGAAATTTCGGTGAAGGGGACATCCACAATCAAAGGTGAGTTCCTTCTTATTTATATTCTTAAACTATTACAATTGTATGACTTTGAAGAAATTATTTTATTTATTTTGCAAACTTGTAATTGCTTTGAAATCTCTAGTCCTATTTTCTAAATTATACTTATCTAAATTCTCAATTACACTGATTTAGTAATTCGCTGTAACTTAAATGATACAACTAATTTTAAACTCTTGTTCACAGTAATGTATTATTAAGTGCAATATATAGAATAGTATGATTTGTTTGCTTGCTTGCTTCAAAGTTCGGATCTTTAAAGATAATAATTATGAAAGGAAAAGGGCTATAACATTTGCTCAAGTTCTTGATTCAATCAATATTTCTTTTCCAACCCTTAAATATTTATCTACAACAAATGTATGTAATTATGTGCTTATGAAGGTTACTAAAATGCGTGTTTTGGAACTGTGGATACTTAGAGTAATCTACACTTTAAAATTTGTTTTATAAGTGGGTTTTTCTATTATAACTGTAATGTACATTTAACTTCAGGCAAAATGTGCGCATCATACATATAAGTTTTGAAGAAAATAATTTTATAAAAAGAATATTTTATTTTCGAACTTTTTGATAATTAAAGATTTCATAATGATTAACAGAATTGATGGTAGATAATTTTATTAGTAATTGACGAAAGGACTTAAAGAAAACTTTAATGGTAAAATACAAATTATTTGGATATTGACGGAATTTTGTAGCGTCAGTTAAGAATTTGAATTTATATGCCAAATGCAGTTATATATTAAATATTTTTTTATCAACATTTATATCATGACTTTCATACAAATTTCTATTTTGCTTCAATATTTTAATGCATTATCATCAAAACTACGGTACTTATATTATTTTTTAAACACAATCTCGGATGAAACCGTTAATTAACAATCGTTCAATTTAGATTTACATCCTAAATTCACGGATTGTTTAAGAAAGTTTTAAAAGCTTCCACAAATATAGTATCACAATATATTTTTATAAACTTTAATACTCACATTTCGAACACTTAGTCTTGAGAAAGGTTCATTTTGATGTCAGATTTTATCATAAATTGTTACAGCATTAAGTTATTTGATGATACATGCAAGTATTGTTTTCCTCGTAGTTTTGTTTACAACAAAATGACTCGGTACTCGACGGAAGAGAGGAATAACAAGAAAAAGTAAGTGAAAATTATTTACTTTTCAGTCCTATCAGAAAAACAATATGCTTGACACGGTGAGTTAAAAAATAAGGGACGATGCAAACCAGTAAAAACGTTTGGCAGTTAAACATTCCTGAAGTTTGGAGAGATAAAGGCATTAAGGCAAATATAGCTGTATTTTAAAACTAAAAAATTGTAAATTACTTTCTGAAATGAGACTGCAGTTTATAAATTTAAAATACATATAAATGTAGCGCACACTAAAACTTCGAAAATATTACTTATTACATTGTGTATGTATTCACTTCCTTTTGAATAATAATAATCCAATTTTGAAAAAATTTAAAAATCAAGTATCCAGGAAAATATTGTCTATTTCACTCAGAGTTTGTAAAACAATGATACTGCTGTCAAAGTAATCAACACAGGAAGTTACAAAGTTAATTTTTATTAGGGAAGAGACAATATTTTTTTCTGAATAAAACGAGAAAAAATTTCTTACCTTTCGAATTGAGAAGAGTGTAAATTATGCTTGAAATTTTGAAGATATGCTTTTCTTCTATCTATCATCTCAAGTTTATATCGGTGTAAAATAATAAAAGAAGGCGGTAAAAATGCAAGATGAGAATATTTAAAAAGATTTAAATATTCGAGCCCAAGTCGTATAATGGTAGGTAAGTAGTTGAATTAACGTCGCACTGATGAAACACAATGGGCTATTGGCGACGGTCCGGAATCAATCCCCAACACCTCGTTATTTTCAACCACGGTCAGATGACGAGGTCAATACCTGAGCTAGCACCCCACTCTCCAAACTTCCCTACCACGCCAACGTGAGGACTTTTGAGACCACTACAGCTTTAACGCGCACCAGTCTCCATGTTCACGATGGTCTTTGGTTGAATTGAGTTTCAAATTCGCAATCCTTTGGTTGCTAATCCGCTACTCTACCATCCGGGCTACGGCGGCCCCTTCATATATTGGAGTATAGTAGTGTAAGATATATTTAGTTGAGATTTTATTTTTAATTTATGTATGTGTTTTTGAATTTATGGGCTGGGATAAACATTTTTAATCGATAATTTCCAAAGATTTTCTCAAACTTTATTTTTTGTTCCGTAATAAGGATAATGTATAGTAAAATTTGCTCGAAATATAATGCATCCTAGAGTACATGAAAACATTTCGCTATGCAACTGATTAATTCAATTATTATTTTCAATTCTTTAACTTAGTTTAAACTATTTTTATTGAATGTTTTTTGACTTGGAATAACTTCAGGTAAATCTACATCACAAAATATTTCTATACATTAATTATCAATAATTCAAATAAATTATTATTAATATTCAATATAAATTAAATTATTAATATTCAATCAGATTCAATTTATTAACATTTAACCGTTAAAATGTGTAACTAAAGAGAAATTGCACGTTTATTGTAACAGAAGGACAAGCTGGAAACTCATTTGTAGCTTTAACAACTAGAAGGTGAGATAGATTTTATACACTTAAAATTTCCTTTTAATGCGATGTTTTAACCACTTTTGTGCAAAACAAAATTACTCACTAGTTTGTTATCAATTATTTAGTTACTAAATTACACTAGTTACAATATGTGCTCTATATGTATAGTATGTGCAGTGATCAAGAGTTATCTTTGGTTAGAAAAGTAAAACAAAATATTTATTCTTTCGTTTGAAATCTTTCCAAAATAAGTAGCGAAAAATCAGATACTTAAACTAAATAACAGATATGTAATATTTAACTACCTAATTAGTAAAATCATCTTTCTTAGCTAACCATATACTATTAATCGGGGCCCCACTGTAAAGATAGTATTTTCCCCTTTTCAATTCTGGGCTTTTTTTAATAGACATTTTTGAGATTTTATAACATCTTTTTATTTTTCTGAACCTTGTTTTGATTTATGCCCTTATTTCCTTTTCTACCCTTTTAATAAAAGAAAATTAATTTTTCGTTTCGATTATACTTATTGCAAATCTGAAAACGAGAATCAACAGTTGGGCAAATTAAAAATTATTCGATAGTAGCTCATTTTGACGAATGCTTTGAGTAATCGAGTTTTTGAGAGAAACCCAATACCACACTTCCGAGAGATTTTTTGCGGAAAGTGTGAACATATATTGTTTACTTTCTTTATTTTCTGAGATTTTATCGAGGATTTAAAAAAAGACGACAAATAAAACTCATGGGTTGTCTGGTAGGTAGTTTATAAACGTCGCAATGGAGCAGCGCAACGGGCTATTGGCGACGGTCTGGGATCAATCCCGAAGGGAAAGATTCAGAGACAATTTGTAGTTTTGAACCACTGTCAGATGACGAGATCAGCACCTGAGCTGGCACTCCACTCTCCAAACTTCCACACCTCACCAACGTAAGGACGGTTGAGGCCGCGACAGATTTAATATGCACCAGGCCCCGCGTACACGACGGTCTTTTGCTAGACCTAGTTTCGAACTTGAAACCCCCTGCTGCTAATACGTTGCTCTTCCAAACCGGGCTACCTCAGTCCCATGGATTGTCTGAATTAGGATTTAACACTATTTTTTAATGTAATACTGTCTTAGGGGAATTTTTCTTCACATTTAGGGGCAGTTTTTTACTTATTTAAATGTTCCGGGACCCTAATCATTAAGATGCATAAAAAGTAAAATTAAGGTTTAGGTGATAAGTTTCATGTATGAATTCAGTTTTAAATCTGTGATTGAATATTCCTAATACGTTACATCATTTTCGCAGGCCCAATATCCTAACTTCCTGCAAACTGAGACCCTTCGCCAGGCCGTAGGAAAATTTCCCGGACTACTGTGTTTGAGATGGCTTAGCATATAAGTAAGGTGACTTTTAGTTTTTAATTTTAAAGAGATTTGAGAGTATTGTCTCCCGATTTCTGTTACGCTTGTGAAGACCATAATATCAGCTTAAATTATACTAAGTTTTGAACTAACCAGTAGTGCAAAATTTTCCTTAAAATAGCTTAATGTGCAAATAACTAATCTTAAATAGCTTGAACTGCCTCCTTACTTATTCTATCGCTTTTCAAAACATAAACTTGTTTCGATTCGGTAGATATTAGCAAACTTTCGTCAAACATTTAAAGGGCCAATAAAAATGAAAAGATGATAAAAAAATAGTCTAGATATCCGGTATTTTTATTAATAAATTTGGTATACCATTCCATAAACAAATTTGATGAATAAAAACTTTATGGATTATTTGTTTTGACATTATCCGTTTGATTTTCTTTGAATTCTGAAATTAAAATTTTATTTAGTTTTGTACTTATTTTTTTTAATTTGAAAAATTATTACTTGCATACAGATCGTTGTTTTTAAAGACTTTGTTCGTAAGTCCTGGCATTTTTTTTTCAATAATGCATACTAGTTAAGAATGATGAAACATTGCTTTAACCAGCCGGGTTTTTTTTTCAAATATTCTGTCACGTAACTCAAGAAATTGAGCAGTTTTATGCACATTTTTTATTTCGTTAATGCATACTAGTTAAGAATGATGAAATATATTGCTTTAACCAAAGTTTTTAAAAACATTCAGTCACATAACTCTTGAAATTGCTTAGTTTTATAGAAATGCTCACAAGAAAACAATAAGAACTATTAAATAGGCAATAATATGTAGATATATTCCCGAATTCCAATACGTAGACATGACAGAATGTTTCCAATTCATATTTATATGTAAACAAATCTGATAAAAATGTATCTAAAACTGAAATTCAAGCCGGATATATCTAAGAACTTGAATTGAGTATAGAACTTGAATGCAAACTCTATTTTAGGTTATGAAATACAGATTACATTGTTTCCTTACGAGAGTACAAGTTTAAGAGAAAACATTATTTACTTGTAAATCCATAACCATTTGGTTATAATTAAACATAATTCGAAATTAATGGCATATTTTTATTTACTGGAGTATGTTCTGATGAAAACAGCTTAATTTGTAGCAAAACATATTAGTCATATATAAATATACAAACCATTTTATTATAATTATAATAAAACATGATTCGAAATAAATGGAATAATTTTATATATCCGAATATGTGCTGATGAATACAGCTTTATTTGTAGAAAAAGAATTTGGTTACATATAAATATAAAACCAATGGGTTACAATTTAACATAATTCAAAATTTAAGGAATATTTTTATTTACCTGAGCATATGGCTGGTGAATACGGTTTTTTAATTGTAGATATATACAAATCAGTTTCAAGCAAGACAGCATAGGGTGATATAAGCTTGTAATAAAATGCTGTGAAGAAACAGCTAGCATAATATATAACTTTTCAGTGATGAAATCCTATATCGTTGTTTTACTATGAATACCACGCAAGTCTTAAAATCAAAATTTTTCATCACTAGATACCAAATTTTGCTGTTTGGTTGGGTTTATGACGCAAGGGTCATATTTGGCCAAGCTGCGCCAAACACTAGATACTAGATACAACGAAGGTGGACAGATCACTAGGTAGGAGACTAGGGTAATTTAAGATTACCAAATTTTGAAACTGATATTTATTCAATGCCAAAACAATTTTATAACATAAAATACTTCCGAAACAGCATTTATGAATTTCAATGCAAATATGATGTTTTAAATTATAATAAAATTTTAATAACTAGTATATAGTAGGTTATAAAATACCACAAAATTTTAGACAGATGTGACAATTTTGCATACATAAAATACTTCTAAAACAGCAGTTATGAATTTCAATAGAAATGTTTTAAATTATAATACAATTTTGGTAACTAGTATATTATAGTTAATAAAATACAGCTAAATTTTAGACAGTTGTGTAATACATGATTTAAAAATTCGCTAACAGAGGGCTTTATAACTGATGTAGACTTCGGAGCTTTTGAGTAAGTTTAGAAGCATATTTGTAACCAAATAATCTTAAGATTATTTGGTTACACCAAAAAACTGGACTTATAATTTTTCATATCTTAAGACATTGAAGGAATCTTATTCCAATGCATTTAATAAAAAAATAGATGAAAACAAATTTTAATTCGTTTTTGAAATTTTCGTTTTTATTATTCAGTCACCCATAAACTGAAATTAAAAGACTGTAACGCTAAGTTTAAAAGCTCTTAAACACAAAGTAGGCGATTGCCCTTGATAATTCCTATATTGAATACAACCAGAATTCAATCCACTACTTATATGTCTCCATTTTATCAAAAGGGGAAGTTTTAAATCATTGATTGTTACGGATGAATATAAGACCTTGTGCTGTATTTTCATTGTGAAACACAAAACTTATTTGAATTACCGGAAATATTGTTTCACAATTTTCATCCCGAACAATACTTCGTATTTTAGTGTTTTTCATTGTTGAATTCAATGTTTTCTGCTACTGTGTTTAGTGTAGAAGTTTTTAATTCAATGGAGGATAAATTGGTATGGTTAGTATGGATAGAATATATAGATATATATGAAGGATAGATATTATGATTGATAAATATAAATATAATTATTTATTATTGAACACTATTTTTGTTTTTAATAACAGATGACTTCATTGTGCAGATATATTTTTATGAACCACCAAATTCTGTTATTAATAGAGAATTGTATTACATCATATACGATACATCATCACCGGAATGCAAGAACTAAGTATCTCAAAAAATGGTGCATTTTGAGTTGCTCTTAAATTAGTAAAGATGAGATCATACAGAATTCAATGGAAGCATTAAATAACTTTTTGACTACTTAATGCTCTTTCTATTGACTAATCAAAAATTATTATGGAACTGGGATTGGAGGCAAACTTTATGTCAAAAACCAGAAAATTGTGTTACCTAGCTCTTGCATTCAGGTGACGATATATAAGTAAATAACAGCTTATATATGGTTTCCATAACTGTCAACTTTTGTATAGATTTGATGAACTGTGTATTTTAATGATAGTGATACGGATATATTTTTATTACTTTCATCATTAAATTTGAATTGAAAATTTTAAAGTTAAATAGTATTAAGTAGAATTCGCAGCTTATAGTAAAAATTATAATGCATAAAATTTGCAAAAGTTTAAAACAAAACTGCAGTTCACTTGACTGTTTAAATCAGAGAATGAAGATCATGTAAGTTTTTAGTTACAACGCTTTTTTTCCTTCAAAATCTGCGATTCCTTTTATGCATTATGCTGATCTTATCAGAGATTTCCAGTTGGATATTCATTTCGACTTCACGGATCAAAGCTAAAAGCATATGGTACTTAAAGTATTTTCGAAATATCAATCTTTATCTCTCCAGTCGGAGAAGGAATGCTAAGGGAACAGCGTTACAGTGAATTTTCCCGATTTTATCATCTACTTGAATACCTCAATTACAACAAAATTTATAACTAAAATAAGTTTACTTTTGTCTAGAATCAGATAAGGGTGTAAGGATGAAATTTTTGTTCCTTATATAAATTTTGTCGTATAAACAGAGTAAACTTGTGACAATAGCAATCAAGAATAAATACAAAGAACTTGCGCTTCCTATGCTGACTTTAACAAATAGGATTCCCAACATTTAATTGGGCATTCAGTGATGGTATTTTGTGCCAGTTATTGTTTCTAACCCGATTCGTTTGATTTGTAAAATGCTGTAAAGATGATTGGTTTTGAATGGAATTAAAGATATTTAAATATTTAGAAAGCAACATATTTATGTAACCGAAATATAGATCTTTTGAATTTACTTTATTTGGAGTGAAATCCAACACTAACTAATGTTTTTCAAATCCGTTTAACAAGCTTAATATCCTATTGATGTCAATTCCCTGTTTTATTGATATTGAACAAACAATTTAGCTGTATAAGATGCATACAATATAGATATAATTTTTTACCAGTTTTTCTTGGTATAAAATAAAGTGATTATTGGAGTTCTAATCCTAATACGCTAAAAAAATTCTTTTTTTCTTGAAAACACCGACACTTCGGATTAACGTCTTACAAAACCAATATTAACTTTACTTCAAATACTCTTAACGCAAAACACAGAAAAAATTCAGACCATCTTACAAAATCTATACAAACTTACTTAAAGTACTTTTAATTGTAAACACCAGAAACTGGAAAAACATCAAACAGATCCACACTGAGTTTAGTTCAAATTCTCTTAATGCAAAACCCCGAAACTTTGGTCTACTTAAAGAAAGCATACTAAATTTATTTCAAATTATCTTTACTTGAACCCCCAAAAGCTTGACTGGCGCAGTATGACCAAATATGGCCTTTGAGCCATTAAACTCCCAAACCAACCAACCCAAAAGCTTGGTCTACTTTTAAAGACTATATAAAATTTACTTCTAATACCCTCAAACGTAAATACCAAAAGCTTTGGAAGAACATCTTACAGAGTCTATACTAAATTTACTTCAAATTCTTTTTATGCAAAACTCCGAAATTTTGGACTAACATAAAGAGCCTATAAAAAATTGACTTAGGAACTCTTAACGTAAAACCACGAAATTTGAACTAACATAAAGAACTTGTACTAAATTTACTTCAAATTCTCTTAACGCAATACCGGGAAATTTTGGATTTTCTTACGAAATATACAAAATTTAGTTCAAATATCCTCAAATGTAAATACCAGAAACTTTGGAGAAACACTTTACAGAGCCTGTACTAAATTTACTTCAAATTCTCAACTCAAAACTCCGAAATTTTGGTTCGCATCTTGGCCAAATATGGCGCCATAAAACCTGAAAACAACCAACCGAAATTTTCGACTAACATAAAGAACCTATACTAAAATTACTTCAATTCTCGTAACGCAAAACCTGGACATTTTTAACTATCTTACAAAACGTATACAAAATTTACTTCAAATACCCTCAAATATAATACCAGAAACTTTGGAGAAACATCTTACAGAACCTTACTTAATTTACTTCAGATACTCTTAATACATAATAGATAGACTCTTAACAGATACTCTCTGCTTTGTATTCAGACTTACAGTTGAATAAATCCCTGAATAAATAACAATCGTATACGCCTTGTTATAAGAAAGCAGTGTGTCTCGCGTAATACAGTCCTCAATGCATCAGATCCACGCATCATGTATTTCTCTGAAGGCGTTGCACAGTTCCTCAAGTGAAAAGGAACATGTGTTTCAACCAACAGATAATTTACGTGGTTCTTAGACACACAGAACCATTAATTTGGTACTGGTCCGTGGTACTTCAAGCCTCTCGCGGCGAGGCAGTGTTGCTTTTGCGGGGAAAAAAATAATCTTTTTCCGTGGAAGATGTTTATTTTTAGACGTGTAGGGAGTGAGGGAAACAGATGTTCGCAGCTAATCCATCCGTTTTTGTATGCACGGATATGTGCGACCAAAACAAAGTTTCACCCGAATTGAACGAGAAGAAACACTCAATCATGCACGGAGGGAAGATTAAGCGCTGATGGTAGACAAGAACAAGTGCTGGCGCGAATAAAAAGTGAGCATGGTGATTAAAAATAGAATAGACCAGGGAACGGTGACCGGGGAGGAGAGACTTACCAAGAATTCTAATCCGTAAGGTGACGAAAGTGAAACATTAGAGCAAGTAGGAGGGAATTTTGCATGCAAATTGATGCAAAAAATCTCGTAATCTGCAGTAAAGTTCTTGACTCTCCAAGTGGTTTCGACTAGATAGCTCGTTCATCAAGATCTGACCAATTTTGCTAATGAGAGACGATATATCTCGCCATCAAGACATTGCCGATTTTTTTATGATCACTAGATCAAGGTCTGGTCATTCCTCTAATGATCGTGATCGTGTTTTCTTCTAATGACGAGGTATCTCGTCCAACAACATCTGTGTGTTGGTGTTAGTTAGTCCAACAACATCTCGTCAATTTTGCTAGTGTCGAGATACCTCGTCGAGACAACCACCAGGAGGATTAACCCTGCTGGTGTTGTCTCGACGGGTATCTCGTCATTAAGGTCATGAGATGGTATCTCGTCATTAGCAAAACTGACCAGATCTTGAAGGACGAGATATCTCATCATTAGAAAAAAATTGACCAGATATCAATCTCTTCATCGTAAAAGAAATCGGCAACATCGTAATGACGAGATGTCTCGTCATTAGCAAAATTGGTGAGATTTTGATGTCGAGATAACTCATCATTAGCAAAATTGGTCTGATTTTGATGGACGTGATATCTTCTCGAAACCACTTGGAGGGTTAAGAAATTTCTTTTTAAAATAAAGATTGTGTAAGTATGGCAAAGACATGAGAGAGTTAATTGATTAAGCCTCCAAGTAGTTTCGATGAGAGATCTCGTCCAAGATCTGGTCAATTTTGCTAGTGACGAGATACCGCGTCGAGACAAAACTGGTTAATTATTCCAAGGGTAATGAAGATCCAAGTAGGAAAAACAAATTGTCCCTTGCCTAGAACTGGTGAGAGTTTGGAAAAGGTCTTTGCGCCAGAGGGTCTATTACAGGGCAGTCTTCGACTCAAAGATAAACCATTAGGAGGGTTAATTATTCATAAAATGACTTACCACGATGCTATATCATGCACTCATCTAAATAAACCTCTTAACCCTCCTAGTGGTTGTCTCGATGAAGTACCTAGTCATTAGCAAAATTGACCAGATCTTGATCACGTTATCATAAAAAATGTGACAATATATGGATGCCGAGATATTGTCTGATTGGCAAAGACCAAAGGGGTCGCCGTAGTTCAGTTAGTTTAGTCACTGACTAGCAACAGGAGGGTTTTGAGTTCGAAACTGGGTCCATCCGAAGGCCGTCGTGTACGTGAGGGCTGGTGTACGTTAAATTTGTCGTGGCCTCACGTTGGCGTGGTGTGGAAGTTTGGAGGTGTTGACTACGACATTTGATCGTGGTTCAAAAATTACGAGGTGTCCTCTGATCTTTCCCTTCGGGATTGATCTCGGACCATCGCCAATAGCCCGTTGTGTTGCTTGCTCCCCTATGTGACGTAAATTCAACTACCCACCTAACCAAGAATAAAAGCACCTACAATCCGAACTTAATTGAAAAAATTCTATAAGCAAACGATTAAGGAGTGACGAAAGTTAATATTTTGATGGTAGCGAGAAAGTAGAAATGTACATAAGAAAATGAAAAAGAGGTATCGAAATCTTGAAGCACCTAAATCAATCAAAGGAATGTTCTTCAGTGGTATTTTTTATTTCCCTCGAACAAAGACCGACTGTAATCCGATAATAAAAGCGATACGAGCGCAGATTCAAAAAAAATGAAGCAAGAAAGAAAATATTAAAAAGTCAGCAGGGGATATTTATCAAAAAATAACACCTTGCTTTAAATCGGTGTCTTGAATTGGCTGGGAAATGTATTTCGTTCTTTCTTTAGAATAGCGTTAGCTTAATGGTTTGCTTTTAATACTATTTGCTCTTTGTCTTAACGTTTACCGGCTATTTTAAAGCCTATACTGTTGTAATTTAACATACATGCGTGGTATCGATCAAGTTATTCATACCGATCGCGGTAGTTTGCTCTGTAAAATTCGACCAGTTTATATTTAGAAAATGTTCTTCGAAAGTGATTTAGTAATTAAAAATTGGGGGTTTTGTAAGTCAAGGATGGCCAATTGTTTAAAACTCAGCATAACAAAAACCTTTCATCACTAATTGCGAGTTTCATCACTAATTGTAAGAAATATGATTCAATTTTAGGGGGTTAATTTAAAAAAAATATTTGGTTGTGAAATTCTTAAAAAATCGGTTTTAGAAGTCAAGGATCGACAATTGTTTAAAACTTAGTGTAACAAAAACGTTTCCATCTCTAATTGTAAGTTTCATCACTAATTGTGAGTTCTATCACGAATTGTGAGTTTCATCACTAATTGTGAGATATATGATTCTATTTTAAAGACTTGATTTAAAGAAATATATTTGGTTGGGAAACTCTTAAAAAATTGTTTTTGTAAGTCATGGATCGTCACTTGTTGAAAACTCAGCATTACATAAACGTTTTCATCAATAATTGTTAGTTTCATCAGTAATTGTCAATTTCATCACTAATTGTAAGAAATATGATTCTATTTTAAAGGATTGATTTAAAGAAATATATTTGGTTGTGAAATTTTTAAAAAATCGGTTTTAAAAGTCAAGGATCGACAATTGTTTAAAACTCAGCATAACAGAAACGTTTTTTTCACTAATTGTAAGAAATATGATCCAATTTTAAGTGGTTGATTTAAACGAATATATTCGGTTGTAAAAATCTGTCATTATTATTGAAGTTTATTTACAAGGAGGCAGTTGAATATATGCTTTAGAAAAATTTAGATATTCATAGATATTTACAAGCTTTACTGCAAAGAAATTTTTTTAAATGATTATTTATTTTAGAAAAACTGAAGTATTATATATTCACCTTGTATGTGTGGTAATAAAATCGAAAAATTTCTCCGTAGTTTTTATTGGTGTTTTCAGATGGAATGTATTGTAAAGTGTCTCGATGGAACAATAAACACCGTCAAAAACAATTAATATTGAATACTGTTTGCACCAGCAAAACGAAAATGAAACCCTTCTTAAATTACGTCGAATTTGCAGCGTTGATCGAACTGCAAATCAGCTATCAATTTATACCAAGTCTCAGTAAAAGATAATCTTAATTTCTTTTAAACATTTTAATTGGGATAACTACTAATTTTAGGTAAATGATAAATGGTGTGGTGAACTTCTATTGTAAAGTATCTCGATGGAACAATAAACACCGTCAAGAACAAATAATATTGAATATGGTTTGTACCAGCAAAATGAAAATGAAACTCTTAAGTTATGTCGAATTTACAGTGATGATAGAGCTGCAAATCCTCTCTTTCAATTAATACCAAGTCTCAGTAAAAACGGGAGATAACCTTAATATTATTTGAAATAATTTAGTTGAGATAACTTTACTAATTTTTAGGTAAATCGTATGAACTTCTATTGTAAAGTGTATCGGTGGAACAATAAGCATAGTCAAAAACAACTAATATTGAATACTGTATGTATCAGCAATACGAAAATGAAACTCTTCTTAAGTTAGGTCGAATTTTCAGAGATGATTGAACTGCAAATCAGCTCTTTCAATCTATACCAAAGCTTAGTAAACGATAAATAACCTTAATATTTTAATAATTTAATTGCGATAACTAATTTTTAGGTAAATAGTAAATCATGTGGTGAACTTCTTGTGAAGTGTCTTGATAGAACAACATCGTCAAAAACAAGTAATATTAAATACTGTTTGTGCCAGCAAAACGAAAATGAAACTCTTCTTAAGTTACGTCGAATTTGCAGAGATGATCGAACTGCAAATCAGCTCTTTCAATTTATACGGAGTCTCAGTAAACGACCTCCAGCTAAATGTGTGGAACCGGTTTTTCAGCTCTCGTCTCTGAAAGCTTAATCGAACGTCACATAATGTCAAATACATTCATATTGTCAAGAACGAAGAGAGACGAAAATATAAAAAGATAGTGTACGCCGTTATTCAGCGTTTTCGAACAGTTATAGAATTAGGTCTATTTTTCACTTTGAAACTGATCTTGAGTCGTCGTTAAATCATTTTTGATAGGTTTATTGATTAATAACGTTTCTAGCTTGTTTTTTTTATCGTTGCATTGCGAGTTTAGAAATAGTTCTGGGTTTTGTTGTATTTTTGAACAAGTCTAATGTGTTCTTTTCCTTATATTTTTATATTTGATATCTTCTTTTTCTGTTTCATCAAGCAGTGTGTCATTGTCTTTAAGTATAGAATATTTTAATACAAATATGCACTTGTGTACACGAAATCCATCCAAATTCGGGTTATACATTAGACTTGCCAATGCATTTATTTTATCTCCCCTTTGTTCCTACAAACAAGGGGGACAGTGAACTTTCAAAATCCTCAAAATCGATTGAAAAATCGATTTTTTATTCCAGTAAAAATTAACTGATATCACTCTGTGCATAGCAGAAAGAATTTATCAAAAAATTGTGATTAAAAATAAAATAATAGTATTTTTGTTTAATAAATGACTGCTTCTCCATTTTTATGAACCGTATCCTTAAAAAGACATTGAAAACTTAAGGGAAATTGATAAGAAAATCGATAAAGATAATAAGTGTTTAAAAATTGAAATGATCAATATTACGATTAGGAATTAGAAAAATATTAATATTCTGTAAAACTTATGTTTTAATCTTTTCGTTTAAAGTTTTATCTTCATTTTGGGATATCTTTTTATTGTTGTTTATTTATTATTTTCATACTGTACTGAATCAGAAATTACAAGTTTAGGCTGTAATTTTTCAGATGAATACATGTGCTTTCGAAAGTAGTCTCCCCAAATATTAAAAACATACAAATTACATTCTGCAGTGCTCAGCTTGCTCAGGTTGTGTACTCATAATGAATCCAGTCATTGCGGAAATTTCTATTGTGTAAACGATCTGACTAGATCTAGGTGATAAGAATTTACTCGTATCTATCTTTCAAATCACTGTAGGCGTATTTAGTTTTTAAAGGAACAGTGGACTTTCAAAACAAACTTTTTACAGTTGTTATCTAATTGTTATAAAATGTGCACAGACTGTTTTGTACTAAATAGCCTATACATAAAGTTTGGTTCAAAACTGTTAAGTTGTGTGGAAGTTGTTACATAAACCGTGGTTGAAATTTTTTTGATAAATTATCAAAATTGATAGATCCCATGTGCATTAATTTTCCATCTATTGCCAATACTTCAATTCACATATTTATTAGTAAATAAAATGCTGTAAATCCAAAATTTGTAAATCAAATTAACTCTGCATTTTGTAAATGTGTCACTAAATTGTAAAGCAAAAAAAATCATGTACTGAAACACCTTTTGCTAAAACAAAGCATAGGTTAAGCAACATTTTAAACCAAAATTTCAAAATTTGGAAGCATGATGACATTCTCATTTGCACAAATATATTCAACAGGTTTCAACTATTATCGAAAACAAATATCAAGGAAATCAATTAAAACCTGATGAGTACAAAACATTTCGAAATCACAAGAATGTCAAAAAATTTCAATCGGAGAGAAACTTGCATTTGTTGTAAAGTTACTGTATTTATCTACTACATGTCTTATGCTGTATATGTCACTTCGTTAAGTTATCTTAAGTTAAAAGTATTTTTGCTATCCACGGAATTTGATTGATCATTTTTCACGTTAAAATAAAAAAATGACTTTTTCGATCGAATTTGGTGATTTTGAAATCTCATGTCCCCTTAAAGCTAATTAAAAACATACAAGTTTATTAAAAGTAAACATTTTTATTACTAAACAATATATATTTAGCCGTTTTATCACGACCGAACTTAAAGAAAATTTTCATAGTTTTCGCATTATTGTTACGATTATCCACACATTTCAAAGCCTTCTGCACACGTATTTTTAGCAACTGGAGGTTTGAGAATTTGAAACTAGGTCCAGCAAAAGACCGTCGTGTACACGGGAACTGGTGCACGTTAAATATATCGTGGCCTCAAACGTCCTCACGTTGGAGTGGGCAGAAAGTTTGGAGAGTTGGGTGCCAGCTCAGGTGTTCTAGTCGTGGCCCAAAATTTACGAGGCGTTGTCCTTGATCTTTCCCTTCGGAAATGATCCCGGACCATCGCCAATAGCCCGTTGCGTTGCTCCAGTGCGACGTTAATTAACTACCAACCTACGTGAACACGTATTTGAAAAATCAGTTCGTAAATTTCATATTCGACCCTAAAAACCGCAATAATCGTGTTTTTCAAACGCTTACACACCATCCAATCAATGAAAAACGCGATTAAAAGTTGATTTTAAAAAGACTGACTCGTCCTTTAAAAGCACGTTGTTTTTAATTATTTTGTTTCCGTGAATACACCTGCTTCAAAAACGAAGCTCAGCGAGCGTGAGAAAAAATTAAATTAACCTAGCGGGTTTTCTTGGAAATTCCCCTCCCCATGTAAACCAACCAAGCCACAAGTCGGTACTCTGAATTCCTCGAGTCTGGAGCCCTCACATGAATATTCATAAAGTTTTTAGAGCAGAAGTTTTCCTTCTATATTGACGGCCGAAATTAGAAGAAGTTAGCCCCAGGCTCCGCATTCCCCTCCGAAGTGATTTGGGCTTTGATGGGTTTCATACTTCCTAATTGCACCTTTACTTTTCCATCCTCAGAAAAAAAACCGCTCGCACTTTTTAAGAATCTCCGAAAATTTAATAAGTTGCGAAGAGTTTTTTAAGTGCCTTTTTTTTATTAAAATTAACCGTTTTCTTTTTTTAAAACTTGTTGCCTCATTCTCTTAATAAGCTGTTGGATATAAGATGCGTTTTTTTATTAGTGCGTTAAATAGCTTCTATGTGGCGGAAACCGGAGTGAAATGTTATCTACTTTAAATAGGTTTGATGTGAATTATTTCGTGTATGCAATAACGTGATTATATTGCTCATTTTCTTATAATAGAATCCTTTGAAATTATTCTGTTGGCCCATTTTGTAGAGCAGAATCTCTTAGAAAAATTCTATTGCTCTTTTAGTTAGAATGGAATCATTTGGAAAGATTATATTGTTCATTTTCTATACTAAAATCATTTGGAAACTTTAATCTGTTAAACCTCTGAGCGTCGTGAGATTTGCGAGTGGTGTGGTGTTGCTTTTGCCCCATAACACACTCAATGATTAAATAAACACATCTATTGGTTGAATGAATCACAAGAAAGATTCTATTGGTTCTTTTCTAGGAATAGAATCTTTCTTTGGGGCGATTATATTTGTCCTTTCCTTGAAATAGAATGCTTTGGAACGATTCTATTGGTCCATTCTGTAGAATAGAATCCTTTGGAAAGATTGTATTGCTCATTTTCTTGTAATGGAATCCTTTGAAACGATTCTATTGGCTCATTATATAGAATAGAATCCATTGGAAAAATTCTCCTTTCGTTAGAATGGAATCCTTTGGAAAGATTCTATTTCTCATTTTTTCTTATAAAATCATTTGGAAAGATTATATTGTTAATTTTCTTATAATAGAATCCTTTGAAACGATTCTATTGGCCCATTCTGTAGAATAGAATCCCTGGGGAAATTCTATTGCTCATTTCCTTTGAATAGAATCATTTGTAAAGATACTATTGGTTTAAAAAGGTCTGCAACAATCTCAATTTTCATTCATGGTTGCCCATTCTTTTATACAAATTTTGATTTATATGAAAGCTAAATTAATAGTATTAAAGAAAGATTTGCAAAAACGTAGCAGATAACACTTTTCTGTACTACAAGATAGATAAAATACAGCATTTGTAAAAACTTGAAGCATAAGTTTTACATCTGAAGTTAAGTATTGTGTATTGTGATAATTTCTACCGAAGAGTTTTTATATCCGTGTGCCTACACTATCAAATGTATTGAGAAACTTGAAGCGGATAAAAAACCTTTTTATGCGACAGGGTCATTAAAGAAAAGATATAGCAGCTGTAAAACATTCGGAGTATAAATTTTACATTTGGATTAAATATTCTGTATTATGATTGTTTCCATCAAAGAGCTCTTATATTTGTGTGCTCACACAATCAAATATGATGTGAAACTTCACGCAAAAAAATGGATAATAGATCTTTTTATGTTACAGAATCTTTATAGATAAAATACAGCATTTGTAAAAATTCCAAGTATAAATATTTCATTTGGATTAAATATTGTGTATTATAATCGTTTCCGCCAAAGAGCTCTTATATCTACACAATCGCCTACACAATCAAATATGCTATGAAACTTCAGGCAAAAAAGAAGCGGATAACAAAACTTTCTATACGATAGTATCCTTAAAGATATGATACAGTATTTGTAAAATATTTAAAGAGAGAGTATAAATTTTACAATTGGTTTAAATATTGTGTATTATGATTTTTTCCACTGAAGAGCTCTTATATCTGTGTGCCTACACAAACAAAAATATGATGTGAAACTTCAGGCCAAAAAAGTGGATAACAGATTTTTTTTGACAGGATCTTTATAGATAAAATACAGCATTTGTAAAAATTCCAAGTACAAATTTTTTGTGGATTAAATATTGTGTATTTTGATCGTTTCCATCAATTAACTCTTATATTTGCGTGCCTACACAATCAAATATTCTGTGAAACTTCAGGCAAAAAAGAAGCGGATAACAAATCTTTCTATACGACAGGATCTTTATAGATAAAATACATTAAAATACATTTACCAACTGATACTTCATTTGGTTTAAATATTGTGTATTATGATCGTTTCTACCGAAGAGATGATGAGATATTTGAGTGCCTCCACAATCAAATGTGATGTGAAACTTCAGGCAAAAAAGAGTGGATAACAGAATTTTTGACAAGATCTTTATAGATGAAATACAGCATTTGTAAAACATTCAAAGTATAAATTTTAAATTTGGAATAAATATTGTGCATTATGATCGCTTTCACCTAAGAGCTCTTATATTTATGTGCCTACACAAACAAAAATATGATGTGAAACTTCAGGCAAAAGAAAAAGTGAACAGATTTTTTGACAAGATCTTTATAGATAAAATACAGCAGTTGTAAAAAACTCCAACTACATTTTATGTGAATTAAATATGGTGTATTATGATCTTTTCTACCCAAGAACTTTTATATCTGAGTGCCTACACAATCAAACGAGTTGTGAAATTCGGTCTACGCTCCCTGGGAAACTGGGAAAGAAAATTATAGATTGCACGGTGCGCCTTCAAGTGTAACACATCGCTCGGAAAGGAAACGAGACATTTTACAACGAAAATGCATTTAAACACCAGATGAAGCTGGTGTTGAATAATTCAGCACTTCGCAGAATAATAACGGGGTTCTACTTTTATAAGACAAATCAAAACGTGTCCAGGGCTCATATAACCCCTATGGAATATGTTATGAAATAAAATATCTCGGGGTAGGCTTGAGGGAAATTCTTGAAATTTTATTTTTTATAATGGTAATGTGCTAGTTTTTCAAAATCACTGTTTTGGAAGGTATTAAATTTCCACAAAAGGTCGATAACAGTTGTTCTTTCTGTTTTGTTGTTGGAGTACCCACTTTAAGCCAAAGAGTTTATGAAGGTATTGAATTTTTATACAACGTCTATAACAGTTGTTCTGTCTATTTTGTTTGTTAGAGTTCCCACTTTAGGCCAAATATTTTTTGAAGTTATTAAATCTCCACACAAGGTCTATAACAGTTGTTCTGCCTACTTTGTTAGAGTTCCCCTTTAAGCCAAACAGTTTTTGAAGATATTGAGTTTCTATAAAAGGTCAAACAGTTGTTCCGTTTATTTTGTTTGTTAGAGTACCCACTATAGACCAAGCGTTTTTTAAAGGTATGAAATTTCATAAAATGTCTATAATAGTTGTCTGGTCTATTTTGTTAGATTTCCCATTTTAAGTCAAACTGCTTTTGAAGATATTAAACTTTCACAAAATTTCAACAGCTGTGTCTATTTTGTTTGTTCGAATACCTACTTTAGGCCAAACATTTTTAAACGTAATAAATTTCCACAAAAGGTCTATAAAAGTTGTTCTGTCTATTTTGTCAGCTAGAGTTCCCATTTTAGGCCAAATATTTTTTTAATTGATTTTAAAGATTATATAGAAAAGAATCGAACTTCTTATGGGGGTCTTGAAAGCAAAACAGATTTATTCACAAGATAAAAAATATATGGTTATATCCTGTAAGGGTTAAGATTCAGTATGATCAAAAGGAGACAAAAATTACCCGGTTATTCCATCCTTTAAGAAATTCGGGAATTGAATAATCCTCACCAAAGATGTTTTGCATTTTCTGTAGAGTGTTTTTCATTTAAACGCCAAATACGCAATAATTGTTCATAAATGTTTAATTTATTAAGTCCTCAAAATATCATTTTTTATTTTCTTTAAGGATATGTAGTTGTGTTGTTTCTTATTTCTCACACGGACTTGCAAGACCAAGTCCGTGAGTTCATGTACCTTCAAAAAGTCCAAGACGAGCATGGATTAATATACAGATCCTCTCCGGAGGATCCTTTGAATATATAAATCATGGGAATGTCTAAAAAAATTTTATTCTTTGATTCGGAAATAATTTTTGTATCTGGCTCATTATAATCCAATGGAGAAAAATGTTAAAGGTAGAACTGAAATTTGAGAGTAATATACACGCTTTAACCTACGGAATGTTGCGAGGAGATACCTCGTCCAAGATCTGATCAATTTTGCTAATGACGAGTTATCTCGTCCAAGATCTGGTCAATTTGCTAATGACGAGTTATCACGTCCTAGATCTGGTCAATTTTGCTAGTTACGAGATATCTCGTTGAGACAAAACTGCCCTATTACTCCAGGGGAATGAATATCCAAGTAGGAAAAATAAATTGCCTCTTGCCCAGAACTGGAGACAGTTTGGAACAAGTTTTTGCAACAGAGGCTGGCCACTACAAGACAGTTTTCGATGCGGAGGTAAACCACCAGTAGGATTAAAACTCTGAGGAGGCTCACACGCACATATCCGTTCTGCAACCTGTAGTTTTCTCTGCATGACTTCTATCAAGTTTTCACCTTCGCAATCAATAGAATCTTTCCTGGGATTCACATTCAACTAATAGATTTGGTTTTTTAGTCATGTGTTTGTTGTATGTTAAAAACAACCATACACTACTAGGAAATCTCGTGACGTTCAAAGGGTTAATATTGATGATACTGAATGGATTTTGCGTAAGTTAGTGCTGAGTTTTAGATTATTGATTTTGCCATAGGTAAGCGAATCTAGATTCGATAAAGCAATTTATTGTTATGTATTATTATTAAATATCGTTTTATTGATTCTTAACTTTTATTTTACGGTACGAGTCTTTGAAACGAACAGCGTATTCTTTTTTACTGCGCATTCCATACTGATTTATAAAAATAGAAGCCTACTAAACTTTTCCCAGGTGAAATGTGGTAAATTGTGAGAGTTCTTAGGTTGACGATGCTAAAACAGAAAAGAGTTTAGACTTCGTAAGAAGCTTAAATTAGAAGTTAAAATTGAAGTAGAAACTAGACAGCATCTTAGCACTTTTGTCAATTCGCAAAGCTTTCTTGACATTCATCTATTTTATTTACCTGTGCAAATACGACTGCTGCTTTATTTTGATAAGTGCTATTTTTGTTTGCTCTGATAATTGCCATTCATGTCGTCTTAATATTTAATATACGTTTCTAGTGTTTCCTTGTTTAACATGGAGCAAGCTTTTGTCTGATCCTGTTCCACCTAATTTGCCACTACATATTGCTACGGCAAATTTTCGAATTTTAGCTGGACACGACTTTTTTTAAGAGGACACTTACACCGCATCTGTGTGCATGCTTCTCCTGACTGCCCCTTTTGTTCGAAAGGAGCTTTATGGATTTTAGTTATCTTTTATCTTGTACTTTTTATCTGACGATCACATCTTAGTTGTCGACTTTTTTTAGCCAGGCTAATTTGCACTGGGCTACCCTAGAAAAGTATGGTACCTGGACTTTTTCTGACGTTGGAAAAAGTATGTTTCCACTGTTTTCACCTTAAACTAATTTTTGTGATTCACTTCTGTAAGCTTCGTATGGTACTTTTGTAGTGCCTTAGGAGACAGCTTATTATTCAATATAGGAAAATATGACTTACAAATTTGTTTTGTGTCAAACTAAGACGAGTTCTCAATATTCCAAGCAATTGTTATAAAGTCTTAATATTAGACTCTAAACTAACCGGAATTACGTTATACAGACGTACAATTAAAAGGCTCCTGGATAGACAATGATAAGTCACCTCCCAAATTTTTGAGACTGGTAATTTTTTCAAGTTTCAAAAAGTTCCAAAATTATAATGGTTTATCCCCTATTCAAGAGATCATCTCAAACTTTCAAGTATAAAGCACGCATTTAAATAATCAGAAAATCTTTTGACCCTCTTGAATATTTAATTTTAATTTGTTTCATTACAGAATTTCCATTCTGCGCCTTATCACTATGTTGTTCAGAGGCCTTCAATTAAACTGTTTACATAGATTTAGACGTTATTTCGGAATGGCTGTAAACCATTCGCTCTAATCCCGTCTTTACAAAGTAACTAATGAAATGCAATTTTTTTGCGTCAAATTATGAGAGAATGTCAAACAATTGTGATCGTCAACGCAAAGAGATGTTCTTTTTAATAGCTATCAAGACCATTAAACAATGATATTTCAGACTTTTAATAAAATAATGCCCAAAGTTTGTTATAATTTTGGGATAGCTGTAAGCCATTCCAACAAGTCAGCTCTTACTTAGCATGGTAAATACTTGATAACCCTTAAGGTTAAAAGGAACCCGTAACTAGATCCCAGCTAATGACCCAGCTTCTGTGTAACCATCACAGCCTCCAGAATTACAGGTAATTAAGCCTTCGTCACTCTATCAAAACGTACTGACATTAAACAATTAAATAATTTCCAAAGGTTGATATAATTTCGGAATCGTGGTATGACATTCACAACAAGCCCACTCTAATGGGTACGTGGTAACAAAGGAAATACTTGATAACCTAACTATCAAAACTTACTGACATTATATAATTAATTATCCAAAGGTTGATATAATTTCAGAATCGTGGAAAGCCATTCACAAGCCCACGCTAATGGGTACGTGGTAACAAAGCAAATACTCGATAACCCTCGACTTTAAAAGCAACCCATAATTAGATTCCAGCTAATGACGCAACTCCTGTAGTACCAACACAGCCTCCAGAAGTACAGACAGTTAACCCTCCTGGTGGTTGTCTCGACGAGGTATTTCGTCATTAGCAGAACTAACCAGATCTTGATGGACGAGATATCTCGTCATTAGAAGAAAACTAACCAGTTCTGATCTCGGCATCATCATAAAAAATATCTTCGCAATATCTTGATGACGAGATATGTCGTCATTAGAAAAATTGGTCAAGTCTTTATGGATGAGGTATCTCGTCGAAACCCCTTGGAAGGTTAAGTCTTTGTAACTTTCAAAACTTACTTACATTGTACAATTAGATAAACTTCGAAGATTGATTTTTTCGGAAATGGTGGTAAGGCATTCACAAGCCCACTCTTGTACCATGTGTTGATGAAGGAAATACTCGATAACCCTCGAAGCTAAAAGCAACCCGTTATCAGATTCCAGCTAATGACGCAGCTTCTGTCGTACCATCACAGCTTCCAGAAGTACAGGTAGTCTACGTAACTATCAAAACTTAGACATACAATTAGATAATTTCCTAAAGTTGATATAATTTCGGAATCGTGGTAAGCCATTCACAACGAGCCCATTCTTGCATCACGTGGTAACAAAGAAAATACTTGATAACCCTCGACGCTAAAAGCAACCCGTAATTAGATCTCAGCTAATGACGCAGCTTCTGTAGTATCACCGCAGCCTCCAGAAGTACACAGTCAATGTCAAGTACTCTTGTGCAAAATCCCTCCAAGCGTAGCCGCGTTTTTGAACCTCCGAAATCAAATTCCCTGAACCCTTCCTAAGGCGATGGCAAAAACCCTCGTGAAGTGTTCAGTTACTAAAAGAGCCGGTCAGTTCTCAAAGCTATCACTTTCCCCTACCCTGCTTCAGGCCGGCCCAGACGGAGCGAGGTTCGTTTGGTCCTGATCACAAAAGGGCAGTGCTCATCAGCGGTTCTCGCCGGTGCAGTTCACTTATAAATAACCACACCCAAAGAGTCTCGGAGAGCCATACGCTTTAACCCAGATATCGACGATCTCGAGCTCTCGAGTCTGGAATGCTGAGAGCGGATTGAATGGCTTCTCCAAGCGCGGTGATGTTTATGAGCAGCTTATCGTCATCTCAATGGGCTTTGTTAATACATCACTGATGAGTGAGAAGCGTTATTTGCAATTAATCATCTTAATGGAAACTGAAGATCTCGTGGCGGTGATGTGACATCGATTCAGGTTGCTCTTCCTTTTTGCGAGTGTTGTAGATTGTAGAGTACCGGTTATCCGAACGCCGGCTTAAGCGAAAGTTCTTGAAATGACGTTTGTTTTTAATGCTGGGGCATGCTCATAAAATATGTTGCTGGCTAATTTATTGAGTGATAATGCGCATAGTAAAGTAATAAAATATGTAGGACAGTACAGGGTTCTCACTCTTCGAATTAAACAAGAATTGCGACCTTTTAAGGGCATTTACAAGGCTATTTTTCAGTTTTTAAGACTACATTTCACACAATATACATATATATGCATCTACATATCTGTTTCATATCACCAGATGAGAAATAAGAAATTAATTTCCTATCTAAAAATTGACAGTTTTTTCTAGATGGCAGAACTTCGGGTCATGGATAAAGTAAAAGCCCCATTAGTATCTATATATGACTATACAAATTGTCGGCTTAAACAGAAACTCAAAAACTGGCAAAAAATGTTTTTCACTGTACATCTAAAAAAGTAAACTTAGTTTTAGAAAATAATAATAGGAATTTGATAGTATATATCTTTTAAACGGATTGAAAGATTATTATGTATTCTTAACCATCATGAAAATAAGCTTTTATCGTCTCCGAAAGAATCAGTTAATGAGTTTCTGCATTAAGCCGATGATATTTGTTGCATATCTCGCCAGATCAGGAATAAAAAATTACTTTCTATCTAGGAATTGATAGTTTTATGAAGAACTTTGAGTCATAAAGGCATGCCCTATCAGTACCTAAATGTGAATATAAATATTGTTGATTTAGAAACTCATTAACTAACAAAAGGTTTTTCACTGTACATCTAAAAATATAGACTACTAGTTTTTAAGTAAAACACATAATAGGAATTTGATAGTGTAATTTTTAACCATCTTGAAAATATGCATTTAGCGTCTCCGAAAAGGAGTCAGCTAATGAGTTTCTGCACTAAGTCGATGATATTTTATTGCATATCTCGCCAGATCAGGAATAAAAATTCATTTTCTATCTGGGAATTGATAGTTTTGTGTAAGAACTTTGAGTCATAAAGGCCAATGCCCCATCTGTATCTACGTACATGTGCATATTTTTTTGTCTCCTTGTTTCTAGATAAGAAATTAATTTTCATTTCTTATTAAGAAATTGAGAGTTGTGTAAGAACTTTGGGTCCCAAAACCAATGCCCCATCTGTATCTATATGTGCATATACGCATTTTGTTTCATGTCCCCAGATCACGAATAAAAATTTATTTCCTATTTAGAGACAGGGAAACAAAAATTATGAGTACTTAGAGGGGTATATACTGACGGGGCATTGGCATTGGTTTTGCGACGCAGATTTTACACAAAACTATAAATTCCTAAATGGGAAATAAATTTATTTCTAATCTGGCGACATAGGAAACAAAATATGCATGGATAGATAGGGATGGGACATTGGTTTAGTGACTCAATTTTTACGCAAAACTGTCAATTACTTATAGGAAATACATTTTTATTCATAATCTGGCGACATACGAAACAAAATATGTCCATGTAGGGCATGTAGGTATATATGCACATGTAGGATGGGGCATTAGTTTTGTGACCCAAAGTTCTAACCCAAAAGTGTCAATTCCAAGATAAGAGTTTTGTGTGAGAGCTCCGTGTCCCTAGACCAATGCTCCATCAGTACTCAACATATTTACTGACAATTAATAATCCAGCCTTCTGAGAACCAACAGCAAGCGAACCCAAATTTCACATTAGTCCCTCTGTAGGAATGTGAAATTGAGAGAACCGTATGTCGGATCCACATATCTTCCGTCGGAGTGTTAGGAAATTCTTTTGACCTCTTGAATATTTTATTTTTAATTTGTTTCATTACGTAATTTTCATTCTGTGGCTTATCACTGTCACCGGGAGCCCTTATTAAATCGTTTCCAAAGTTGAGACGCGTAATTTCTGAACGTCTGTGAACCGCTCAGTCATTCAATTTGTCAGCTTTTACTTTACGAAGTAACCAAAGAAATGCATTTTTTTTTATCAAATTATGAGAATGTCAAGCAATTGCGATCGTCTACCAAAGACAAATTCGTCTTAATAGCTATCAAGACAATCATAATGATATTTCAGACTTAATAAAATAATGCCCAATGTTTGCTTTAATTTCGGGATAGCTGTAAGTCGTTTCAAGTCCGCTCTTTTTTGCTTTGTATAGTAAATACTTCATAACCCTTAAGGTTAAAAGCAACCCATAATTAGATCTCAGCTTCTGTCGTACCATCGCAGTCTCCATAAGTACAGTCAACTAAATCTTCGTAATCTCTCTCTCACCAAGACTTACTGACTCAATTAAATAATTTCCTAAGGCTGATATAATTTCGGAATCGTTGGTCAGCCATTCACAACAGGCATATCCCTACTGGCAATAAATAAGCCAATCTTCTGAGATAGGTGAAACCAATTCTCGTATTAAGTCTCTGAAGGAGTGAGAAGTTGATAGAGGACAGTACTTCCGGTCCTTCTTTTTGAGTGCCAGGAAATCTGTAATATACGTTACATGAACGTATGTACAGATTTCCTGGATGTAATATATTTTGTACAGGGATATAATTGTATTTCACAGGGATGTAATGCAATATGAATGTATAATACTTTGCACATGGATATAATGTAATCTGAATGTAGAATACTTTGAATCGGATGTAATGTAATCTGGATGTAAAATATTTTGTACTGGGATATAATGCACTTTATAGGGATGTAATGTACTCTGGAGGATGTATAATACTATGTACAGGGATATGATTTATTTTACAAGGGTGTAATGCAATCTGGAATACTTTGTACATGAATGTAATGTAATCTGAATGTAAAATACTTTGAATCGGGATGTAATGTAATCTGGATGTAAATTACTTTGTACAGGGATATAATGCACTTTATACACACACAGAGATGTGATGTAAAATATTTTGTACTGGGATATAATGCACTTTACAGGGATGTAATGTACTCTGGAGGATGTATAATACTTTGCACATGAATGTAATGTACTTTACAGGGATGTAATGTACATTACATTCCCGGACTTTTACTTTACCCAGATGTAATATAAACTGAATGTAAAATACTTTGTACAGGGATGTAATGTAATCTGAATGTAAAATACTTTGAATCGGGATGTAATGTAATCTGGATGTAAATTACCTTGTATAGGGTTATGATGCACTTCATACACACACAGGGCTGGGATGTAAAATATTTTGTACAAGGATGTAATGTACTTAGATGTAATGTAATCTGGATGTAAACTACTTGTACAGGGATGCAAAGCAATCTGGACATAAAATACTTTATCATCATTTTAGACACGTAAATTTGGTTTCGGTCAGAGGGCGGCATCAGCCTCACTAGCAGAGGTCCCAGAGTCTAGCTTCGCCTCTGATGAGAACCAAGACCAAGCGAACCCTAATCTCGAACCAGTCCCTCTGTAGGAATGCGGGAAAGGACCGTATGTCGGGTCCACATACCTTCCGTCGGAGTGCCAGGAAATCTGGGGAGAGGCAAAAGAGGGAGGACTCTCCCTACAGAAAAAGAGGGCCTCGTCAACAATTTCTACATGTTTCTACCCGATTCATTTCACGGTATGGGCCTCTGACCTCTGCGCTGGGGATGCGGCAGTTATTACTATGCCATCAATCTCTGCCCGCCATTTTTGGGGCTGGATTGGTTAAGCTCTATCTATGTAAAGATAGAAGAATCCCACCCCCTCGCCTGAGTATATTTAGAAACACTCGCGTCTGGCGGGTTTTAACCCTCTGAACGTCGCGAGGTTTACGAGTAGTGTAGTGTTGCTTTTACCCTACAACACACTCCATGACTAAATAACCACATCTTTCTAAAGAATCTGTGGATTCTTTAGAAAGATTCTATTGGACCTTTCCTTGGAATATCATTTTTCTTTGGAACGATTCTACTGGCTCGTTTTGCAGAATGGATTTATTTGGCAAGATTCTATTGGCCCATTCTGCAGAATAGAATCCGTTGGAAAGATTTTATTTCTCCTTTCCTTGGAATAGAATCCTTTGGAAACATTCTGTTGTTCATTTCCTTAGAATATAATCATTTGGAAAGATCCAATCCGTTCTTTCTTTAGAATAGAATCCTTTGGAATGCTTCTATTGTTCAAGAGATGGTCAAAATTGGTTAGACGTCATGCAGGGAAGACAGCAGGTTGCAAGGTGGAATTATGCATGTGAACCCCTCAGGGGGTTAAGTAGCTTGGGGAGTAGAAACCCATCAAACTGTATTCGATCCGTGTTCTGCCGTACTTGTCTTGATGTTAGTATCTTCACGGTTTGTGTGTCTTCTGGACCTTGCTCAATGAAGCCAAACTAAACCAAATTTTGTCGCTTTTGGCCCTGTCACACAGCCGTATGTGACAAAACATGCGACACACGCATGCGTTTTCCGTTTCTGTACCGAAAACATGTCGGTACGCATGCGTATTTCAGCCATTTTAGTGTCGCAGGACGATGTGGACCAATGTGTCTCTTTCCTTAGAGTTATAGATTTTTAAAATCGTGCGTGCAAAAGTGTCGGATTCCTCATAACCAGGTGGCCAAAGCCACTCCTAGACCTTAGGAAAGTAGAAATACCCTAATTTATAATTCATCTCTTTAACCCTAAGGGCTTCACACGTTCTGAAAAATCTGAAGTCTTCTTTGCATGACTTCCAGTCAGTTTTGACCTTTTTGAATTTTTCTTATGATTTTCTCTATCAATAGATGCAACAGCAACTTACTCAAGCTGTATGAATTGTGTTAAATCACACATTCCTTGAAGATTTCTATTGTAAAAGACAATAAAGAAATAATTGTATGAAATGCTGCGTAAGAAACAATGATTTATTTAGCATTTCACTCAACACACCAAACACCATCTGCCTAGAAATAGCAGCTCGGCAAGACAATAGACAAAGGCCAATCTGAAAAGATGGGTCGTCTTTTCTCAAACAGCATATGTACTTTCCATTTTTTATAATTAGCTTTTTATCCTTTATAGAAACTTTATTTCCCAAGTTAGAAAAAGTTTAAATGGTATTTACAGTACTCATACACGTGTTGCGTTTTTATTCAATGTGATCTATTAAGTCTTATTGAAAAGCATATTGCTAAGTCGTTCGAATCTGAAATTATATTGTGTTTCTACGTACAAAAGAGACAATTCAGATGCTTTGCCAATTGGGATAAGATTGAAAAGTAGTTTTGAAGTTTGAGAATTTTAAATTTCAATGATCGCTACTTAGACTTCAAAAGTTACTTTTCAATCTAATTCCAATCAGCAAACCGTCGGAACTGTCCCTTTTACACGCAGAAACATGATATAACTTCAGATATTAGTAATATGCTATGGTAGAACTATTCAAGAATAGTGGTAACACTATTCAAGAACATATTTGATCTCGCGTTTCTTGTGACTTACTTCTGTCCTGATGATAGTGGACATCTTGATCCACCAAAATGGCCATTGATGGTGCATTTGTTTTGCATTGACGGAGTTTTTAAATCGTGATCATTGTTTTGAAGGTTTTTCCAACTTTTTTGCTATCAAAAATTTAAATCTGTATATTAACCCTCCTGATGGTTGTCTCGACGAGGTATCTCGTCATTAGCAAAACGGACCAGATCTTGAAGAACGATTCATTCATTCGAAGTCATTAGAAGTAAACTGACTAGATCTTGATCTCGCCATTATCAAGAAATCGTCAATATCTGGATGACGAGATATCTCGTCATTAGAAAAAATTGATCAAATCCTGATGGACGAGATATCTCGTCTAAACCAATTGGAGGGAAAAGAGACTAAAAATGGATAGCAACTCCTTTCATATCACCACTTCCATATTTAAATAAGAAACTGGACCCACTTTCGCGTTCCTTGCCAATGTTTACTAACTTCCTCCCAGCAAAAGGTTTTCCGTGTACACACATAACTCCCGCTAGTAGGATGAAATTGATAAAAGCACACTAATCATCCACAGCATCCCTTTTAAGCAAGTCTCATTTGGGACTATCCTCAATTTAGGAAGCATCCCCAGTGAGTGGGCGGTCACTCAATACAAAGGCAACATGTCTGTGATCCTTTTTCCCATCCTTTTTTGCTCTTGGTCTTCAATCTTCCAGTCACCAGTTGACGAGAGAAAACATTCATAGTCCCTTAATTCAATCACAATTATGGACAGTACCTTTAGAATAGGGATGAAGACTCGTTAAGGCCAAGGGATTCACTGCGATTTATGGGAGAGCCGCCAAAAAACATGAAAGTTATCTATCATATTATATTTCATTTTTTGATATTTATCGTATATTGTTACAAAGAAAGATAATTTGTGCGTGAAAGTAAATAAAGAACTTAATTTGATGCTTGACGTTGCATTGAATTAACAGTTCTTTTAATATTTGGTTCGATTTTTGCAGTAGCCAAGCGAAAAATTGATTCTAAATTTTCATTAGTCAAGAGGTTCCTATTTTTCGATTTGTTAATATTCATGGAATGGGGTGCCAGCTCAGGTGTTGACCTCGTCATCTGACCGTGATTCAAAATCACGAGGCTTTGTTCTAGGATTGAGACTGGACCTCCTTGAGATTGATCCCGGACCCAAGGGGTCTAGTCTCTAATAGCCCGTTGTGTTTCTCCAGTGTTACGTTAATTAACTACCTACCTACCTTGTAAATATTTATGACTGACAAAGCTTTTTCACACATATATGTTGACCCAAAGAGACTTGGCATTTAAATGCATTATCTAACAACGGTTTGTAATTGTTTTTATCTTTGACATAACGATAGAAGTTAAATAAATTGTCTTCATTTAAGTCGCAGGTTCTCATCCTTTTGCATGTCGATGAGTTCAAGCTTTACTGATTCGGGTGCATTTTTGGCCTCAGATGAAAATTACTCATGTTTGTCACCCATAGGTAACAAGCAACCATATTAACAAAACTAATCTCTCCAAACCACCAAACCAAAATCTTGTGGTTTGGAGAGATTGGTTGTTTAATTGATGAATTCATTTTTCATAGATATTATGTATGAATCGATGCGCCTGCATGAATTAATGGGTAAAAGCACTCTAAATGTTGAATCTTATCACCCCAAACAAATCAATTTTTGCACGAGTTTTTTTGGTGCTATTTTCTTTTCGACAATGAATGCCCCGACTGCGCGACCAGGATGAAAATTACTCATGTTTATCACCCATGCTGGACATAGGTAACGAGCAACCATAATAACAAAAACCAATCTCCCCAAACCACCAGACCAAAGCCGCAGAACAGCATCCGGTAGGTAAAAACGAACGTTCTTTTCTATTTTAATTCTTGTCGCAAGGGTACTGACACATCGTGATGCATCACCTTCACGACATTAATCCTTCGCTCACTCTATAAAATGAATCCGGAAATTTGAAAAACTAATTTAGACTAGACTGTTTCTTGCTGACAACGCAAGTGAGCGGCATCATTCCTGTCCCAAATCCCCTCTCTTGCGCAAATCATGCCAATAATTTATTACCCCTTGAACTCCTGTTTCGAAGCCAGAGGTTCCGGGAATTTCGCTTCTAGGCACTGGACGTAGGAACGGGTTCCCAGGATCTATCAACATTTAGACAGTCGCCATTTCTGGAGAAGTTCCGCAAAACTCAACTCCTTTGCCTCGTCGAACAGACCCTATTCATGTCTACTTTGATCTCCCTACCGAGATAAATGAAGGCTTCAATTTAAGTGTTGTCTAAGAATTGTTATTGTTTAGTTTACAGTTGCTTGGTTTACCTTGTTAAGTTTACGGTAACATAGTTTACATTGTTAATTACGCAGTTACATAATCACATTGTTAAGTTTGTAGTACGTTGTTAACATTGCTAATTTCTCAGTTACATAGTTCACATTGTTAAGTTTACAGGTACATAGTTTACATTGTTGAGTTTACTGTTAAATGGTATCATTATTAAGCTTACAGTTAAATAATATCATTGTTAAGTTTACAATTATATAGTTTACATTGTTAAGTTTGCAGAGTATGGTTTATTATTGCATTTGTATTTCTTTTATTCCGTTTTTAAAGCATAAAATACTACTCTAGTAACTGATTGGCTTACTGTTTTGTGATTTAGGTTGAGTGTTTTGGGCCTCAAATTTATTTAAATTTCACTTTATCTTATCCGTAAATTTAAATTTATCTTGAATTTATGACCATGAAACATTTTAAAATAGCTCCTACCATCGAGATAAAAGAAGCCTTCAATTTAAATTGTTGCCTAAGAAACCTCGTTATTGTTAGTTTACATTGTTAAACTTATTTATATAATTTGGATTGTTAAGTTTAAAGACTATGGTTTTATTATTAGTATTAGTATTTCTTTTTATTCCGTTTTTAAAGCATGGTACATGGAATATTGCTCTAGTAGCAGATTAGCTTACTATTCTGCGGTTTGGGGTTTTAAATTTACTTAAATTTAATTTAATCTTAAGTTTAAATTTATCTTAAATTTACGACTATTTGAGACATTTTAAAATGCCCTCTCTACCGAGATAAATGACTTCTATTTAAACGTTACCTAAGAAACTTTGCTATTGTTTAGTTTGCAGTAACAGTTTACATTGTTAAGTTTACAGTGCATGGTTTGCATTTTTCAGCTTAGAGTGCGATTTACAACTGGTATTTGTTTTTCTTTTTATTCAGTTTTTCGAGCATAGTATATGAAATGTTGCTCTCATATCGGTTGACTTATTGTTTTGTTGTTTGGGTTGAGAGTTCGGGCTATCGTACCCTTAATTTACGACCATGGTGCATTTTAAAATCATGGCTTACAACTGGGCTCGCTAGTGGTTGGCATGATATCTATAAAACTATCGGATTGATCAACTTGAAAATTTTACATGTCGGTCAAACATCCTTTAATCGTTTGATGAACCAGAAAAGCCATATGTAAAGTTTCTATATTTTTATAGCAAAAAACTCGGTTAAATGCTTGAGCTAAATCGCTGATTTTGGACTTGACAAGTCACCAGTTCCTTTGAAATTTTATAAAAAAATTTCTGGTTCATCAACATGTGTACGAAGTAAAACGCCATTCACTTTTTTGTTTAACCCTCCAAGTGGTCCGGTCGAGATATCTTGTTCATCAAAATCTGACAAATTTTGCTAATGACGCGATCAGGGAACTTCGCTCGGCGTCTCAATCAAGGAGAGTTTGCAAGTGTGATTTTTCATGGAAATGACGAAAATATTTTTTGAATACCTTGAAATAATAGATAGACGTAAACAATTTGGAATTATTGGATTGCGTAGTTTCGTCAGTAAAAAATCCCTACAGAGCGGTAATTTTAGCAAAAAAAAAATAAAATCCCACTTAGCAAACCATTTAGGAGCCCGATCGTCGTACACAATTAAGTAATCCGTGCAGATTAAACTACTTTTAACCCTCTGAAAGGAAAATTCTTTGGAGCATTAACAATGATCCACTCAACAACTTCAAAACACCGTGCAACGTGTATATTAATTATTACTCTGTACTACTGTGTTCCCAATTCCTCTCCCCTTTCACCACATTTTTCACTTGATGTTATCTTGTGTTTGGAGCAGCTTTTCCTAATATAGCCCTTGCGCCATAAAATACCAAAGCAACCAACAACCAACCAAAAAGCGAGGTAATTTTTACGAAAAAAATTGAAAATCCCACTTAACAAATCATTTAGAAGCCCATCGTAGTACACAATTAAGTAATCCGTGTAAATTAAGCAACATTTAACCCTCTGAAAGGAAAATTCTTTGGAGCATTAAGAACGATCCACTCAACAAGCCTCCAAACACCGCGCAACGTGTATATTAATTATTTCCTTTCTCCTTCACTTATTTACAACCACTCCCTTCAATCACCGCTGCAAATGATCTAATTTGCGACATCGGGGGAGAGGTGACGGAAGTCAGTTAGGCGATTATGAGTCTTAATCAAAATTCTTCAGCAAATTCCGATCTTACGACGAGGCAGAGATCACCTAGGAGCACTTTCTTCTGCCATGCGAATCCCAGAAAAGAAAGTCAAGCAATTGAACGAACTGTTTGAAGAAACTAGGGGGAGTAAGTGTCAAGACGAAACTCGCTGGGTTATTAATCATCATGATTACTTTAAATGAAATAGGCCGACAACCAGTGACATAATGTGAACTGTAATAATTAATCACGCTCTCTGATCAAAGGGGTCATTTGCATGTTGAGTTTCAGACTCTGGGGAGAGGGAGATTTTTCGATTTGCTAATCTACTCAATTTGCATACATTTTTAACGCGGGAAGTAAAGATGAGCAGTATCGTGTAAACTTTTCTGACTGAATCTAAGACTTGAACATATTTTGAGTTCAGTAAAAGATAAAAACCTAGCCAAAATAGTAACTAAATATACATAAATCTTATTAAAAAAAACGGTGGATATTAAACGAGCGAGTAGTAGCACCGCTGTTTAAAGATGGCGTCTTTTAACTCGAGCATTATTTTGTCCTGAAAATTGTGAATGTGTTGTTCCACAGCAATAGCTATCAACCATTTTAGTGTTTTTGAGCTATCTTTATTAGTTTTTTGGTAGTAGCAATTAGACGTGAACCCATTTTAAGTCAAGTAAAAGATTAAAACCTAGCCAAAATAATAGATAAATATATAAAAGCTTCGAAAATCGGCACCACTATTTAAAGATTGTGTCCTTCAACTCGAGTTCCATTTTTGTAAAGATGATGGTGGACGCATTGTTCCGCAGCGCAATAGTTATCAAACCGTTTGTATTGTTTTTACTAACAGTTTTGTAGTAGTAGTAGTTAGAGTTTAACAAAACATATTTGAATTGAGTAAAAGATAAAACCTAGCGAAAAATAATAGTTAAATATACAAAAGCTTAAAAAGTGACGGATATTAAAACAAATCGAGTGGTGACAACATTGTTTAAGGATTGCGTAATTAAACTCCAGTTTTACTTGTATTTTATTTTTGTTCTGATGATGGTCGACGTGTTGTTCTGCAGTAAAAGCTATCAGCCATTTTATTGTTTTTACTATCTTTATTAGTTTTTAGTAGCAGTAGTTAGACTTGAACAAATTTTAAGTTGAGTAAGAGATGAAAACCTAGCCCAAATAATACTTAAATGTACAAAAGCTTTAAAAAAACCGATGCATATTAAAAGAGTGAGTAATGGCACCTCTGTTTAAAGATTATGTCCTTCAACTCGAGTTTCATTTTTGTCCTGATGATGGTGGACGTGCTATTCCTTATAATAGCTATCAACCACTTTATTGTTTTTACTATCTTTATTAGTTTTTAGTAGTAATAGTTAGACTTGAAGAAAATTTAGTTAAGTAACAGAAAAAAAACCTAGCCAAAATAATAGTTAAGTAACAGAAAAAACCTAGCCAAAATAATAGTTAAGTATACAAAAGCTTCAAAAAACGACGGATATCAAAAATTGAGTGGTGATAACACTTAAAAGATTAGGTAATTAAACTCGACTTTTTCTCATATTTTATTTTTGTTCTGATGATGATGGACATGTTGTTCCGCAGTAAAAGTTATCAGTCATTTTATTGTTTATTCTATTCTGATTTAGTAGCTTTTAAAGTTTTTAAATTTTTATCTACATTTTGAATTGTTGTTGGGCACTAGGAAATATATAAAATGGTTAATAGAGTTTAATATTACCGTATATGTTAGAATCTCACCTAAATTTGGATTTATTGACTATTGATCACATAAATATATATTCGATGTGAACTTTTGTGTTAATCAAAAACACACTTATATACACTTTTTATTTTAATTCATATTAATTTTAGCTGTTAATTTTAAATGAGCAATATATCAAAAACTGAAACACTCCTAGTTTTACTTTGTGTGTAGTATTGGTAACAATGTTGTGTTACCAAGTGTTTTGGGAATAATAAATAACAGGCGAAACTAACTACTAAATTTTATATTATTTTGCTTGAGCATTATGACTAAATTCCTGCTCATGATTGGTTTATTCAATGACAGTTCAATGAAGAATCCATTGTTCTTCAAAACCACCAATTTCCCGTTAGTACGATCAATTGTACGATTCCATTAACACGGGATAACTTCGATTTCAAATGAAATCGTTGATTCAATTCTGGAGATAAAATAATCATTCAAATCATTCATTGACTTATAAAGATTTAAGAAGAATCTATTGTTTTTCAAGATCATCAACTTCCCGCCAATACTATCAATATGTATGATTCCACTAACACGGGACAGGATCAATTTCGAAAGAAATCTGTTGATTCAATTCAGGAGATAAAATAATCATTAAAGTAATTCATTGACTTATAAAGATTTATAAGATCCATTGTTATTCAAAACCATTAACTTTCCGTTTTAGTGCGATCAATTTTGTACGATTCCACTAACACGGGACAGCTTCAATTTCAGAAGAAATCTGTTGATTCAATATTCAGGAAATAAAATAGCCATGCGAATCCGTCATTGATCCAATAAAGATTTAAGAAGAATCCATTGTTTCTACAACCATCAACTTCCCGTCAGCAACAATCAATTTGTATGATTCCACTAACATGAGACAGGTTACATTTTCAAAAAAATCTATTGATTCAATTCAGGAGATAAAATAGTCATGCGAATCCATTAGCGATTCAATAAAGATTTAAGAAGAATCCATTGTTCTCCAAAAGGTAACATCAATCTCTTGTTTGTACCACCAATTTCTACGATTCCACTAACAGGGTATAAACCTCGATCCAGCAAAAATCTGTTGTGATTCAATTCAGAACTTCCCTCACCTTGCCACGGTCGATATGTAGCAGCAGACGGTTTGGAAGAAGAGGTCTCGACAATAGAAGCCCATCCCACTTTAATCAACCACAAATAGGGGTATTTTCTCTCCCGTTGCAGTTTGTGCCGTAATTGTGGGTAATCCATTGTTATTGTTGTGGTTTTTCTCTTTTTCTTTCAACGCTATCTTTCTCTGGGTTGACAGGCTCTAGACAATATCTTCCGGCTGAATCTTGTTCTTTCTTGTGCCACTCCACTTCTTTTACCTCTTACAAAACACCTAGTGATTGTCCGCGACAAAATGGAAGATCTTTTTCGAATGTGTTACCCACCCATGCATAGTGCCTTGATTGCTTAAGAACGAAGTGGAGAGTGACCAATCAAAAACGCTTCTGTAACTCAAATAATTTCAAGGATATAAAAACTTCGAAGTCCGTGTGTTATTAAATATCCATTAATTACGTCTGTCAAGGAATTTATTCTCATGTTTTCATTTAAAAACACTTGAAGAAATAGACGGTTTTATTGAAGATAGCATTCATTCATAGATTGTTTTGTGTTAATATTGAGTTGTTTTATAACTGTTCTTTATTGAAGAGGTTGGTTGGGTTACTTTTTAGGACAACATTTAGCCAAGCTGCACCAAACAGAAGACAGAAAATTTAAAACAAATTAAGAAAACTAATACTTAAAATTCAGTAATTTATGATTATGAAGTTACTTGAGGTATGAAGTCTGGATATAGTTTGTAAAATGGATGTCAGTGATAAATAAAAATAAATTTATGTGGTAAAGATCTTCTAAAAGGTCTCCCTTTAGGTTGTTTTTAAATTTTCAAATCGTAATTCCTATGGTTATTAAAAACGTGGCATTCACTGTCAAAATGTGTCCAACAAAATTACTATAAGTTCGACACAATGCATTAGGTTCTCAGAGTACTGTCTATATGTATAATGCTTATGACCCATGCAAAGTTTTTTCAACTGTCCCTAGTTTTTTGCTATTTAAATTTGTATTGTGGAATTCTGCAATTGATGGTTCGATATCACGAAGTTATTAAAAAGGTTGAGTATTGAAACAATTAATGTAGATTTCAACAGTTAAAAAGTCATATTTTAAGCGAGTTAGAAACAAATCTCCAAATTGTATTTGCCTATGGTTATTGAAAACTTGACATTCACAGCCAGAATGTGTCCAGTAATAAAATTACTATAAGTTCCACAAAATAGAACAGGTTCTCTGAGTAATATCTATATGTAAAATACTTAAGACCTATACAAAGTTTTGTCAGTTGTACCTCAGTTTTTCTACTTAAATTTGTATTGTGGAATCCTGCAATTGATATTTGGAGTTAAAGAGGATGTTGGGTATTGAACTGTTTAATGTAGATTTCAACAGTTAAAGAGTCACATTTTAACCCTCCTGATGGTTGTCTCGGCGAGGTATCTCGTCATTAAAAGAAAACTGAACAGATCCTGAGGGACGAGATATCTCGTCACTAGAAGAAAACTGACCAGATCTTGATCTCGTCATCATCACAAAATCGATAATATCTTGATGACGAGATATCTCATCATTATCAAAATTGGTCAGATCTTGATGGACGAGATATCTCGTCGAAACCACTCAGAGGATTAAGCGAGTTAAAAACAAATCAATTCAAATTTTAAAAATTGGGAGCTATACGAATACGAAAGAATGCATGCCCAGTCGATAGGTTAGTTTTAGGTGTAATATGCTTTTAGACTTAGAATTTTCATTTATAAGAAAATCACTCACTTATTAGTCTTGTGTGAATATAGAAAGGGAAGAATGAAAAATGTTTAAGTCGGCATTAAGAGAATTGATGTAACAAAATCAAAACATGTTAAACGTCTTTATTTTCAATTTTCATATAAAAACAACTAATCGAATTATTTTTTGAGGCATGAATATTTCTGGATTTTTATTCAATAAAATTAACAAATAAAGCATGAATGGGGATACTTAAACCGAACTTAAACTAATGTTAAATAGTTTAATAATGCTCCCCATACGGCATTGCTAAGTAACTAGACATAATTTTTATAAGTTTCGATAAAGTTAAGAAGATAGAATTTGATAAAGTTGCATAAGTCAAAAATATTTTTAGGATCTCAATTTTCCGAAGCATATAAGATTGAATCTAATATAGTCAATATTGTATTAAACACAAATCGTTCCCTTACAGTTTAAGTGGCCTTGCCCATTGTACTAGCAACCTGCGGGTGGTAGGTGGTGAAGCTTCGATTGCAGTGACTAACACTGGGTGTATTTCTCTCTTATGTGGTAGTAAAACTCTCTTGTGTGTATATGTCTGTCTTGCTTTTGGCACAGTTTGACCAAAATGATCCATGCTCCTTAATTTTCTGCCCAACCAACCCTTATTGTATAAGCAACTAAAAACATTGATATTTGTTTTTTTATGAAATTATAAAAGCGAAAAATTATTTTCAAAAAATTCAATACTGATTCAATAGTAAGTTTCAGATGATTCGACTTGTGAAATTCCGATCGAAATGAGTAAAATCCCAAACCTCATATTAAATGCGCATTAGTGCAGTATGGGTATATGCAAGCTATGTATTACAGGTAGGTAGGTATTTTAATTAACGCCACGCCAACGTGAGGACATTTCAGGCCACGGCAAATTTAACGTGTACCAGCCCCCTTTGTACACCTGTTTGCTATATAATGCGGAAACTTGGGAATCTAGGAAAATAATGTTTACAAAAGGAAATTGAAGATAAAGTATATTTAAAATGAAGATACAGTATATTTTAAATGAAGATGAAGGTATATGTAAAATGAAAATAAATATTTAAAATGAAGAGAATGTATTTGAAATGAAGATAACAAATATATTCACATGCAAATAATTTGGATAAAATACATTAATTAGTGTCATTAATTTCCAAATAAATTATTAATAATATTAATTTTGATTGTAACTATTTATTCATTATGCATAAAATTAACAGAGCCAGATTTTATTAATGGTTGTTGATGAGTTTTCAAAACGGAAGTAAGACAAGGGGCAGTCTGTCTTGCTTCGTACTCTCTAGACCAGAAAGAATTTTTTTGCTTTACCTCTTCTCTCTATTCGGAACAGTAATACGATTTCAGGGGCTGCACGAAATGAAGAAATGGCTTTTTAGGGTTGTGTTGTAAATATGGAATGCATGGAGACATTTACCGCATAGTATTGGAAGGTATTGTGTTTACGTCGCACTGGACCAACACAACGGGCTATTGCCGACGGTCCGGGTTCAATCCCGAAGAATCCGAGTACACGTCGTAATTTAGAACCCGGTCAGATGACGAGACCAACACCTGAGCTGACACCACACTTCATAGACGTGAAATATAAGTAGATTGAGTATTGCTATTGAGAGGAGCTTCAAAAAGTGCGACCAACGCGTCGACTAGAAGTCACGTGACTGCTCTGTGAAAAATTGACTGGGCTGGCCGATTTGGCATCTTATCGCCTCGTTTAATGACATAACATCTTATGGTAGATGTGTGTATAGAGAGGCGACAAAAATGGTGAAATCGACAAATTCTACTGTGTCGCGAGGACCAATCAGATGATGAATCAATGAATGGGCGTCTTCTACCGTCCCGTTGATCAATCAGATGATGAATGTTCGTTTCCACCACAAGACAAAATAGTCAACGGATCACTTTATTACAAGTTTTGGTCACATGATCCTGGACACATAAAAAGGTTACCACTGCTCACTCTACTTTTATATATTTCCTTTATGCCCCTTCACGTTGGCGTGGTGTGGAAGTTTGGAGAGTGGAGTGCCAGCTCAGGTGTTGACCTCGTTATCTGACCGTGGTTCTAAATTGCGTATTGTCCTCGGATCTTTCCCTCGGGGACTGATCCCGGACCGTCGCCAATAGCCCGTTGTGTTGTTCTAATGCGACGTTAATTAACTACCTACCTACCCTCTCACAGCCGCCGTCCATTTTTGCCCAAGACTTAGAAAACACCTTTTTTGCATTGTGTGGCTCTAATAATTTGTAGTGATGTGAGCAAACAGTACCTCTATCGCATGCGCATTTAATTTTTTGGAATCCGTCCACTATCATCTAGGAGAGACTATTGTTTTGCATCAACACTTTCATCTCTGCTCCCCTCGTGGCCCCAGTCCTGGAGACGTTGATACAATCTAAGACATCCGAACAGTGACATCTTTCATCTGTTCCGCCATTCTCTAGCTTCAGACAAAGAAACCTCAATAGCTCTTTCGGCACCTTACCCATGAGAGGAAACAAGTAAAAATAGTTCGGTGGAGCGCTAACAATATCCTGACTACTCTAAGTACCTTAAATTATTATGTAATTCGTCTTCCAGTGATAGAAAAATATCCTGACTACTTTAATATCTACCTTACATTATTATGTACAACGTGTTTAGTGATAGAACAATACCCTGACTACTTTAAGGACCTTAAATTATCATACGCTTCACCTTTCAGTGATAGAGCAATATCGTGACTACTTGAAGGACCTTAAATTATTATGAACTTCGACTTTGATAGTGATAGAGCAATATCCTGGCTACTTTAGTACCTTAAACTGTTATGAACTTCGTCTTTCAGTGATAAACAATATCCTGACTACCTTTAGTATCTACCTTACATTATTATGTGCTTCGTGTTTTTAGTGATAGAACAATATCCTGACTACTTTAAGTACCCTAAATTATTATGGAATACCTTAAATTATTATGGTACTTATTTCACAATGATAGAATACCATTACTATGTAAGTACATAATACTTTAGTACCTTACTATGTAAGTACATAATACTTTAGTACCTTACTACATAAGTATATAATACATAAGTACCTGAAATTATTTTGCGCTTCATCTTTCACAGTGATAGAGCAATATCCTGACTACTTTTATGATTATGTACCTTAAATTTGTACCTTAAATTATTATGTACTTCGTCTTTCAGTGATAGAACAATATCCTAACTACTATAAGTACCTTAAATTATTATGTACTTCGTTTTTCACAATGATAAAGCAGTATCCTTACTACTTTAGTACCTTAAATTATTAGGTACGTCTTTCATACTGATAGAGCATATCTTGACTTATTTAAGTACTATAAATTATTATGTACTTCCGTCTTTCACAATGATATAATATATTGACCAATTTAATACCTTAAATTATGTACTTCATCTTTCACAATAATGGAACAATATCCTGACTATCTTAAGTATCGTAAATTAACATGTACTTCATCTTTCACAAAGAATATCCTGACTACTTTAGTACCTTACATTTTTCCGCACTTCGTCTTTCAGGGGTAGAAAACAGTGTGAAGAAATTTACGTAAAATTAAAAATACAGCCGTGCTAGGCCAGAAGGTAGTACTGTGACTCCTCTTCATATCGCACCTCGATATATTGTGACTAATCGCTCTCTTTTATTTGTCTCCCTATGAATTTTCCATTTACAAATAGCAGATGAAATTTTAATATTTTTCTTAATTAATATTTCCTGTCTAATAAGTCAAAAATGACCGTAAAGCGACAGATAAAACAAGAACTGGATATCCAAAGGACATGTTTCGAGCAGTTTTCTTAAACTGAATTGGCGAAAAAGATTTGGATGTCTCAGATATATGTATGAGAAGGAAAAGTTTCTGTTTTCAAAAATATTCCACCGTGTTTAGTATTGTTTTAAAAGGTTTATCCATCGATTTTGGGATTAGTATTAGTAGTATATTTTAGTTTTAAAAGGTTTTACCATCAATTTTGGGGTTAAGTGTTGTTTTAAAAGGTTTATCCATCGATTTTGGTCTTAGTATTAGTAGTATATTTTAATTTTAAAAGGTTTTGCCATGGATTTTTGAGTTGAGGGTTATTTTAAAAGGTTTATCCATTGATTTGGGGTTTATAATATTGTTTTAACAAGTTTTGACCATCTTGACCAATAGAATTTTTCCAGAGGATTTTTTATTCTAAGATGATTGAATGGTTGGTCGCATTAAGTTTTATGGTGCCAGGGCCATATTTGCCCAAGCTGCGTTAAATACAAGACAGATAACGTCAAGTAATGGACAAACACCCACAATGAAATTTTACTGACACAGAAAAGAGAAATACACCCAGGTAGGAATCAAACCGGCGCCGTCTACAACTGTTAAGGTTGTTACGGCAGTGGGCAAACCCACTGAGCCACGGCAACCCCTCTATTCTAAGAAAATGAGCAATAGAATCTTTACAAGTGATTCTATTCTAAGGAAAGGACCAATAAAATATTTCCAAAGGATTCCATTCTGAGTAAATTCAATCCAACCGAAGACCGTCGTGTGCGTGGGGGCTCGCTCACGTTAAATCACTTGTGGCTCCAAATGTCCTCACGTAGGTGTGGTGTGTAAGTTTGTAGAGCGGGATATTGAACTCATCATCTGACCGTGGTTCAAAGTTACGAGATGTTGTCCTCGGATCTTTCCCTTCGGGGTTAATCCCGGACCACAACCAATAGCCCGTTGTTTCGCTCCAGTGCGACTTTAATTAACTGCCTACCTATCTACCATTCTGAGCAAATGAGCAATAGAATTTTGCCAGATGATTTTATTCTAACGCGAAAAGACCAACAGAATCTTTCCAAGGGATTCTATTCTACAGAATCGTTAATAGAATTCTATTCCAATATGTCCAATAGAGGGTTAATAAACACACACATTTAATGTACATGAAAAAGTTGAAGGTTGATATATGGTAGAGTTGAAGGTTGATAAAGGAATTATAGGGCTGAGAAACAATATAGTGCAATTTTTTAACCCTCTTAGTGGTTGTCTAAACGAATTATCTTGTCATTAGCAAAACTGACCAGATCTTGATGGACGAGATATCTCGTCAATAGAAGGAAACTTTCCAGATCTTGATCTCATCATCATGAAATAAATCGGCGATATATCGTCGAAACCCTTGGAGTGTTAAGGGAATGTGATGCGGTACTGAACACTTCAGCTGTCTTCCTCTAAGTCAGGAGCCAACGGTTGACCGGTTGAAGAGGAATGGATTAGCATTCTGTAGGTTACAAGTTCGAAATTAGGTTCAGCCGAAGACAGTCGTGTACGCGGAGGCTGATGCATGTTAAATCTGCCGTGGCCTCAAATGTCCTCACGTTGGCGTGATGTGTTTGGAGAGTTTGGCACCATCGTCATCGTGGTTCAAAATTACGTGGTGTTGTCCTCAGGTCTTTCCTTTGTGGATTGATCCCGGACCGTCACCAATAACCCGTAGTGTTGCTCCCTTAATTAAATACCATTCCTACCTTTTAGTCAGAATTGATTCAAACCACAGATTTAACCCAAATAGCGAGCCCTACCCATTGTAAAAGAACAAATTGTTTTTATAAGGGTCGCTTTACTGAAAACAACATGCTCTCGAAAACCTTGGGTAAGGAGATCAAGGCTGGAAGACCTACTTCACCAAATGTTCTACGAGTATTTTTTCGTTTTCCATAACGCATTCCACTTCTCAGTGGGATCTGCCCTTCCTTCGCTTCCTGACAACGGTCTCGAACCTTTCACCTGTGCCCAGAACGACATCGAGATACAATAAAGCCCGAACACAAAGCGCTTCTTTGTTATTTTAATGTCTTCTTGAACCCTCTTTCCGTTCAACGCATTAATCATCATTCAGGGAATTCAAATTCCTATTCAAGAAAACGAATCGCGCTTTACTCCTGCTTCACTTTAGAAAATAGAATTATGAAAGCAAATTGATTCGACACGTGTTGTTTTTCCTTTAGAGCCTGTTCGACAGTTCAGTTTTTTAAATGATGTCCCAACTGGAGAACGACCGAAAATCTTTACAGATTTTCTTCACTTTTAAAGGGGCCTTGGTAACCCAGTTGGACTACGGATTAGCAACCGGAGGGTTGCTAGTTCGGAATTCGGTCTAGCCAAAGACCGTCATATACACGGGGGCTGGTGTACGTTTTTACCGTAGCCTCGAACGTCGTCACGTTGGCGTGGTGTGGAAGTTTGGAGAGTGGGGTGCCTGCTCCAAACTTCCGAGTGACGAGCTCAACACAGTTGACCTCGTCATCTGACCATGATTCAAAATTACGTGGCATTGTCCTCGGATCTTTTCGTTGGGGATTGATCCCGGACCGTCTCCAATTGCCTGTTGTGTTGCTCCAGTGGGACGTTAATTAATTACCATTACCATTACCATCACCACATATGGTTGAGTAATCCGTTTTCTAGTGTTGTGTAGATACTTATAACAGCAGCCTGTTTTAATTGTCAACTCGAGGTGACCGAACTTGGAGATGCCCCAATTGGTTGAGTATAATCACTGTTTTATAGGTTCTTTATTAGATACTCGTAACAGCAGCATGTTATAAATATCAACTCTAAACGAACGAACTTAGAGATGCCACAGTTGGTTGAGTAATCACTGTTTTATAGGTTGTTTATTAGATACTTATTGCATGTTACAACTGTTCAACTCGAGATGAGCGAACTTGAAGATATTGCTTTCTTGACTTACGGCAGTGTACAACTACATTCATAATGACGTTTTCAGATGGAAAGGGAATATATAATACCTAGATCAGAGAATGTCTTACTGCCTAAATCCATGGTTCTTAATGGGACGCGATTTAAGTATATAAGGGTAATTTTTCAAAAAATAGTGAGAAAGAAAACTTTTTTATTTAACTAAAAATTAACTGAACTAAACTTTATTTAGTTGAATTTTGAGCGGAGAGAATGTTCCGCTCAAAATTGAATCGTCATGCTGTTTCCTTTAATCACTTAACCATCCAATTGGTTTTGACGAGATATCTCGTCCATCAAGATCTGATCGATTTAGCTATTGACGAGATATCTCGTCATCCAAATTGCCAAATTTTTTTTATGATGAGATCAAGATCCGTTCAGTTCCTCCGTATTATTTTTCCGTATCTTTCAATTTTTTCAAAAATTTCACAAAAATTAAATTAAATTTCGATGCATCACTTGTGAAACGAATACATATATGACTAAACGTGGTATCATGCTTTTTAACTACCTAAAACTATTTTTCAACACTATAATAGATGAATACATTTGGATCATTAATGATGCGATAATAAAGTTATAAATTACATCAATATAACACAATGATGTAATTTATAACTTTATTATCGCAATAGTATTAATAATATACTATCTTATGACTAAGGATCTCTTTTCCAGCATAACACTTGAAAAAATTAAACGAAGTATTAAATCACTACTCCTACGAATATAAAAACTTAAAAAGCATTTTGAAAAATGGGAATTTCAAGTAAAATGAGGGTGTTTTCAATAATTTTATATATAATGGTGAGCATTTTTTACTCAAATTAAAGGTATACCACACCTCTAATTTTTATTCCATTCTCACCAACTTATTTCTTCACTATTATAGTAGTTTATTAACGTAGCACTGACGGCAACACAACGGGCTATTGGCGACGGCCGGGATCAATCCCGGAGGGAAAGATCAAGAACAATACCTCGTAATTTTGAATCAGTCAGATTACGAGGTCGACACTTGTGCTGGCGCCCCGCTCTCCAAATTTCCACGCTACGGAAGTTTGGAGAGTCATAAGAAACCTTTCTCGAATACCTTTAAGTCGTGAAAGAAAATACAACTTAGCCCTTATCTAATTGCTCTATTCTGTCACTAAAGATAACATCTACTAAAACTCGTGTCACTATAATAAATGAGTATGAGAAAGTCTGATGGTGAAATATGTATTTTCTTTTAGATTTTTGCTTTGAAGTTTTAATATTTCGTTCTGATTGTTGAAACAATACCAAAATTGTGTTACTACAATAAACGACCGCATCACGCAATATTTCAGTACAGGTTTAAAACAGTTTTTCAGGGAGGGTGGCTGAGAATATGGTCATAATTCTGTTCTTCGGATTATTGTCTACTCAAACTTTACAATCGACACATTAATTTATGTTCTTGCTCAGCGCAAGAAAATGGGGATGCTGTAAAAGTATAACTGCTTTGTGAAATTTATGTACAAATTTTATGATTATGGTGAACGTCGAAATTCGTTCTGGAACTTTAACAGGTAGGTAGCTGAATTAACGTTGCACTGGAGCAACACAACGGGCTATTGACGATCGTCTGTGATCCATCCAGAAGGGAAGGTGGTAGTGGTGGTATTTCAATTAACGTCACACTAGAGCAACACAACGGGCTATTGGTGACGGTCCGGGATCAATCCCAAAGGGAAAGATCCGAGGACAACACCACGTAATTTTGAACCACGGTCAGATGACGAGGCAACACCTGAGCTGGCACCCCACTCTCCAAACTTCCACACCACGCCAACGTGAGGACATTTGAGGCCACGACAGATTTAACGTGCACCAGCCCCCTTTGTACACGACGGTGTTTGGCTGGATTCGAACTCGCAACCCTTCGGTTGCTAGTCCGTTACTCTTCCAACCGGGCCACCGCGGCCCCCCAGAAGGGAAGGATCCGAGTACAACACCTCGTAATTTTTAACCACGGTGAGATGACTAGGTCGAACCTGAGCTGCCATCCCACTCTCCGAACATCCACGCCAAGCGAACGGGAGGACATATGAGGCCACGACAGATTTAATGTGCACCAGCCCCCCGCATACGCGTCGGTCTTTGGCTGGATGTAGTTTCGATTTCGCAAAACTCCGGTTTGTAATCTGCTCGTGCAATGTTCTATAACAAACGCTCACGAACCCGAGGCAACATTGTGAGTTATTCTTTTCCCATGGTGGTTCATTGCTCTAAGAAACACGGGGGTCGCGACCCCAGGATGCCCAAGCGATCTTTTTCTTAATTCTCTTCTCCATCCCTTTTTGGGGCAGCGGTAGCCCGGTTGGAAGAGAAACGGATTGGCAACCTGAGGGTTGCAAGTTCGAAGCTCGATCCAACCAAAGCCGTCGTGCATATGGGGGGGTGCACGTTAAATCTGTCGTGGTCTCAAATATCCTCATGTTGGCGTGGTGAGGAAGTTTTGGATAGTGGGGTGCCAGCTCAGGTGTTGACCTCGTCATATGACCCGTAGTTCAAAATTACGAGTTGTTCCCGATCTTTCCCTCCGGACTATCGCCAATAGCCCGTTGTATTGCTCCAGTACGACGTTAGTTTAACTACCTGCCTATCATCCTTTCTTTACACAATAACCTGACATTGTCTTATGTTTGGCGCAGTTTAGCCAGATGTGGCCCTTGCGCCATTAAACCGAAAACCAAACCGATTAAATTAAATTTTTTCTTTATGTTGTGCTTCTGTATTGTTTTCGATACCTTTTACTGTTGGTTTGGCTCGATATTTTAAATCCGTCGCCTATGCTTCTTGATTTTCATTTCGTCTTGCCTTTGGCGCAGCTTGCGCCATAAAACCCTAGCCAAACAAAAACTCATCACGCGCGCAATCTGTGTTGCAAATGGCGAAGTTTAAAAAGCGCGATTTGAAACACGGTAAGCAGGTAGGTGTCAATTTTCGTGAAGGTGGGATACACCATTTTCGCTTATCGGCCCAATACCCACATACCATGGCACCAAAATGAATCAACATACCATTTTTGCAAATCTCCAGAAAAAAAATTGCAGCTGGATCCAGAGCCGAATATTGAATTCAGTGCAAAGATAACCCAACCAAGCTTCTCAAACTATTTACTGCACTGTCACGAGGCACCACCGCCTTCATATGTAAGACCCTCTCTCATTCCCTATTGGCGGCTCCCACGCATTTGAAATAACGTACACACTCTTGCCGCCCTATCTCAAAAACAAAGCAAAAGCCAAAGTTGGTGAGGAAAATGGTTTCTTATCACTAGTACGTGATCCATTAGGCTAATTTATTGGCGGTTGGAGTTGTGACCACAGATTCGGAAACAATGCTTCGTTAGCTCGCAAGCAGAGTTGAATTGCAAATCGGCTTGTTGCACAGGACTCTTCAGGTTAAAGGCACGATAAGACAGCATGTTCTTTTATTCGGAAACTGGCTTGATATCTCGTCTTCCACTCGTCACAAATCACTCCGAGTATCCTAGTGACAGGTGGTCCATTTGGTCCGACTCTTCAGCAAGGCGTAACAAGTTCGATAGCGGAGTTAATGACTGTGTTATCGGCCCTTGCGGAGGTTATATCTCTTGATGATATAAAAATTCTTCACTTATATATGAGCGTGTGATAGTTAGAGGACCCCGATCGCGGTTTCCTGCTTTGCGAGTGACTTTTCTCAGAGGAAGTCATTCGCACACATGACTAGTCTTCCTTTTTAATTCACATGAATGCATTTTGTCAGTCGGAAGGTACATTCTACGACAGTGTTTCCCAAGCTTTTCAGTCGATTGGTTGTTTTCGGGTTTTATGACGCAAGGGCCATATTTGGCCATGTCCCCGGGTGCCCAGTTGGAAGAGCAACGGATATTAACAGCAGGAAGGTTGCGAGTTCGACACTCGGTCCAGCCAAAGACCGTCGTGTACACAGGGGCTGATGCATATTAAATCCTTCGAGGCCTCAAATGTCCTCAAGTTGGCGTGATGTGGAAGTTTAGAGAGTGCGATGCCAACAGAGGTGTTGACCTCGTCATCTGACCGTTCAAAAATACGAGGCGTTGTCCTTGGATCTTTCCCTTCGGGGTTGATCCCGGACCGTCGCCAATAGCCCTTTGTATTGCTTCAGAGCGACGTAAATTCAACAACCAACTACCTACCTCATTAAATCTTTCCTGGACTCAAATGTCCTCATGTTGGTGTGGTGTGGAAGTTTGGAGAGTGGGGTGCCAGATCAGGAGTTGACCTCGTCACCTGTCCGTGGTTAAAAATTATGACGTTTTGTCTTCGGATCCGTCCCTCCGGGTTTGATCCCGGACTGTCACCAATAGCCCGTTGCGGTGTTCCAGTTGGACTTAAATTCAATCTACCAGATGGTCAGTCCACCCCTTTCCACAAAAAGCACTTGTAAATTGGCAATAGCGTTTGGATGACGGAAACATTCAAGTCGAAAACTTTATGAAATCTCTTCCGGTTATCTGATATTTCAGCGCTAAAAATACAAAATTATCCTTTGGCGTCACTAGAATTGCCGATACCTGAAAGTAAATCTAGACACATACAAAAAATAAAGCATTACATAGGTATGTAAATTCGAATGAGTGCGCTAAACCATCACTTATAGGTATGCATTTTCGGAATGCCACATCCAATCGAAAAACGGACAACGATGTGGGACAAGAGGTTCGGGCAATATGGCCTGCAGTCGAGTCAAAACTTTCCTCCTATACAACCTAAGGTTTAAGGTTTGTTGAAGGGATGACTACTACCAATATTTAAATTTTGTAATCCTTGGTGGTAGCACGAAACGTTGACGGTAACACATCCTTTTTTCACAATTACTTGATATTGTCAAGCGTTTGGTGCAGCTTGGCCAAATATGGCTCTTGAGCCATAAAACCACAAACCAACCAACCAAAACGTTTGCATCCCTGCTTGCACCCAAACCTTGACTCAGCTTTGCAATCGAAATTCTTTCTAAATTCGCAGGTGTTAAATATTGGACACTTAAAACGTTTGTGTCGATGAAATACATCTGGTAAAAGAATGATTTATCGCTTTGTGATGATGGATATTGTGGGTGGATTTCTCATTCTATTCGCAGATTCTAAGATTCCCAAAGAAAAAACAGATATAAATTGTTCTAGCAAAACTTGAAGCTTTTGAACGTTCCAGATTTGAGTTGATTACTTATTTCACTTATCCAAGATTTGTGGAGTTAGAATATTACACATTCACACCATGTTACATTAAACTGAATAGGGACATTATAGTACAGGCCTGGTCAACCCAAAAAGTTTTGCAGATCAAAATGACGAGCTGCTGCAATTTTCTCCGAACCGCATATATCACATAGTAGTTGTCCTTGTAAATATCTGTCTTGGTTGGTTTTGGGCTTTATGGTTCAATAACCGGGCATATTTTCCATGCTGCGCCAGACACAAGAATATTTGTCTTGTAGGTTGATTTTATGTAGATTATAATAAAATATAACTGAATATTGAAATATTTTAACCCATATTTTTATTATTGTATAGTATAGAGTGTACACAAACACGGTTTAAAGTTTCATTGTGACTCCATATACACAGCAAACTTTAGGAGGTAGTTTACCGAAATTAGGCTGTTTTGCTTCTGATTTGAATGCGTAAAGGTATTGTGCCTCCTTAGTGCCGTCTGAAATATATTTTATCCAATTTTTTCATATCATATAGTATAGAGTGTACATAAACACTGTTTAAATTTTCATTATGATTAGATATGCAGCAAACTTTATGAAATAGTTTACCGAAATTACACTGCGAATAGTTTACCGAAATTAAACACTGCGCGCACTACAGCTATAAAACTATTAAACGTAGCACATGAAATTTGGAATGCAGTTGAATTATCATTAGAGCTTCAAAATGAAACCAAACTTTTGCACAAAATAAGAGCGTTATTCAAAAGTTTGAATTCAGTATGATAGAAGTTTTGCTAAACATCAATTAAGTGAAATATTAATTGATTACTTCACATTTTGTGTTACTTGAGTTACATTTTTTGGTTTTAATTTTCAGTATAAGTACTCTGTTACTCATTGCAGTCATTATTTTAGTATAAAATGAATGAGTTGACTCAGAAAGTTGCACGCAAGTTGTCCATGCAAATATTTGTCTTGGTTAGTTGTTTTGGGTTTTATGGTTCAAGGGCCATGCATATTTGGACATCTGCGCGAAACACAAGAATATCTGTCTTGTAGATTGATTTTATGTAAATTCCAATAAAATACCACTTAATTTTAACATAATAACCTAATTTTTTGTATTGTGTAATATGAGTATATACATAAACACTGTTTAAAGTTCCATTGTGATATACAGCAAACTATAGGAGGTACAGTTTACCGAAATTGCGCTGTTTTCCCCTTGATTTGAATACTTTAAGGTACTGCGCCTCCTTAGTATTGCCGTCTATTTTCTTCGTAAGAAATGACTGTCCACTACCTAGCTCAGTCTCACTTAGTCTATTTTCCGCATAAAGGTTTTGAAAATACTTTCGCCACATAACCCAGGAAGCAAACGCGAAATGTAAAAGCTTAATGAAAAGCTGTGGTTGGAGGAATTAAATGCTTTCACCCAATGAGTTCTTGTATAAGAAAGTTCTCAGAAAGTTGGGTGTGAGTTGTTCTGGTACTTCAAATGTTTGACGCTTCAACACTCTGCCTAGTGTGGGGGAGCGTTTACGGTTCAATTTTTGAGCAGCTCCTCCGCTTTCATTGACAGCCCCATACGTTAGCCATCCCAGAATTCGTGAAATGCGCGAATGATGGCGTTAAAAAAGAACGGTTTGCAAACATGCCAAACTGCGCCCTCTAATAAATACGCGCAACTAGTGCGGCCATACATTCTTTGACACAAAAAATATTTATTTTGAAGCAAACTTTGGCAAGGAATTTCAAATCACTTTGAAAAGTATTACATTCATCTGTGCAAAATATTCCTTGAATCTCTTTTCACCTAAAGATATTATATCACCGATATATCACTGAGATAAATTCAGTCTCGTGCCTCTAAAACCCTCACAGAAAAATTTATTTAGAGCAGCACCTTCGTGTGCCTTTCATAGATTAAAATTTCTGGTTTGCATCACAAAAGAAATTATTCTTCATCCTCTTCTAGTCCTCTTTCACGTTAAGGGAAATTTTTTTTACCGTAAGGCTCTTCGTAGGATTGGTATCCCATGATGGAGTTGAGTTGTATTGAGTATTACATTCAAAATTGAGGAACATTTACTATAATTCAGGTGTGGAATAACATTAGTGTCAGATAACAAATAAAAATGTCAAACATATATTACTTATGATTAGATGCTTCCTATTTTAGGTGTATATACGTACACACTAGGAATCACGAAAACCAACCAGAACATCAAATTTTATAGCTACAAAATATTTACCAACTCTTAGCTTTCAAACGATACCAAGATCTTGAAAATATTTGTAATATTTTTCTAGTTAAAGGGTTCTTCGTTATATATTATCAACCATGTGCAATCATGTTTACAAAGCTTTAAACTCAATTTTAGAACTGTTTTTGCGATATGCTTTGTTCAAACGTTGATAACTCACACACGCACAACGATGAATTGCTCTATTATAATTATTTTTATATCATCATGATCTAAATAATGCAGTAGATGTGTTTTGATCCTCAATCAGAGTTATTAGTTAAGAAATGAATTTTTGGTTGGTTTTTAAAATTCCTGAAAATGTCTTGATTTTTTTATGCTTCTTTGGTGAAAAAAATTTCTAGAAAACCTATTCCTTCTAGCAACTTGATTGAGGGTCAAAACATGAAGAATAATACTACAGGAATAATTTCCAATGAATTAGAACGTTTCTGAACGAATTCGAATTTGAAATATCACTTGAAAAACATGCTAATTACATTTAAATCAATAATTAATGATTAACTTAATCTGATTTTTCACAGTGAAATGACTAATCATGAAACAATGACCTAGTAAAAAACTGGATTTTTAAAGTCAAAATTAAAAATAAAATCTAGTATATACCTTAATTCTAGATTTTTACTGATTATAAGATAGCTTATGTTTCTGTAAACTTCAATGCATACTCTATGTTCTTATTTACTTTGAACTCATTTCCGTAGTATTTAATCATTTTTACTACCACAACAATAAATGAAATCGCATTCCTCAAAGTAATTCAAACACAATTCCTTACTCAAAACTTCTACAGTTGGAGAGAGAGGAACTGTATATCTGCTGTCTGCATCTCTTTCAATTACCTATTTATTTTCCGTCTAATTTTCTCAAAAATGTTGTTCGAAAGACAGATTATTCCGTTTCACAGAATTTAAATAATAGTTTAACAGAAGGGAAGGAACAAGTGTTCTAATCTTTGACATGGGCTCTTGATCCCAGTTGTTGATATAACTGCCCTTTCTTTCAATCTCAACATTAATCTGGTTAGCGTACTGACTCCTTTTCAACAATGAACCGTGGGTATATTAAAATTTCCATTGTATTCGATGCTTGACCTTCTTAGTTTTCGTGTGGCCTATAAATCTCCTTTATAATAATCTAAAATGAAAGTTTTAGAGCAGTGGTTCTCAAACTTTTCAGTTTTATTACTTTGACTGTCTGTTTTAGCTGTTTTTGTTGGGTATATTTAATCTTGCGTTTGGCACAGCTTGTCCGCTAACGGACCTTGTGCCATAAAACCTAAACCAAACCAACTCAAACTTCTCAGTCCAAGGACTCCCCTTGAATATTAAAAATTTTCACGGACCTCTTGAGTTTATAAAATTAAATGGGGCATATGTAGACCTGTATAATGATCCTGATTTTCACCTTAATACAGGGAGTAAAATATTTAGATCTGCATATGCTAAATAAGTTATAAAATGTTGAGACTTCATATTAAAGATTCCTTATCCTCATATCACGCACAACCTGTAATACTACCATAACTAAAAAAATATTTTATAGTTTTGTGTAGACTAAATATAATCTGAACGCTAAAAATTACCTCAATGGTGGAGGACAGTATTACAGCATGCAGAAGCATGGATTTAGTCTTTCTACACAAAAAACTTGCACTTTTTAAAATAATTATTAAATAAATTAAACAAAATAAAATTATTATTAAATAAATTAAACAAAATAAAATAATTATTAAAAATTTTAATTAAAATTTATTGTTGGCGCTTACAAATTGGTTGGTTGGGTTTTATGGCACAAGGGAGATATTTGGCGAAGATGTGCCAAACATTTACTTACAAGTAAAACTTACTAAACCATAAAAGCAGTTATACGAAAGCGAAAGGGAAAAATTCTACTTGCTAATTACTTGACTTAGTGTTTCACCCTATAAGAAATACCTTCCAGCAAAGAAAAAAATGACTTAGTGAACTTTAGCAGTCTATAATTCACCATATTCTGGTTAAGAAGCGCTGAAAAGCTCATGTCTTGAAAATTTTGACTTAGTGTGTTTTACTTGTAAGCCAACACATTAAATTCTAAGATCTATTTTCAACACTGAATTCTGCCGTAAGTCCACTGCTGCTTGGTGATTGAATTCAATCAGACTAAGCACGGGAAGTTAAAATATCCTTTCATTACTCTTCTGTGCTTTCTCATCAGTGAACCTCCTTAAAGAAAGCATTGAAACCGACTCCGCTTTAAATACGATTACTCAATGCGTGAAAGAAACATGAAAGATACTATTATTAGGCCATATTTGGCCAAAAATGTCAAGAAAATGGGCATACACAGAAGGATTTTTATTGATACAGAAGAGAAATATTCCCAGGGAGAAATCGAAACTGCCGTCTGCTAACGCTATGGGAAAACCCATGGAGCCATAGCGATTCCCTCTTCTTCATGGAAACAAACAAAATAACTTAGTGGATGGACTTCACCAGTCTAAAATTCACCACATTCTGGTCTACAAAAGCTAAAAAAACTCATACCATCAAAATTATAACTCTGCTTCATATATAAATCGAGACTTGAAGTAAAACTGGAGAGACTTCGTATAGGTCAAACATATCTAACTCATAGGCATTTGCTACATTGCTACAGACGTGTCCTACGTTTGATACAATCCTATCCGTTAGACACATTTTAAGTGAATGTCGTGACTTTAATACTATTAGACTCAACCACTTTGGTGCTACTAATACTAGTGTTACTGATTTACTGCGTGATCCACCTCAACCAAATCTGTTTTCATTTATACCAGACATTTTAAGTGAATGTCGTGACTTTAATACTATTAGACTCAACCACTTTGGTGCTACTAATACTAGTGTTACTGATTTACTGCGTGATCCACCTCAACCAAATCTGTTTTCATTTATACCAGACATCGGTTTTTATAATTTTATTTGAATTTGAAATATGTTTCTGTGTACTATTTTATCTCTTGAAAATTTTGATGATTTGTTTTAAATTTACGGATAAATCATGACAAAACTTATTTAATTACCGATAGTTTGGCACAGCTTGGCCCGAACTGGCCCTTGCGCCATAAAAATTCAAACAACCAATCGATCACATATATGCCCAGATATGTAAATTTTAAGATCAGTATAAAATTTTCCTCAGTAAATTCTGCCACTTCTATTTGGGAACTTGGTGATTGAATTCATTCAGACAAGGTAACAGAAAGTCAAAATTCCCTTTCATCACTCTCTTTTGAGATATATTTGTACTTTCTCCTCCACGAACCAGATTAAAGAACGCTTTGAAACAGGCTCCCGCTCTAAATACGATAATCCCACGCGTGAAAGAAACATGAAAGATACTATTAGACGGCAAAAGCTGGCAGATTTTTCCCACATAAATCACCCGATTAACATCCCTTTGGTTGTAGAATGTGTCCTCGTCGCCTTTGACAAGACACCATTAATTCAAGATAAAGAGGAATTGCCTCAGCCCAGCCATTGAAAGACCATTAACACTCTTCTCCCACATTGCTGGTCTTTAATAATGACGCCACGGGAGGAATATTTATTTTCCAAGGAACTTTTTCTTCTTTGACTTCTTGCTTTTTACCTTTGATGTTACGCTTTGCTGGTACAATCGTTTATTTGATTTCGCCCGTCGGCTGTTGTCTGACGATGGTGCGATGAATGGGCCATGAAATTCCATTGCTGAAGCACCCAAAAGATTGTCGTATTGCAAAACCACTGACAATTCATGTCAATAGCTATTTATATTCGTAACGAGCCAGAGATGTCAGAGTAAAACCAAATTTGAAGCTTATTGAAGCCAATTTCTTTCCAAAGTCTGTTCCATCATCATTGAATTATTCAGCTTTTATGCTGTTGAAGAGATTCCATTATTGAAATAAGTACTCAATCTATCGCACTTCTGATGCGATTAATTTCGCGTGAAATTCCATTCATGAGGCCCTAAAAGATTGTGGTATTGCAAAACCACTAACAATTCATGTCAACAACTATTTATACTCAGAACAGCAAGAGGTGTCAAAATAAAATCAAATTTGAAGCTCATTGAAGCAGATTTTTTTTCAAAATCTATTAACATTGAAATATTCAGCTTCTTTACTGTTGAAGAGATTCCATTCTTGAAATCAGTATTCGATATATCGTATTTCTGATGCTATGAATTATGCGTGAGATTCCGTTGATGAAGCAGCCTAGAAATTATGGTACTGCAGAACCACTGACAATTCATGGCAATAGCTATTTATACTCATAACAGTAAGAGGCGTCCAAATAAAATCAAATTTAAAGCTCATTGAAACATTTCTTTCCAAATCTATTCCATTATGATTGAAATATCCAGCTTTTTTACAGTTGAGGAAATTTCAAACTCGAAATCAGTACTCGATATATCGCACTTCTGATGCGAGATTAATTGCGCATTAAATTTCATTGCTTGAAGCACCCAAAGGATTGTGATATTGCAAAACCACTGACAACTCATGTCATTGGCTATTTATATTCGTATCAGCGAGATGTGTCAAAGTAACATCAAATTGGAAGCTCATTGAAACAGATTTCGTTTAAAAATCTATTCCATTACCATTCAAATATTCAGCTTTTTTATTACTGAAGAGATTCCATTCTTGGAATCAGTAACCTCTAGATATATCGCATTTGGGAGACAAAAAAGCTGAAATGAACCAAACCTACCTAGGCAAGTTGTGATAACTGACATTCTACTATCGAAATATTCAGCTTTTATACTATTGAGGACATTCCACTATTGTGAACTATTCAGATTTTATACTGTTAAAAACATTTCATTATTGTAAAATATTCAATTTTTATTCTGTTGAAACATTCAATCATTGAAATTACCAGCTTTTATTCTGTTGAAAACATTCAATCATTGAAATATCCAGCTCTTACTCTTATGGAGATAATATGGGAAAGACAAACATAATTTTCAGTAAACAGGTCGTTGAATACTTCTTTACTAAAGTGTATAGTCTGTTCTATATACGAAAAAAGACACTCAGTCAAAACAAACGGGTTACTGTAATATTGTTGTCATTCTACTTTTTACGTAGGCATCAAAACAATTAAAAAAAAAACGAAAAGGATCGTTTCTGCTTCGCTTTCATATAGTTATTTTATTTATACAATCACGGGACTTATTTCGCCAATTTCCAAGTGGCTTGATTTTGTTTCGAGTTCTTTTAGTGAATAGGTTTTAGTATAGCTATGAAATAAACCAGAATTTGAGCTTTTCCTACTTTTGTTGAAGGTTATGGTAAATATAAAACTATAATCATTTAAATGTGTTGTAGCATTTAAAAGTTTTGGTATGTGCTCTCAATCTACACACAAACACGATGAAGTTACATGCAATAGTCATGGTAAATAAAACATTCGAATAAACAATTATCAAATGTTTCCAACTCTTTATGCTACTGCTGTAGTTGAAATAGAAACATGTTTGTAAGTGAAAAGTCTCTGCAAAGAATTTCCAGTTAAAATCAGTAGCTTCAAGCGTGACAATACAATTATAAATATTAACAGAATCGTAATCCATTATAAGAAGTTATAACTCATCAATCATAATAATTTAGGAACCAATTAAGAATACGAAATGCTTTCCTGCACCACTGACCTGAGTCACGTCCAAAAAGGCTTTGAAAAACGCTTCCTTGAATTAGAAAATTTTATTTTTTAAGAAATAAACATTGCGTTTTTAGTCCTGTTCTCTGATCTCTTGAATGTTAAGTTTGACAGTCATTATAAAAATGTTAGATTTAGTTAAAATATTTTAGAGATGCAGTTTAACATAGATGATGCTTTTTCCTCCCTCGTTATTGTCTTGTGTTTGGCGCAGCTTTGCCAACTATGGCCCTTTCGCCATAAAACCCCAAACCAACCAATCAATCGTTATACTTTTCCATCACTCAAGTAAAAAGCATTTTGTGTTTACATGGGATAGTACGCTCGTTCTAAGAGATATCCTTGGCTGCTGGGAATAACTCCTTTTTATAGATTTCCTATGGTTGCCTGCTGTGTAAAGCATGTAGCTCCAACAGCTTGTACCAAAGCTTGCTGCCGCTGTAAAGAAATAAAGCGATTAAGTGTCATATTTTTATTACTCCTTTATATCTATGTCAACTTGTTATTTCTGAAGTTGCTGTTTGTGGCTGATAGTAAGCCTGGATAACTATCGTCAATTACCGCTCAATAATATTAAATTCCAAAGTGATCTTTTTCAAAAGCTGACGAGTTAGGTTCATATTTAATTGATATTTTGAATTATAATTATGTACCATTCGTGGTAATTCAGAATGGTATACTTATTGCGTTACCCAGAAACATATTTTCAGTCAGATACAATTAAGTTATTAACGATGGGAGGATTAAAATTCCACTCTCGAGGTTAGACTCGTGAGGGGAAAAGCAACAAAATTTAAAAGATTTGACAGCGAGTGAAAACTGGTTGGTTTGGGGTTTTATGGCTCAAGGGCATATTTGGCCAAGCTGCGCCAAACAATGAAAAGACAATTCTGGATATAGTTCGATTTGGTTCTGTTTGTCACTCCACTGTTTTCTTTCTAATCCATGTTTCGATTAACCCTCCAAGTGGTTTCGACGAAATATCTCGTCCATCAAGATCTGACCAACTTTTCCAATGACGAGGTATCTCGTCATCAAGGTATTGCTGATTGTTTGATGACGGAGATCAAGATCTGGTCAGTTGTTTCTCTAATGACGAGGTATCTCGTCCATCAAGATCTGGTCAATTTTGCTAATGACAAGATGCCTCATCGAGACAATCACCAGGAAGGTTAACTCATTGAAGTTTGAATGATGAAATGACTGAATCGTTGCGGGAAACAAAGTAATGATCAATATTGAAGACATTGTATTGGATTGACCAAAAAGCTCGTTCGGTTATTTAAGCACAACGTAAAGGCTCCGTTTTGTGACGACCAACGAAAAGTGGATACTTTACCATAATGTGGAGCGAACGAGATCATGGAGCAAGAAAATGAACTATCACATTGGCCAGTCTTAATCTAAAGGTGATGTGTATAAGGTGGGATTGAAAGAGAGCTTCATCCGTAAAACCAAACGATTCATTACAAGTACTGCTCTTAATTAAACCAATTGAAAGCAATCCTGGATGAAGGGTGTCCGGAATCAATCTTTAGAAAAAACGTAATCTTCCATCACCATAGCTGCTATGGTGATAGAAGATTAAGATGGAAGATTAAAAGACAGCATACTTCTGTGGTGATCAGGTAAAAACTGGACAGCTTGGCTGAGAAGTTTCGACTCATTCGCCATATTCACCAGACATTGCTCCTTCAGATTTCTATTTATTCCGATCTTTACAATATTTTCTTAATGGAAAACTTTCAATTTCTTGGAAGACTGTAAAAGACACTTAGAAAAAATTTTTGTCCAGAAAGAAAAATCGTTTTGAGAGGAGGGAATTATGAAGTTTCCTGAAAGAGGGTAGAAGACAGGAACAAAACGTTTTCCAATAGACTTATTTATGGCAATGAAAATCGTCGCTTTTTTACTTAACTCTCCAAGTGGTTTCAACAGGATATCTTGTCCATCAAGATCTGATCAATTTTTCTAATGACGAGATATCTCATCATCAAGATATTGTCGATTATTTTATGATGACGAGATCAAGATCTAGTCAGTTTTCTTCTGATGACGAGATATCTTGTCTCAGGGCAATCACCAGGAGAGTTAACCGACCGAACGTTTTGGCTAACCCAATAGTAGTAATCACTGGTTATAATAGAAATAGTTGACAAGATCTCACAAAAAAGGTATAAATTCTTAACCAAAACTGCATTTCTATGTAATCCCGTCTTCAAAACATGTCGATTTCAATTTGAATCCGACTTGTACCTTTTTGTCTAAGACTGTTATAATGGATACTGCATAAGCTATAATTCATTCTATTCATAGAAAAGTAACTATAATCTCATTTTATAATAAGCAACACGAAAGAAAACGCTATCAGTAAGAGGGTTCAATAAGATTTACACTTAATAAAGAAATATATAAAGTAACTACAATATTCTTATGGTGCCTTTATTTTTGCAACGAAGATCTTTAAACCTAATTTCCTGTAATACTAAATTTACTTCTGAATGTTTATGTATAGAAATATTCTTATATATATATATATATATATATATATATATATATATATATATATATTACTTTATCTTTGATGCATTTAATATCAAAGATAGTGATGCATTGCAAAAGGCGATAAATGTTTTCAATTAAAATAAATATTTAAAAACCAATTTAGAAAACTTTTCTAAACTTATAGTATCGCTATGTTATACCAGCTCATAACGTTTTCTTGTATATTCATTCTAAGGCAAGTTCATATTACGTATTCAAATAATCAAGACGTATCACGTCAAAAATTCAACGGTATAAAACGGGACAAATGAGAACATGTGTCACCAAGTTCTTAAACATGCACTTCTCAAGATGCTACACGTTCCATGCCTATGCAAAAGTAAAATAAAAGCAAAAGGAAAAGACCTATCCCTTAACGACGCATGTAGCTCATCTCCAATAAAAGAATCAAGTAAAAAATGGCAGATTTAAAATGCATAGGAACACTTTGTCAACGCACAAAATCTGTACCTTGTGAATAACTGCGTTTTGATTGATGACTCCCTACTAAAGATAGTGACCGTGGAGCTACTATTCGAAGAGAGGGCAAGTTTTTTCTGGAGAAAAAGAAAACCTTTCTAGCGGCAGTCCGATTAGTGTTTAACAACTTTTTTATAAATTGCCTTCAATAATAATAGTACTTTTATTCCACCGCTGTGGTTAGTAGTCAATTGACTATGAGGTGATATTAAGCGTTTGTTTTTCATTTCATTTCGTCGAGTTTGAAAATAAAGTATCAGCGAGATTATATTGGAAAAGGATTTCTTCATTAAAATTTGAGTTGAGAATGGGGTTAGTAGTCAACTGAGTATGGACTTATGTTAGGCGTCTGGGGTTTTTCATTTCGTCGAGTTTGAAAATAACGTATCTCAGCGGGGTTATATTGGAAAATTATTTCTTTATTGAAATTTGAGTAGAGAGAACGTATTAGTCAATTGACTATGAGGTGATATTAGGCGTCTGTTTTCCCTTTCATTCGTCGAGTTTGAAAATAAAGTATCAGCGGGGTTATAATGGGAAAGGATTTGTTTATTGAAATTTGAGTTGATAGCCTGGTTAATAGTCAATTGACTATGAGGAAATATCAGACGTCTGTTTTTTTTTCCGTTTCATTAAATCGAGTTTGAAAATAAAGTATCAGCAGAGTTATATTGGAAAAGGATTTCTTTAGTAAAATTGGAATTAACGTAAACTTGTTTTGAAGAATAATTTTGAAATTTGTGGTGTCTATACAAGTGAATTAGCAGGATTATGTTGGATTTTTTTTTTAATTTAAATAAACGCAAGTTTCTATTTAATGAATGATTTTGAAGTTTTCGTTGAAAGAAATTTGCAAGTTTATGCTTAAAGTGAATTGGCAGGGTTTCATTAAAAAAGATATCTTTTTTAAATTTGAGTTAACACAAGCTTGTGTGTGTGTGTGTGTTTTAACGAATAATTCTGAAATTTAAGTTGCAGAGAGAAAAATTTGCAAATTTATGGTTAAAGTGAATTGCCAGAGTTATATTGAAAAATATTTCTTTTTCGAAAATTTAAACTCATGCGAATTTGTATCTAATGAACAATTTTGAAATTTTTTGTTGAAGGAAATTTGTATACATATCTAGTGATCTGTTTCTTATTTCATACAAAACAACAATATAACGCATTTGTGCACTTACCCCTAACAATGCATTCCCCATTAAAATTTGCCTAAATTAAATTTTCGGCTTAACGAATAACTTTGAAATTAGCATTCAGAACATTTATAAAATTGTCTGACAAAGTGGTTGATTTTTATGTATTTTTTTTAATTTGGTCAAACTGCAAAAAACGAATGCATAATGTTTGTCTCGAAATATATCGTTCAATCGAAATTAGGAATTGCATAGAGTGCTGACTTTTTCGTATTTTTTAAAAGTTAAACGTTATGAATTCATTTTTTACAGTTTAAAATTATTTTTACAGTTTACTGTAAAAATAATTCGTAATATTTGTCTCGAAATCTATCGTTCAATCGAAATTAGGAATTGCATAGTAGGCTGACTTTTTCGTATTTTTTAAAAGTTAAACTTAACGAATTCATTTTTTACAGTTCAAAATTATTTTTAGTTTATTGAAAAAAACGAATTCGTAATGTTTGTCTCGAAATATAGCGTTCAATCGAAATTAGAAATTGCCTAATGCTGACTTGTTCGTATTTTTTAAAGTTAAACGTTTCAATTCATTTTTTTACAGTTTATTGTAAGAACGGATTCATAATGCTTATCTCGAAATATATCGTTCAATCGAAATTGGGGATTGTATAGAAAAATTTCATGAAAAAATAGAGAAATTGCACAAATTGCAGGAATAGTATCGAATGTATTGTATGAAAGAATAGAGACAAATGCTAAGTAAAATGTTTTAAACAGAAATAAAATTGAAGAATTCATAGAGTTGGTTGGGTTTTGTGGCGCAAGGTCCATATTTTTACAAAACTGAGCAAACACAAGACAATGTCAAGCAATGGACACACACACAAAGAAAGTTTTAATGACACCAAAATAAGAAATAAACACAGGGTAAGTTACAGGAATCGAACCTCCGCCGCCTATAATTCGCAAGATGCAGTGGGGAAAAAAACCACTGAACCACGATGATCCCTAAAAAGAAAGGAAACCATTGACATCAAAAGAACTCATGTAGTTTCATGCAAATTGCGAACAGGCGTATAATTAGACAGTTGACGCCTACTAATCTTGCCCACAATTTCACATGCAAGCAGAAATTTGGGATGCGAAGATCGCTTTTCCCACACAATGGCTCCGCAGTATTCATAATTTTGTATTATAATATGCTTAACGAAAAGGGAGAGCTTCATGACTGCATGATACGAGAATGGTGATGATACAAAAGCGGGAAAAATCGCGTGATGTTATTATAAATTCAAATGTGCGTGATAACCTGTCCTTCGGTAGTCAAGAGGAAAATGCAGAGCCCTGCATCAAGGATCTCCCATCAAATCTCACGTGGTTTTCCTACAAATCTGATGTCTTTACAAAAGGAGAAAAATACCGGAGATTAAGTTCTGGATATAACTTAGATCAGTGTCTCAAACTCGAATTGACTTAGGCAAGCCACACAGCTGTCCAACAACAGCTCTGTGACATTGAATTGGCTGAACTGCGACATGTTTTCTGTACAGAAACGGAGTACGCATGCGCGTGTCGTGTGTTTTATCGCATGCCGCTCCAGTGTGTGGTCGGGATAACACTTTTTTCTGTTCTCTTAGGAGTAACTTTTCGTGGAAATGTAAGAGGGGCAGCTATGTGAAAGCTTTGAAAATTCCAAAAGGGCTGGCATATGTGTGGGACGAATGGGCCGGCATTCTTAACCCTCCTGGTGGGTGTAACGAGATATCTCGTCAACAGAAAAACTGACCAGATCTTCATCTCGTCATCATAAAAAACCGGCAATAATAATACACCAATTAATCATTGAATTAGATTGCAGGTGACCACATATAAATGCTTTACCAATTAATCACTTAAGTGAAATAGTAGATTACCAAATAGACTAATTTGTGTAGAATCATCATTAAATACGGGCCCCTCAGGGGCACATCTTTTTTAAGTATGTACTGACTTCACGAACCCGAGGTACCCTAGTGATGTTTTTCCATGGGGCTTACTGGCCTCTGGTAAACATGTGGGTCGTAACCCCAGGATGCACAAGCGATCTTTCTCTTTCGCCTCTCCATCCTTTCTTTTCACAATTACTGGACATTGTCTGCTTTGCGTTTGGCGCAGCTTGTCCAAATATGGCCCTTGCGCCATTAACCCAAAACCAACCTTTAAATACGGGAGATTGAAGCAAATTGTTGAAAGCTAAGGAAGTTTTTAGCGTGAGTTGCAATTAAATGGTTCCCTCCAGAAATTAATCAAACCACTGGTTAATGATAGTTTTGTTAACACACTACTGAGAGGCGTTTAAGTGTTAATTTTGAGGTTAGGATTTTGTTCACTTTTATGCACTCGGTGAAAACTTCGTAAAAGCCACTGTAACGTTTTAAAAGATTCCGATTAAACAACCCCTGAAATGATAGGATGAAAAAGGGGTGTGGAGAGAAAGATGATATCCAGTAGAAGATGGATTCCCCAAACTGTTCAAACAATCAAAAGTGTCATTTTTATAGGAAACTGGAAAATGATGTTGGGCATTGCGTTACTAATGCGACAAACACTAAATGGGTTCCTATTTGAAAATAAAAGATTATATTACAAATTAGATTAGATTTTCCCTATTATCCCCAAAACTTTTCAACGATTTAATACTCTGAACGACACGAGACTTCCGAGAAGCATGCTATTGCTTTTACCATACTTCCGAGAAGCATGCTATTGCTTTTACCATACTTCCGAGAAGTATGGTATTGCTTTTACCTCCAACACTCAACTAAGTAACTATATATATTGGTTGAAAGAATCATAGGAAAGATAATATTGGTCTAGAAAATCAAAACTGGTTAGAATTCATGCGGGAAAGAGTGCAGGTTGCAGAACGGATAGATGCGCGGGAACCCCTAAGAGAGTTGATTGATATAATTGGCCAAGTCAACCTCTGCACAATCTCGAAGGAAGCGATGGATTATCATCATCAATGATTTTTGACGCACAAATCGCTTCATGAACTATTCTAACAAATTACATTTCTGTCAGATTCTACCAACTAAAAGTATTTACTAACTTGACACGAAACTTAATTGCCTAAATAGGATGCGAACTCGAGCATACATGAGATGAGGTTATAGAAGATAAAATGAATCCTTTTACATATAACCGGAACAGGACGAAACGTGAGAGGCCAGTGAACAGTATACGGCAGTATTCTTCTCCGTATCAAATCCGAAATAGTCTGTCATGTTCGCGATAATGAAAAGTATTAGGAAGGGAGTACTATCTTTGATCAAATCGTTCCTTGTCGATAAAAATTAACCTCTACTAATTCCGCGCCTTTTATATCCTATCTCCACGGATGAAAGACAAAGCTTCAAATTGTGTGGGCTTTTCTGGGCTGTCACAACCGCTTACCAAAGCGGACTCAATGAACCAAGAGCTTAATGGCACATAAGGCTTACAAATGAACTGATTCAGGAACAGAGAGGGAGAAAAAAAATCAAGAAACCTGAGAGACTCTTGTAAGACGAGATTCTTAAAAGTAACTAGAGACTTTTCTTTGTCAAAAAACTAAAATTGAGAGGGTGAATATTTGTCCCTGTTTTTTAACCGTTTAGGGAAATGAAAGTGCCAGTTATACCTGCAAATTAGATTAAAGGAACTTACCGGACATGGGGGGGGGGGGGTTATAGGCGTTAGTAATGAGCTGAATATTAAATTGGCTATTTAAATGGTTTTATGACACAAGGGCCCTATTTGGCTTAGCTGCGCCAAAGACAAAACAGTGATTTGTAGGCGTTGGTAATGAGCTGGATAATAAATTGACCATTTACATGGTGGTTGATCGGTTGGGTTTTGACGCAAGGGCTATACTTGTCCTAACTGTGCCAAAGACAAGGCGATGCTTTGTAGGCGTTGGTAATAAGCTGGATATTACATTGGCTTGATGAGTTATTCAAATGGTTTTAGAAATGTTTTTCAAATGGCATTTAGGTATTTTTACTTAGGGTCGCACTGGAGCAACACAACGGGATATTGGCGACCCATTTACATGGTGTTTGATCGATTGGATCTTATGACGCAAGGGCTATATTTGGTCAAGCTGTGCCAAAGACAAGACGATGCTTCGTAGGCGTTGGTATTGAGATGAATATTAAATCGACTATTTAAATGGTGGTTGATCGGTTTGGTTTTATGACGCAAGGACTATACTTGGCCTAACTGTGCCAAAGACAAGACGATGCTTTGTAAGCGTTGGTAATAAGCTGAATATTAAATTGACTTGATTAAATTCAAATGGTTGGTTGGATGGTTGAGTTTTATGACGCAAGGGCCATATATGGCCTAGCTGCGCCAAAGACAAGACGATGCTTTGTACGAGTTAATAATGAGCTGGATATTACATTTTCCTGATGAGTTATTCAAATGGTTGGTTGGTCGAATTGGTTTTATGGCGCAAGGCGCCATATTTAGCCAAGCTGTTCCAAATACAAGACACAACGTCTAGACATTTAATCACAGCATCGTACTAAACTTTCTTAGCTCTTAAATTAAAATCCAGAAAATTATTTTCCGTATTTTTATGGAAGTTTGTCAACAAAGGACTTTTCTTTTGCATGGCCCAACATTGAGTCTCGATATTTTTTACCCATTCAAGGTTGATGTCAGATAGGCAGCTTTCTATGTCCAACAATTGTTACATCGACGATTTCAATGTCCGATCTATACAAGTTTCCAATGAACATGACACCTTTAATTGTTTGAACAGTTTTGGGGAAGTCACTTTTTGCTCGATACCATCTTCGTTTGTTTTCTCCGTTTTTTCTTCATATTATCGCAGGAGTTGTTAACTCGAAGTCTTTTAAAACGTTTCAGTGATTTTTCCGACGTGTTCACCAAACTTATAAATGTAAACAAAATCAGAATCTCAAAACTAACACTTAAAAACGTCTTAGTGAGTTAACAAAAATATCATCTAACATTGGCTTGATTAATTTCTGAAGTGAACCATTTAATTGAAACTCACCCTAATTCTTAGCTTCCAATGTTTTACGTCATTCTCCAGCTCTTAATGAAGATTCTACACAAATTACTCGATTTGATAACCTGCCATTTAATTCACTGATTAATTGGTCAATGACCATTCACAAAGAACCTATCCCTAAAAGCCTTCCTTACGGTTGAAGAAAGTTTCTGGGATTTTTAAGCACCTAATTTCAACATCCTTAATTTCCTAATATCGACACATTTAATGCTTATGTCACATTGGGAACTCTCATCACTTCCCAGTTTACGATAAACATGACACTTTTAATTGTTCAAGCAGTTTGGGGAATTCACTTTTTGCTTGATATCATCCGCAACATTCTCTCATCCTATCATCGCAAGGGTTGTTAACTCGAAAGTCTTTTAAAACGGTCCAGTGGCTTTTACAACATTTTCACGAAATGCATAAATGTAAACAAAACCCCAACCTCAAAACTAACACTTAAGAACCTCTCAACCATTTAACAAAATATCACCTGGCAGTGTCTTGATTAATTTCTGAAGCGAACCATTAAATCTCGTAACTCACGATAAAAGCTTTCTTAGCTTTCAGTATTTTACGCCATTCTCCAGTTTTTAATTAATGTTCTACACAAATTACTCGATTTGATTACCTGCCATTTAATTCATTGATTAATTGGTCAATGACCATCCACAAAGAACCTCTCCCTTAATCCTTTCTTGTGAGTGAAGAAAGTTTCCTGGATTCTCACTAACATGAACTGAATTCTTACGCACCGCTAATTTCAAGATCTTTAATTTCCTAATATGGACGCATTTAATGTTTATGTCACATTGGCAACTCTCATCACTTCCCAGTTTCCGATGAACATGACACTTTTAATTGTTCAAGCAGTTTGGGGAATCCACCTTTTGCTGAATACCATCCGCACCGTTTTTTCATCCTGCCATCGCAAGGGTTGTTAACTCGAAAGTCTTTTAAAACGGTCCAGTGGCTTTTCCGAAGCTTCAAGTGAACGCTTACTTCGTTGGAGAAAAACAATTGGACCGAACGTATGTTAATCCCATTAATTCGACGGAGGAGGTGGGGATCTGCACAAAGGGGGACCCCTACCAGAAAAATAGGAAAGAGGGAGAAGAGGAAGTGAAGTCTTCTCGGATAATGGATGATGGATGAGGACTAGGAGGAACAGGGCCATGATCAATAGCGTCAGGAATTGTTCCCGTACATCTCATGCACATGTATGCACGCAGCTTTTTCGCGAAAAATCGTCTCGCCGTTTTCACGCTTTCCCGGGTTATATGGGCAGATTTCTCTTTTATTTTGTTTCTCTTTTTCAGCCGACCCTCCTCCTTCGCAGAAATCCTCAGATTGTTTCGGGCAAAACGTTCACAGCGTTTTGCCCATGAAAAAGACTGCCGAGGAATTGAAAATTTGTTTCGTTGCGGTCGGATTTTGATCGGACCCGGTCCCCCTTTCTTCGGCGGCGACCCCCCCCCCCCTCGATGTTCCACCATTCCTTGAGATCGGCACTCCTCTTTGAGGTCCTATCCCCTTTTTTATCTGCGCTCATCCTCAGTATTAAAAATTCTGTCATACACCGAATTCAGCCAGTTTGCGGGAAATGATTTATTTTGCATTGAGGTCCACTTATCCAGCATGTCTGGGGCGAGACGGTGACGGCCTTCTCGGGGTGGACCGGGACGGTTTTTTTTCGGGGGGTGCCATCAATGGGCATTAGGACACGCTTGGTAAAAACTGTCTGCATCTGATTGAAAAGCGTCCCAGTTTAAAGCACTTTGTCGCTTCGAAAAAAGTTGCGCCGAGAAAAAGTTCTTTGAAAAATGCACGATGCTATAAATAGTCAAATGCTGTAAAACCTGGCGTACCACCAAAAGTTTTACCAAATGACTTAGGGACAGCTGCAACATTTCCGAAGAACTTTCTTCTAAAAATATACATTTTCTTAAAATTCTTATGATAATTTTATGATGTCCTTCCCTTAAGTATCTTGTTATATCTGTAGTGATCAGGATGAGGCGTCTTGCATACTGTTTATGTGTAACTATATTCATACTTTGATACTGACTCAAGGACAAATGACTTAGGGACAACTGCAGCATTTCCCAAGAACTTTCTTCCAAAAATATACATTTTCTTAAAACTATGATAATTTCATGATGTCCTTCCCTTAAGTATCTTGTATTAGCTGTAGTGATCGGATGAGATGTCTTGCATACTGTTTATGTGTATCCATATTCATACTTCGATACTGACTTAAGGACAAATGACTTAGGGACAACTGCAGCATTTCCCAAGAACTTTCTTCCAAAAATATACATTTTCTTAAAACTATGATAATTTCATGATGTCCTTCCCTTAAGTATCTTGTATTAGCTGTAGTGATCGGATGAGATGTCTTGCATACTGTTTATGTGTAGCCGTATTCATACTTCAATACGAACAACTCGTTGTAATCATTTGCTCCATATCATTTTAGTAACGTATTTCAAATGCAATCTTTTCTCATGCTCATATTCATTTACTCCATGTCAAATTCTTCCTGAACTAATTTCCTGACTCGAATGAACTAATTTTTAGTTTTGATTATTTAATTGGCTTGAAATAGTAGTTTTGTGTATTTTTATTTGTATGGAATGTGCAAAAAAAGGTTTGTCACTTTAACTAGCAATATAATCGTACTAAATCGGGCATCTAGGATAAGTTTCTAATCTTTATCATATGCAGTAATTAATGATTTATGCGATAGGTTTAACCAGTATCAAAAAAGGTATATAAAAAGTATAAAAAAGAAAAAGTACATATATAAAAATGATTTAGTTTTAAATCAAACTATAGAAACCTATATCTAAAAGAAACGAAATCAGTTTTATTACATGTTCTGTTTTAAAAGATATTTGAGGTTAAAATCTTAAATGCGCTGTCGGTGAACTCTTAAATTTGAAGTCACTTCAAACTGTCATCGAAAGCAACATTTTATGCGAAAATTTCCGAATTTGGAAGCATGATGAATTTCGCATTTGTATTTAGATGCATACAACAGACTTCAAGGATTATCCCAAAACAACTTCAAGTAAAACAATTGAAACGAGATACACAGGGAAAATTCCGAATTCAGAACATCAATCAGTTTTAACGCTAAACTTAAAAAATCGATTTTGGTGATTTCGAAATTCCAACTGTTCCCTTAAAAACCGACCCAAAATTTTTCGCTGTAGACCGCCACCTGCTTAAAAACACGTCTCTTGCTTCCAAACTAATGATGATCGTAATTGAAAAATTATTTTTGCTATCCACGGAATGCGACATCAATCAGTTTTTAAAGTACGCGCTAAACTTAAAAATCTATTTTGGTGATTTCGAATTTCTCTCCCCTTAAAACCAAACTAAAATTTTTCGCTGTAGACCGTACCTGTTTAGAAACGCGACCCTTGTATCCAAACTGTTGTTTGGATTCCGAAAGAGCCAACGAAACGTCAATCAGGAAGCAGTCGCTACAAAAGCACGGCCCCCTCAGATCTTATTCAACCCTTCCCACACAAAGAATGCATCAAGCTCTCGCAGGTGTCCAGATACGGATTAACAGAAACCGACAACCCTTTGACGAGTAGCCACTACCTGCCCCTCTTGTTTCGTATAGACTCGAGGATCATAAATTAAACTGAAGCAGAGCCCAAAGCCCGTCCCAGGTGAAGATCATTTGTAACAACTATTTGTCGGCTCCACTGGTGTTACACAAAGGTGGAGACCCGTCCGACTTATTGGTATTAACGGATAAGTTATGATCTCGTGGACCTTCCCCACTCCGCAGAGGAGGCACTAAAAGCCGATTGCACGTAAGGACGAGGTGTGTGTAGAGGTTGAGTGAATGCGGTTTCAGCCTTCCCGCCACCATAGGCGGCCCACTTAGAGTCATAAATCTGCTGGCCTCGGATGATTTAGGAACCCTTCATTGCGCCTGAGTGCTTCCGAAAACACCGGAGTTACTTAGAAGACTAAACACGGCGTGGGGAGAGGTTTGAATGAGCTTCGGAGGACGGAGATTTTTTGCGGTGATGTGTGAAAAAGATTGGATTTGAGAAGCGATTGAAGTGGCGTGACCCGAGGGGAGTCTCCGGTTGATGGTCTCTTATTTTTTATCTTTTTTCGAGTAAATACATTGGTTGGTTTCGGGTTTCGTCTCGCGAGGGCCGTGTTTGGCCAAGGTGCGCCAAACACGAGACGAAGTCGAGTCAAAAATGTCGTGGAAAAAGTGTCGCGTATTTTGAAAGAATTTCGCTTGCAAAGCTGAGTCATAAGGTTTGAGTGTAAGCAGGGGTGCAAACTTTCTGGTTGGTTGGTTTGGGGTTTTACGGCGCAAGGGCCGTATTTGGCAAAGCTGCGCCAAACAAGAGATAACGTCAAGTCAAAGTTAAATGTCAAAAATATCGTGGACAAAATGTCGCGAATTTTGTAAGAATTTCGCTTGCAAAGCTGAGTCATAAGGTTTGAGTGCAAGCAGGGATGCAAACTTTTTGGTTGGTTTGGGCTTTTATGGCGCAAGGGCCGTATTTGCCCAAATTGTGGCGAACACGAGACAACGTCGAGTAAAACATGCAGAAAAAATGTCGCGAATTTTGAAAGAAATTCGTTTCCAAAGCTGAGTCATAAGTTTTGCGTGTAAGCAAGGGTGCAAACTCTTTGGTTGGTTGGTTTGGAGTTTTATGGCGCAAGGGCCGTATTTGGCAAAGCTGCGCCAAACACGAGGCAACGTCAAGTCAAAGTTAAATGTCAAAAATATCGTGGACAAAATGTCGCGAATTTTGTAAGAATTTCGCTTGAAAAGCTGAGTCATAAGGTTTGAGTGTAAGCAGGGGTGCAAACTTTTCGGTTGGTTGGTTTGCGGTTTTATGGCGCAAGGTCCATATTTGGCCAAACTGCGCGAACGCAAGACAGGCACAGTCAAGTAATTGTGAAAAGAAAGGATGGAGATAAGAAAGTAGAGAAAGATCGCTTTGGCATCCTGGGGTTGCGACCCCTCATGCTTGCCATGGGTAGTAAACCCCAAGGAAAAAGAATAGATCACTAGGGTACCTCGGGTTCATGAAGCCCTTACACACCTAAAGATGTACCCCGAGCGTATTAAAGGTATGAAAAATTCATGGAATGCTTTTGTGCTACCTTCTACTTTTCGTGCTACCACCAAGGATTACAAGGAAATTGTTATCTTGGTAATAGTCATCCTAGTCGTCTCTTGAACAAACCTGAAACCTCCAAGGGGTTTCGACGAGATATCTCGTCTTCCAAAATCTGACTAATTTTGCTTATTACGAGATATCTCGTCGAAAGGAGTTGGAAGGTTAATTGGAGAAGGGGTTAAGGGCTCTTCTGGAGCATCTCTTTCGTTTCCGTTGGCAGCCACTTACGTAGATGCATGACAGCCATCTCGGAATTCATGCAATGCTCCATCACGTACGAAATCAGCGTTGCGAATGACGGAGTTTTAAAAACAACGAATCAAAAACGCGCCAAACAGCACCCTCCACCACCTACGAGCAACAGTTACAGACATACATTTTTTGACAAAAAATGTTTAATTTGATACACCCAACCACTTTTTAAAGCTTGACCAGGGAATTTCTCATCACCCTGCAGTATGTTTTCTGGTTATTAACGAACATTATATCGTCGACTTAGAGCAGGAAACTAATTAACTGACATTTTTTCGAGAGCACTAAGTGCTTATTTTCATGATGATGACAAGTATATAACGATTTCAACTTGTTTACAAGATATTAACACTCAAAATGCTTATAATTTTTACTTTTTGACTTAAAAACTAATAGTTAGTTTCTAAACAGCCGTACAGTAAACATTTTCTTTGTCAGTTAATTAGTTTCTGCTCTAAGCCAAAAATATAAGTGGTACTTCTTTAAAATAATATTTTTAAAAATGTCGAAATCATAATGTCGATAGTCAATAAAACGTGGAATACCAAATTTAGCCAGGAAATTTCTAATCACCCTGTTTTTACGTTTTCTGGTTATTAACGAATATTATAAGTGGTATTCTTTAAAACAAAATTGTTAAATATGCTGAAATAATTGAGTCATAAAAAGGGAATACCAAATTTGGCCAGAAAATTTCCAATCACTCCGTATATATACGTTTTCTGGTTATTAACGAACATTATATAAGTAAGTGGTACTCTTTAAAATTTAAAAAATTTCGAAATAATTAATAGTCATAAAAACTTGGAATACCGAATTTTCCAGGAAATTGCCCTGTATTTAACTGCATGTTCGGGAAAAAGTACGAGAATATTATGTATTTATTATATATTCTAATATTTCTAATTATATGTACTTATATTTTTGCGATACTTTCAACCATCATATCTTTTATCAGTTCTCGAAGGGTAGGATAGTTGAATTAACGTCGCACTGGAGCAACACAACTCAATATTTGAGGGAAACGCTCATAATGAAGACCAAGAAATTCATTCTGATCCATTATATACCAATTTTATCATTTGGATTGAGCAACATCGAAAACATCCCCATATTCGCATTCAATTAATCTGATAACCGCCACTACAATAGAAATTGCCTTCACTTTTCAAATCACTGCACAAAAAAGCCCCATTCATGAAAGCTAAATTGATCCGATAAACTAAGCGGAAACATTGACTTAATGGCAGCTCCCAAGGTTTGAATCATCTCTGAAGCATCTTTTAAATTGTGTTGTTATAGCGATGGGAAAAATTGATTGAAACACGAAATTCAACTCCGTATCAAAGATGTAATACATCAGTGTAGATGTCACATCTTCCTCAGATTGCGCAACTGCTTTCCCCCCGCTCTTCTCGAGTATTTATCATTTATCACTTCAATCTCTGAATACTACATCTGTGACAGGAGCCCAATTCTAAGCTCTTATCGGATTGATAGTCATTGACGCATCACAGTGAGATCCCATTGGTCAAAACCAAGCCCTTAATCCATTTTGCTCAAACATCTAATTCACTCTTCACATCTGCGGGAAAACACTGCGAGCTTGCCACGCCCTTGAATCTCAACGTTAACAGCAAGGACCCGACACCCATTGCGAATACGGGACCTCCCAGAATGCTGCACGGAAAATTAGCATACGAAATACAAATTCAAATTAGCTGCATAGGCTTCGTTAAAAATGAGCTTAAGCTTGAAAGAAGTACCGAGTTCTGTGCTTTCTGAAGAGTGATGAAATACGACATCGGCGCTTGCTGACAGGAAATTTGACCCCTTTATGGGAAAATCAGGTATCCGAATTCCTTGCGCACTTTTCATGTTTTTTTCCGAGTACACAAGTTCTTGAGTGACTTGAAAATGTTTGCTCAATGCAAGTTTGTGTCGTTAACTAGCCATTTTGTAACAAGGTTACCGAACTTTGCCATTTTGTGTCACTTAAGTTTAAATTAGCCCTACATGGTCTTAGTGAAGATGAACTCAACTTCAAAGAGCGAATGCCAAATCTAATAGATGCCGCAATAGTGACAGGCAGATGTGAACGAATTTGACCCCTTTATGGGAAAATTAGGTATCCGAATTCCTTGCGCACTTTTTATGTGATCTTTCCCTAGTACACAAGTTGTCCTTGAGTGACTTGAAAACTTTTTCTCAGCAGCTTGTTAGTGTCGTTAACTAGCCCTTTTGTAACTAGGTTACCGAACTTTGCATTTGTGTGATTTAAGGTTTGCATGGTCCCCATTAAAGATGAACTTTGCACGAAAGAGCGAATACCAAATCTAATAGATGCTTCAATAGTAACAAACAGATGTGAAAGAACTTGCATGATGCCCTTGATGAGAAAATCAGGTATCCGAATTCCTTGAGCGCTTTTTATGCGCTTCGTACCAAGTTGTTTTTGTGACACTTGAAAACGTTTACTCAATGCAGCTTGTTAGTGTCTTTAACTAGCCAGATTACCGAACTCCGCATTTCGCATCGTTTAAATTCAAATTAGCTGCATGGCCCTCGTTAAAGATGAACTCGGCGTGAAAGAACGAATGCCAAATCTAACAGATGCGACACTAGCTGTTGCAGATGTGAACGAATTAACAGGAAATTTGACCCCTTAATTGGAACGACACCAGTTCCCAAAGTCTCCATCACATGTTTCTTTAATTTTCGAGCTTCTTTTTCAAATGCGCGAAGTCGCTCCAGTTCTGAGCTCTTTGTCTCGCCATCGCTCGCTGAATGCGGCTCGTTAGTGTCGTTAAGCTGTTCATTCTGTAACAAGATTACTGATCTGAAAACACAAAGAGCTGGAGCTTGCAAATACGGGCTGAATTTGAAGTGACGGGTTCCGAGCAAAAAATGGAAGCCCGGCTTATCACAAAAAGAGTTAGTAGCAACAGTAGTTGCCTTTCTTTGCTTTTGTTAATCACTGTCGTTATCTCTTTCGCCCCATCCACTGCTCGTGACAGTTGGTATCCTGGAGCCCCAAATATAGTGACCTTTACCCTTATCACCTCTTCGGTCTTTTGATTTCAGGTTCTTTTAAACTGCTCGACGCAAAAAATGGTGTTTTTTTGCGAGTCCAATAGGTCAAGCGTTGGCGTGTTTAAGGAAGCTGAGTTCCAACAGATACTTTGCTCTATTCATTGTTGATTGAACATAAAACGAAGCCAAGACCAGCGCTGTTCTTAAGTGGTGTTCTGGGCGTGCATTTGCACGTAGTCAAGAGAATCGGGGATGCCTAAAGCGAGGCGCAGTAAACTTCCAACTTCTGCATATGTAACAATGATTTTTCGGTGTTATTCAGGGGCCGTAAAATGCTTTGATTTCAGTCCTTTAGACAGCTCAACTCAAGAAAATTCTTTTTTACGAGTCCAAGAAGTCAAGTGTTGGCGAGTATAACCCACCAAGTGGTTTCGATGAGGTATCTCGTCCATCAAGATCTTACCAATCTGACGAGATGGTGACGAGATTCCTTGTCACCGCGATATCGCCGATTTTTTTATGATGACGAGATCAAGATCTGGTCAGTTTTCTTCCAATGGTGAGATCTCTTCCAGGATCTGTTAATATTTTTTGCTAATGACGAGATACTTCGCCGAGACAACCTCCAGAAGGGTTAAGGAAGCTGAGTTTCAAGAGGTACTTTGCTCTATTTTTTCATTGTTTATTGATCATAGAACGAAGGCATGAGCAAGGCCGTTAGTGATTAGTGTGGTAGGTGTGCCCTTACACGTAGTCAGGTAACTAGGAAGTGTGGCGCAGTATGCTTCCAACTTCAAATAAACATGTCCAACTATCAATTTTCCGATGGGGTCGCAATATTTTAACTGCTTTTCAACAAAACGTGGTATGGATATCGACTCCGTCAATGAACTGTCAATTCTCATTCTTACGTGTTCAGTTGGAAACTTTTGGATCTTATTAGGTGCATCATATTTGTGTAAAATACCCAGCACTTGAATTACATATAAAACTGTCTTTAAGAAGACAGTGGACTTCCAAAATAAACTTTTGCCGTTATTCAATAGTTATAAAATTTACATAGTTTGATTTCTACCAAAAGACCTTTATATGTTTATGAATATTAAGTTGTGCGGAAGTGATTACATAAAACGTAATAAAAAGTTTTGATAAATTAGCACAAATGGATAGGTAGGTATTTTAATTAACTTCACTGGAAGAACACAACGGGCTATTACAAATGAATAGGTTCCATGCGTATTAACTTTCTATGTATTGTCAAAATTGTAATTAACATGATTTTTATGCATATAAATCAAATTAAAACTCCCCGTTTGATAAGTGTATCACTCAATTGTAAGGCAAAAAATTTTATGCTAAAACACCTAACATTTTGCAAAAAAGTATGGGTTAAGCGAAGTTCTGTATCAAAATTTCAAAATTTGGAAGCATGATTAATTTCTCATTTACACTTAGGTATATACAACAAATCACAAGGTTTATCCCAAAAGAATTTCAAGGAAACCAATTACAACCGGATACGCAGAAAATATTGTGAAATGAAGAGTGTCAAAAAATTCTCAGTCGGAGAAAAATACGTTTTTGTAGTGGACTTACAATACTTATCTAGAACGTTTTATATGTTGTATGCGTAACTCCTTCAAAACTGATCGTAATTGAGAAATAATTTTTTTATACCCACAGAACTTGATATCAATTAATTTTTAACGCTATCATTAAAAAATCGATTTTGGTGATTTTAAGTCACTTAAGTGTTAGATTAATCCTCTTTAATTGTTATATTAATTTAAAACTTTCCTTTTTTAACACTTTTTCCTTTTTCGATATTAATTCGTATCGAACTATTAGGTTTTAAAAAATGTGTTTTAACTTATTTTTAGCCCAAGACCAAATTTACAATTCACTCGAAATTCTGTTATGAGTAGTCCTTTTTACTTTGATAACTTTACTTTTAGTTATCTACAATTTATTTTATTTCATAGTTGTTACATTCTTAATTTCCTACATCAAAAATTGAATGAGTAAGGTATAACAGAATTGTACGAATATGATTTCTAATAGCACATTAAATTTTTGACTTTTTAAATTGAAATTATGTAAGACTACAAGTTTAACAAAAAATGGGTGCTAGAATCTTTTACAATGAAGTTAATCTAATATTATATCATGAACCCCCATAACTCCAAATTAAACTGCCCACATTAAACTGCCCCATTCAAACCCCTTAATTATTTCCACAGCTCTTGTGTTTTCGACCGCTCTTTCGGACCAGATTGTCGTTGTATTTCTTGTGCTTCTTTGAAACGTGACTTGGTTGGTTTGGGGTTTTATGACGCAAGGGTCATATTTGGCCAAGCTGCGCCAAATACAAGACGGATAATGTCAAGTAATTGTGAAAAGAAAGTATGGAGAGGAGAAATTAAAGAAAGATCGCATGGGCATCCATGGTTCGCGACCCATGTTTAACAGAGAGAATAAACCCCATGGGAAAATAATGGATTACTGGGGTACTTCGGGTTAGGGAACGTGAATTGGACTCCTAATTGTATCAATTACATTAAATTCTATCTTTTATCTTATTTATATTCCTATTAATCAAAGCTTAACGTCACTTTCCTTCTCTCTTTCTAATTGCAATGTTCAACTAGTTTTAAAAGTCTGTATTAATTATGATGTGGATTTACGCTGATTTTCAGTAAGGTACTCCGTAATTGGTACGTTCGTTCCGTTTTGAAAATAAACTCCTTCCCGTTCATGCTTCTATTCTGTGTCAGTAAAACTTTCATTGTGTGTGTTTGTCCATTACTTGATGTTATCTGTCTTGTGTTTGGCGCAGCTTGGCCAAATATGGCCTCCATGCAACCACCCAGCTCGTCCATGCTTTCGAGACGCCCAAACCTTTTATATCAATTCAGTTTAGGACAACTGCTTGAAACAAATGGCATTTAATCTCACAATTCTAAAGAGATAGATTGAGATTTCCATTTCTCCGCAAAACGAAAGTTCATATTACACAAGTAAAAAAAAGTGATATAGCCGAATGCACGATATGACGAAGAGTCACTGCAATTCCTTGGATCCCTTGAAGTTAGTGGGTGAAGACGAAGCATTTTGGACGTCATATTTGGAATCAAAACCCAGTCACATACTGGAGCAGCACGTGACAAAAAACATATGACATGAGCATGCGCACTCCGTTTCGGTACAGAAAATATGTCCATATGCATGCGTATTTCAGCCAAATCAATTCAGCTTAGGAAAACTGCTTGAAACAAGTGAATTTAAACTCCCAGTTCTAAAGAAATAGATTAAGATTTCCTTTTTTCCGCATAACTAAAATTCATTGGGAACAGGTAAAAAAGATCGATACAACCAAATGCACGATATGACGAAGAGTTTCTGTAATTCCTTGGATCCCTTTAAGGGAGTGGATGAAGGCGAAAAATAGTAAAAGTCATATTGGAATCAAAGCCCGGCCACACATGGATCACCATATGACAAAAAATATGACTTGCGCATGCGTACTCCGTTTCGGTACAGAATATAGTAGGTGCGCATGTGCATTTCAGTCAATTTGGTGTTGCAGGACTGATGTCGGACCAATGTGTGGCATACCTAAGAAACACAAAAAAATCGAGTAGGCTGTGTAGGAGCACGTCTCCAAGGTTTTACATGAACACGTCTCGATAGTGCATAGTATTTATTTGAGTGTAGTAAATGAAAGACGAATTTAGTAGTCAATTCAGTGTTTATCGAAAACTGACTAGTTGCTTTTCCGCGTAGACCACGTTCGATGTATTTCTGCTTGGCTGTTCGACGAGTTTGCGAATTTTTTTAAATTTTTCAACTGCAATCCAAAGTTTCACAACCAGCTTTGTATCCAATTTCACTTCTTAATGTCTTAAATCGACAGATCTCGACATTAGCTTTCGTTTGAGACCAATTTCGAGGTCGAAGATCTTACAGTCCCGAGATTTGAAGTTTGAGGGGCGCATTGGAAAGTCCCCAAACTTCTCCGTTTATCACGGCCTCAACACTAAGGTCACTAAGAAGTCTTTGTTCCCTCAGCTGTCAAATAACACTAGGTTGGTTTGGTTCGCCGTGATATTATAGAAATTATTAGACCACACTCGATGCCATTTTTTCGTGTCTCTTTTAGGTGTGTTCGGGCTTCACTGACCCGGAGTACTCTTGGGATCTTTTGTTCTCCCTTGGGTTTACTGTCTTTAGTAAACACGGGAGTCAAGCTCCAGATATATACCCCAAGGCAACTTTTTCTGCTTTCATCCATATGATCCCAATCCCTCTTTCTTTCCATTCACGGTATTTTTTTACATGAAGTTGTCTTGTGATTGGCGTAGCTTGGACAATTATAACCCTTGTGCCACAAAACTCCAAAACAACCAAACAACCAATCAGCAAACCAAAAAGTGAGTTATAGTCATAGATCAAATTAGCTTCAAAGTGATACGAACCCTTTTCGCTCGGGTTTATAAAAATAAAATTCCTGGAATAACCTATGCTACTGAAGACGTCAGTAAATGTAGCACCAAGGATGGTAGGTAGGTATTTAATTAACGTCGCGCTGAGCAACACAACGGGCTATTGGCAACGGTCCGGGATCAAACCCGGAGGGAAAGATCCGAGGACAACACCACGCAATTTTGAACCACGGTCATATGACGACGTCACATCTGAGCTGGAACCTCACTCTCCAAACCTCCTCACCACGCCGACGTGAGGACATTTGAGATCACGACAAATTTAACGTGCTCCAGCCCCTGAACACGGTTGGATCCGAACTCGTAACCCTCCAGTTGCTAATCGGGGCCGTCGTAGCTCAGTGGGTATGCCCACTGCGCTAGCAACCTTCGAGTTATAGGCGGCGCAGGTTCGATTCCTGTCAGGTGCATTCCTCCCTGGGTGTATTTCTATCTTCTGTGTTAGTAAAAACTTTCATATATGTGTCTGTCTATTACTTGATATTGTACTGTGTCTGGCGCAACATGGCCAAATATGGCCCTTGCGCCATAAAACCCCAAAACAAATAATCAGTTGCCAATCCGTTACTCTTCCAACCGGGCTGCAGCGGCCCGAATATTTATCTTGAAGAATTTATTTTTAAAACCACGATTATATAGTCTACTTGACATTGTCTTGTGTTTGGCATAGCTTGGCCAAACATGGCCCTTCCGCCATAAAACTCCAAAACAATCAACCCATTTCTTCGAAACTTTCAACTTTCCGTACTGACCACCTAGTACTGGTCCGATTTAAAGGCGCATTCCCGTCAAAAAGTTAAAGGAAGTAGAAAAATTTACCTGGTAGACCAGCACAACCAAGGTAGATATCACCGGCTCCATTGGATCGAACCCGAATAGCGAGGAAATCAGTGATTAAATAAGCCTTCGTTGCGCTGCTTGATAAGATGCGCAAGAAGGAAACGTGAAAAAAGATCTGACACCTAACCACAAAAATTTTCCCTATCCTGTCTCCGAAGCGCAAGAATCCGAAACTCGGGAAAGATGCGAGATGAGATATTTGCTATCTTTCACGGAGGGGTGGATCAGTATTTATAGGAAGTCGATAGCGAGTCATTAAATCTCACGTAAATAATACGGAATAAAAAATGTTTCGAAAGCTATCATGAGAAGTTTTGTGTAAAACCTGTCTTGCAAAGAAAATTTAAGATTTTTGAAAATAAAGGAGTTTGGGGTTTGACGTAAATAATACATAATAGAAAATCCTCCGAAAGCTATCATGAGCTATCATTACCCAGGCTTACCCTTCTACCTTTTGCTTTTCCAACCTCGTTGTCTTGTGTTTGGAACAGCTTGGCCAAATATGGCCCTTGCGCCATAAAACCCAAAAACAACCTATTATATTTAATGCCGCAGCTTGTCTGCCTATGATCTTGAGCCAATAAAATTCAAAATCCAGACCCATTGTATTTAATAATAAAATTTACTCGTTACATATTCTTTTGAGACCTTTTGTTCGAATTATTCATTCTTTTCTGCATCTGGGAATATCTGGGGTCTTCCAGTCGACTGGGCTTAGTCATAACCAAAAATGATTCATCACGTTTATGAATGTTTTATCGTCGTTTCTAGCGTACTCAAGCATGTCACGGTTCTGTTTTTGCTCAACTGAGAGATTTTCTGGCTCAAATTTGGGCAATCATGTATCCAAATCGCACATGAGAATCGACTTTATTGAATAGAAGCTAATGTTGGTCTTCAGATTACTCATGAGAAATATTTCGAGGATTTTCCAGTTGAGCTGCACTATATAAGTTGTACGACATTGTTTTCCTTTTTGCTGGTTAAGGACTACCCAGAGCGTTCATTACTCTCAACTTCTTGATGACAACCATCGGTGAAATATTTATACCACTCATAAATTTCTGTACAACTCATGATATCCTCCCAATCGATTTTCTGCAATTTTTAATATGTTTTATCAAGTTTCGCCACGAATCTGGCAAACTGATTCGTGATACGCAATTCATCAGTTTGCGTACAACTCATTATTCCTCCCCATAGACTGCTACTTTAAATCTGTTTTAGCAAGTTTCACCAAGTTTGTGGGAAACTGATTCGTGGAATGCCATTCATCAGTTTGTGTACAACTCATGATTCCTCCCATAGAGTCTACTACTTTTTATGTGTTTTAGCAAGTTTCTTCAGGTCTTTGGAAAACTGATTCGTGATGTACCATTCATAAGCTTGTATACTTGCAGTGCAGAGGTTCTAAAATTCAGATTTTAGAATATAAAAGAATCGCAGAAAATAATGAAATAATTTATTTTTCTTGGACGTTCTCTATTTTGACTAGTAAAAATTGCATGTTTCCCGTGGACCCCCTGAAACCTTCTCTCAAACCCCTATAAGTCCGTGAACCAGTGGTCTACATCGACGAAAGATCTTAACTCCAGAACAACCACATCCGTCTAGATGACGAATTTCAGATTTTTTTTGATTACATAAACTATGAAAGTGCTTTCGTCGGAATTTTTGTTGACTTTTATCGAGAATAATTATGTATACTAATTTATTCATCATCAACCATTCTAATTTCGAAGTTCGGTATATAGGAAAATATACCTAAATACACCAAAAATACACCAAAGTCCGTAAATACGACGGGCCTAATTATTTCACAGTTATCGCAACGTGGTATGGTATTTTGATAAGTTCAGAAACCCATATTTCCATTGCCAGTCCAATACCTAAGTAAGTCATGCAATATAGGCTATATAAGCTAGTGTTAATAAGATAAGCTATATAGCTAGTGTATACGAGTTATGCGATATGTTAGTCCATGCAATAGACACCTGTTGTGTTCGTGGAAGAATATAGATGAGAGTAACGTGGTCTCCACCCTGTCCCTGGAATTGAAGACTATCGACAAATAATTTGATAGTACACCGAATACTTCAAACCAAACTTACAATAAGCGCAAATCCTGGCAAATCGATTATTGAAACAAAAATAGAGTTAATAGTATTAGTAGTCAATAAAAAAATTGCTTTTGCGGAAAATGTACTCGGGAAATATTTTTACACCATGCCAGCTTATGGACTTGTATCCCTACAAGCTAGGATAGGACAGGACATACCAATTTCGGAGCACTGCACAAATAAATAGAATTATATATCATCATCATAAATAGAATTAATTTAACTTAAGAGCAATTTACATAAAGGAAACTTTAGATCTAGGGATTTGATAGACATAACAATCACTAGTACAAAACTCAAATGCGCCATTCGAGTTACCGGGTGGCTATGTGGTCACCCTCCCAACTACTAGCAGTGACCGATAACACGAACGCTATCCCCTGTACTACTGATAAACGTGCTGTGGGAGCATTAAGAATTAATATAAATGGGATGAATAATTGAAACAATTTAATTTAAGAGTTTAATGTTAACGAGCAGAACTTTGAAATTAGTGACACAGTTAGAAGTCCTATCGTGTCTTTTTTTCATGTCTTATTTCGTCATGCTTCCAAAGTTTGAAATTTAGGTTTAAAATGTTGCTTAGCATATGTAAATTGCATTAGCCTTTTGTAAAATTTTAGGAGTTTTAGTACAGAACTTGTTTTGCTTTGAAATCGATTGATACACTTACACCGAATGGGAGTAATTTGATTTATATATGTACAAGCTATTATGTGTGTTATAAAATATTGACAATTCATGGAAAATTAATATGGGACCTACCAATATTTGCTAATTTATCAACATTTTAACCACTTTTATGTAGGGTAAACAAGACAGTTATTGAGACCCTTAAGGCAATATTTATACTATAAATTCATGGAAAAAATAGTAAAAATAGTTTAATCAAGTTGGAATTCATTGTAACTTTTCCTGAATTACTTTACTTTAAGCTAAATAAAGGGTTTCATGCAAAAAATTATCCCTGGAAGGTATTTTGCAATATATTGAGAATAAATAGTGCAAAATCGGTTATTGACACCCTATGGATGAGTAATTGACACCACAGTTATTGACATCCCTTCATTCTTATTTAGTTTATTTTGCAGTATAAATGGATTTATGCAAAGCCTGAAACTGAACATTGACATGAAAGCTTATTTTTTAAATTAAAGATTAGGGTGTCAATAACTGTCCGAGGTGTCAATACTGTCTAGTTTACCCTAATAACTTATGCACAGCCTCATATTTTTGCAAAAAACTTTAATAAGCTTTTTTAGTGGAAAACCAAAGGTCTGAAAGTTTGATAACAATCAGATAATAACTGCGAGTTTGTTTTGAAAGTCTACTGTACCCTTAAAAGTTAATCCTTACTTTAATGTAGCTCTTTGTAATCGTATTACTTTCAGACAAGAGAGATCAGACAAAGCTATGAAATCCTCCTCTAACAAACGCCTGAGGAGCACAAAACAAGACAGGGGCCCTTTTCCTACTTTTGTCTTTTGTCCTGGAGACCAATCAACAAAGATCGGCCTTTTGATAGGTTTTGGTCAAAGTCAATAAAAAATTGCAATAAAGAGTTAATGTGGAAAATTATTTTTAACAAAATAATACGTGGTACAAAAAGTACATCTTAACCTAATTATTTAATTATTTACTCTATCATCATTTAAAATGCTAAATTTTTGTTTTGGGCAGGAGGGATATTCTCCTCATTTGTTCCAGGTCACAAAAATTCTAGCTTCGCCTCTGTGCCTATGTGAAAATATGTAAAAATATGAATTAGCTTGCAAGGGACAGCACGAAACTTTTTCGCCTCTGTACCCATGGTGAAAATATGTAAAAATGTCAATCAGCTTGCGGATTAGAGCATGAAATTATTTTGCCTATGTGAGAATATGTAAAAATATGAATCAGCTTGTGAGGAACAGCATGAAACTTTTCGCCTCTGTGCCTATCTAAAAATATCAATCAGATTGCGAGGGAGAACATGAAACTTTTTCGCCTCTGTGCCTATGTGAAAATATGTAAAAATGTCAATCAGCTTGCGAGGGAGAGCACGATACTTTTTCGCCTGTGTTATGTGAAATTATGTAAAAATATCAATCAGCTTGCGAGGGAGAGCATACAATTTTTACTCCGCAAACATTTACTATCCCGGCTAGGTTTAGCAAAAAGGACGAGTTAGAACACACGAGAGAATTGATTAAGTTATCTGAACAAAGGTTTAACAGAAGGTTCATTGAAGTGACAGGAAAACAGAGCTTTAAACTCAATCTCACAAGGGCGAGGTAAGTGTTTCAGATGTAGTACAGAGGAGGCATCTGAGATTGTCGAGCCAAATTGCAAGATAAATATAGGGCAATTGGAAAGGAATGAGAGGATAGTCACCTTTCTTTAAACGAAGAGCCGCTACTTTTTCTGAAGGGTTGTGGAAGACAACTTCCGATTTCCAGAACATTTTCTTCTTTCTGTTCCGTCGGATCTTTCCCTTCGGGTTTGATCCCGTACCGGAGCCCGTTGTATTGCTCCAGTGCGACTTTAATTAAAATACCTACCTACCTACCTCTTTCCCTTCCAAGGAGTCACCTTGGCTCAATGAATTTGCAACCTGGGCTTACTTCCTTTTTTGTGTCAGTAAAAGCTTTCCTTGCGTGTACATGTCCGTTTACTTGACGTTGTCTGTCCTGTGTTTGGCGCAGCTTGGCCAAATATGTCCCTCGTATCATAAACTCCAACCAACTATTTCACTATTCCTTAGACTTCACCGAAATAGTCCGTTGTGTTGCTCCAGTGCGACATTAATTAACTATCAACCTACCTAACCGAATAAAACGATAGCAAGTTGATTGTGCATCGAAGAGTATGATATATTACGCTATGTAGCTTCTAGATAGCTATATATCTACTAGATAGGGTACTTTATATTAAGCTATATAGCTACTAGATAATGTACTTTTTATTAAGCTATATAGCTACTAGATAGTGTGCTTTATACTAAGTTATATAGCTACTAGATAGTGTGCTTTATATTAAGTTATATAGCTACTAGATAGGGTACTTTATATTAAGCTACATAGCTACTAGATAGGGTACTTTTTAGCGATTCGTGTACACCTCAACCCTTCTAGTGGTAGTCTCGACGAGGTATCTCTTCATGACCAAAACTGACCAGATCATGATGGACGAGATATCTCGTCATCAGAAGAAAACTGACCAGATCTAGATCTCGTCATCATAAAAAAATCGGCAATATCTTGACGAGATGTCTCGTTCTCAGAAAACTGGTCAGATCTGGATGGACAAGACATCTCGTCGAAACCACCCGGAGGGTTAACCAAACAATAGTATTGTCCAACGCCTCGCAGGAAAAGGGAAAATTATAATTGAAGATTTCGTCTCACGGTCAGAATTAGCTGTATAACTTGAGAACAAATATGGATTGCTGTAATTTTCGATGAACACGCCTACCGTCACGACTCCTGGCAAATTACATCAAGCAGCGAACTTATTATTCAACACTGGTGCAGGGGGTTCTTATAAACAAAAGGTGCTGCGGCAAAGTATAGTCTAAATTCATGCACCGGTACGTGTTAGTAATACAGACGTCATCGCAGCATAATAACTTTAAGTGACTTTTTCTCTGCTGTGCTTCCTCAATATTCAGGAAGCGTACGCTGTCGTGGAATGAGTGACTGGGATATTTTTATTTTTGCCACCCCGATTCAGTCTCCCAGCAGGATATTAATAATTTTCTTAATGGAAGAAGATATACATAAAACAACGCATTCTCTTCCACACCTTTCCGACACCGGTGCCTGCTTCATTGGGAAGGCGGCCAACTCACATTAATGAGAGACTGACTGGGCAGAAAGAACCAGGTAGAAAAAGTGATTGGGTGATCAATTACTGTTGGGGTGAGGGCGGTCTGTGTGCGGCCACTAAAGTAAAGGTGTTATGTTTCCCGTTCCAGACTCCCGTAGCTTCGGAATCGTTTTAAATTGGATCGTCATGGCTTCAACTATCCTATGTCCGAGTAGCGTAATACTATTTTAACTCCTTAACACGCTTAAGGTGTATGTATACACTAGAAATCACGAAAATCGACCAGAATATCGATTTTGCTTTCATTGCCTCGAAACATTTCCCAATTTCTTAGCTTTTAAACGATACCAAGATCTTGTAAATATTCGGAATACTTTTCTAGTTGCAAGGGTTTTCGTTAGATACTGTCACCAGTACAAACTTGTTTCCTATACTTCAAACTCAATTTCTGAAGAACCGTGTTTTTTCAATACGATGCTTTGTTCAAACAGTGATAACTCAACAATGAATTAATTTGTTATAATTATTTTTGAATCATTATAATCTATATAAGAACAGTGGATGTTCTGAATCTCAATCAGAGTTATTAGTTGAGAAATTAATTTTTAGTTGATTTTTAAGTGTTAAAATTCCTCAAAAAAATTGATTTTTTAGACTCCTTTGGTGAAAACAATTGTAAAAATAACTTTTACCCTCTAGCAACTTGATGGAGGGTCAAAACATGAAGAATAATATTAGGAATAATTTCCAACAGGAATTGTCTTTCCGAAGAAATTAGAATTTGAGATATCACTGTTCACAAAACAAGTTAATTAGCTGATTATATCTAAATTAGATAACTAATAAAGAGCTTAATCTGATTTTTTTTCTCCCATTGAAATGATTTTAAGCATAAGTCAATGACTTGGAAAAAACTTGATTTTTAAAGTCAAAACTTTAAAAAAGTCTTCTAGTGTATACGTACACCTTAATGCCTAAATAAGCACATCTATTGGTTGGAAGAATCCATGAATTCTTTCGACCTTTGGAAATATCATCTTGATACTCTAATTGAGGCGTTGTCCTTGGATCTTTGCCTTAGGGATGGATCCCGGACAGTCGCCTATAGCTCGTTGTGTTGCTCCAGTGCGACGTTAATTAACTACCATCCTTAGAATATGATTCTTTGGACAGATTCTATTGGACCTTTAATTAGGATAGGAATTCCTTACAATAGGAATTCCTTGGGAAGATGCTGTTGGTCTTTTCCTTAGAATAGAATCATTTGGAAATATTCTATTGGTCCTTTCCTTAAAAGAGAATTATTTGGAAAGATTTTATTGCTCCATTAATTAGAAAAGAATCCTTTGGAAAGATTTCTTGTCTCCTTCCTCAGAAAATTTAGCTATTTGGAATTATTACGTTGGTGCTTTCCTTAGAACAGAATCGCTAGGGAAAGATTATGTTGGTCATTTCCTCATTATAGAATCCCTTGGGACGATTTGATTGGTCCTTTGCAAATCACTATCATTGGTCCGAACGGGTACTCCAGGAATGAAGAGGTAAGCAGATACAATATTGGGGAGAAAGTTATCCTTTTAATGTACTCAAACGAGTACTCCTTTAAAATGAAGAAGTAATCTAGTACAGTGTTGAAGTAAAGAAGTTATTCTTTTAATACACTGAAACAGTTGCTCCAAGAATAAAGAGGTAAACGGGTACAGTGTTGAGGGGAAGAAGTTATTCTTTTAATATACTCAAACGAGTACTCCAGTAAAAGGAAGAAGTGAACTGGTAAAGTGTTGAGGGAAAGAAGTAATCATTTTATTGGTACTGAAACAGGTACTCCAAGTATGAAGAGGTAAACTGGTACAGGTGTTGAGGGGAAGAAGTTATGCTTTTAATGTACCCAAATGGGTACTCCCGGAATCTCTTGGGTAGAGGAGGTAAACTCTTGATATACACGGGGTACATGCTGGGTTAGATTCAACTGTATCCTTCCATATTTGTGTGATTAGTTGATTCAAGTTTGTGGTTCTTATTCTTCTCTTTCTTTTCAGCTTCAAAGCAGGACTACAATGGATACAACTCCTCGACGTCGAACGGCAACGACCCCAACAGCGGCCCAGGGACAGGCAGAACAAACTTCACGACGAAACAGCTTACAGAGCTGGAAAAAGAGTTTCACTTCAACAAGTACCTAACTCGAGCGAAGCGAATCGAAATCGCCACAATTCTGCACCTGAACGAGACGCAAGTTAAAATCTGGTTTCAGAACCGGCGGATGAAGCAGAAAAAGCGAATCAAAGAAGGTCTTATACCCACGGATCCCTCCAACTCCTCCGGTGGCGAAACTGGTTCACCGCCACCACACTGTGCCATCAGTACTGGTTCAGCATCTGTCAGCTCACCAAATAGTGTTCCTTCAGCTTCAGTAGTTGTAAGCGGACAACTTACACCTCCCGACTCCAAACCAGTGGACATTAGCGAATTAGTGCAACATCAAAAAACTTCAGTCATGAATGCTCAAAAGGGGTCGAAAGTCCTCGTGCACTTCACCTCCTAATTGCATCAACTCATGAACACGAAAGAAATGTCCTACTTTTCAGGAAACTGACTCTGACAAACTGGCGGACATGCTACCTGAAAAGCTCAACGGATTGGGCATTCTTTGGATACCGAAATCAGCTTCAGGAAACTGTTTAATTTGATGTTTGGTTCCAATATCCAACCAAGTTGCAAGCTGGGAAGAGGGGGGAATGTGATACATCGTTCAAGCTGAAGACGGCTTAAAATAGATGTAATAGGAAAATTTTCCTGTAGGTTACTAGACGATTTCTTTCAGAACGATTCTTTGATAGCTTTATCTGTTTGCTTATGTTTCCTCCTCGATTCTCACGGCTACTGTTTGGAAAATTGACCTCTTTCGAACATTTTCTTTATGTTTGAAGGAATTTTATTTATGTTGCTTCAAAGCTATTGTCGTTGAGCTGTTGAAATCATTATATACCTGTTGTCATAAAATGTCGGCATTAGGTTCTTGATTGTCAGATTTCATTATTTATTCAACAAACAAAATACCTCTTTCATACAAAATAAAATGCAATGTAAAAATATCTCTTTCATAGAAAAATAAAATGCCATATTTCTAGAAACGTGGTTGCCCTTAAACTTTTCCATCTTTGTAAAATTTTAAAAGATGGAAGCACACAGGACCTCAAAAATCTAAACTAGCGAGGAAAATTCAACCATCCATACTAAATCCCCCTCATTAATTCCGATGACATTTAAGAGTTGAAAATAGCACAAAAAGATTGTTTAACAAAGTCAGATGCATTTGAACCTAAAGTAACACATTTTCCTTATTTCGTATCCTATTTAATTTCTAAAATTCCAGTGCCCGTATTATGCTCTATCCCAATCCTTTTAGACTCCCATTTATGAAAATTCCTTGTTTTCCTAGAAGTTAAGAGAAATAGTTTTTCAGAGTGTAATTTTTACTGTGCAAGTGTACCCCAAAGTGTAAGGAACACAAGACATGACTTTAGTGAGATGAGTTAAGATCTATCCAACTTATCTATGTTCCAATCCAGCAGCTCCTTCCCACATTTAAGAATTGTGTTGGTGTCACTGTTGATAGCTCCTGGATTATCATGAGTTGGTAACTGAGACTTGTACTACATGGTCTTTTGGACTTAATGTAGGTTATACCATAGACGTGAAATATAAGTAGACTGAGCATTGGTATTGAGAAGAGCTTCAAAAAGTGTAATCAACATGTCGACTAGTAGTCACGTGACTTCTCTGTGAAAAAAATTGACTTGATTGGTCTATTTGGCATTTTATAGCCTCATTCGTAACGTTCATTATATAACACATAATGACAGGGTGGATGTAAGAATGTATCTTTGTATAGAGTGGCGACAAAAATGGTGAAATCACCAAAATCTACTATGTCGTGCGGGCCAATCAGATGATGAATGTTCGTTCCCACCACGCATAAAATGTAGTCTAAGAGTCACGCTAGTATTATTCTTTCACATGATCCTCATAAAAAGGCTACCATTGCTCACTCTACTTTTATATTTCCTCTATAGGCTATACCTTGACCAAGTGGATTAGCAGCAAGTCCAAGGAAAGTATTATATTTGATGGGTTTATATCATTAACGACAGGGCCGTTTCTGAGATATGGGATGCCCACATGCAAGCCTCAACAAGCCACTCTTCTAAAAAATATTTGATATTCCTCATAAATTCTCATTGATAAAAATGTTTCTCAGTTTAAACGAAACTATTCAGATTCATCGGTAAAATCTATAGCAACACAAGGCAGACCAAAGAATGTTAACTTTCACAACTAGATGCTTTTGTTCATTTATTGGTAATAGTACAGCAATATTTTAGCTGGCCACATTTCATTTCCAAAAAGGATATTCGTAATTTCATAATTCATAATTTAAAACGCCTTTATTCTTTATTGAATGTTTTTCAAATTAGCAACCCTTATTTTTTCTTTTCTACGTGTAAGTGCCTAGCACACCAATCAGAAAGGATCAGAAAGTAATCCTTAATTCTTTTGAATCAAAATCAAATAAATATTCTATCAAAAAGGCTGGAAGGGCTCAGAAAACAGAGCATAATGTATATTACTTATAAAAGTCTCATCCACCCATTCCGTTTTTGAGTTCCAGATGTAAAAATAATTACTGAAAGCAACATCTAATTAAACTAATACTACACGATAGTTAAATCAGGCCGCTCGGCTGATTATTAGAACATGGAATTAACCCTCCTGGTAGTTGTCTCGACGAGGTATCTCGTCATTAGTAAAACTTACCAAATCTTGAAGAGCGCGATATCTCCATCAAGTATGAAAAAAAAAACTGACCAGATACTGATTAAAGAGATATCTCGTCTATCAAGGATGAAAAAACTGACCAGATCTTGATCTCAACATCATCAAAATTGGCAATATCTTGATGACGAGATATCTCGTCACAGCAAAATTGATCAGACCACTTGGAGGCTGAAAGTCAGACCATATGGTCACTTGAATGCAAGAAGTACTTAACTCGAAAAATGGTATATTTTAAGTTATACTTAAATTAGTAAAGCTGGATCATACAGAATTTAATACAAGCAGTAGGTAACTTTTTGGCCACTTAAATTCTATCTGCTAATAAAAGACGTAGGTACATATGAAACTGGAACTGGTGGCAAATTGTTTTCCGTTTATCTCAAAAACCAAAAAAATTAGTTACTTAGTTCCTGCATTCAGGTGACGATGTAATTTGAACAGTTCATTTTATTTACAATAATGCCCGATTAAAATACTAAGAACTTGAAATTTGTGTTCAAGTAATTTTATTTTTCATCTTGCATTCTATTTCGAAATTTTTTAAAAATTTTTTACTTTAAATCATCTAACTTCAAGTGTAAAATTTCATACATATACCGACCCACCGACTTCCATTTCTCTTTTAGGTTGTTGAAATCAATATTCCGGCGAAACGATATTACAATTCCAAAAGATTGTGATGTTATTTATAAGGTTTACGGATATAATATTTTATACAAATTCAAGTCTCTATATCCACGAATTTCGTACACAATTCAAAACAAAACATGCAACACAACTTAATATTAACAAACCTTAGAGAAATGAATGAGCTTAAACTTATTAGGCTCCATCCTAGCCATTTTATTCAGTGACATTCGCAACATTACAACCATTCTACCATGAAGGCAGTATCTCAAAGTTTAGTGCATTCCAAATGACGATTGTTGCAAGCTGCTAAAAAGAACATGGGGTCGCACTCCCGATGTACCCAAACGATCTTTTTCTGTTTTCATCCCACTACTATATTCCCCAATCCCTCTTTTTTTCTTTTTACGATATTTTTTACTTAACGTTGTCTTGTGTTTGGTGCAGCTTGGCTAAATATGGCTCTTGCGCCATAAAACCAGAAACGAACTAAAAAAATACTACACGAATATATACTTAGATAACAAAAGGATTACTACCGTTGATTGAATGTTTTATGTTCCTTGCGCCATAAAACTCCAAAATAAACTAGCTATAAAAAAATCTAAACATGAATATACTTAGATAACAGAAGGATCGCCTCTACCTTTGATTGCGTGTTTTATGTACCTTGCGCCATAAACAGCAAAAGAAACTAACCAAAGAATCTAAACATGAATATATTTAGATAACAGAAGGTTCACTCTACTATTGATTGAGTGTTTTATGTACTTTGCGCCATAAACCCTAAAATAAACTAATCATGAAAATCTAAACATGAATATACTTAAATAACAGAAGGTTCACTCTACTGTTGATTGAGTGTTTTATGTACTTTGCGCCATAAACTCCAAAATAAACTAACCAAAAAATCTAAACAACATGAATATACTTAGATAACAGAAGGCTCACTCAAACAACTGTTGATTGAGTGTTCTCTTACCTTTAAAGCGTTATGAGATATACTTTTATGCTCTTAAACTGTTATCCTCAAAAAAAAAAAAAAAAACTCGGAGATACTGCCTTCTTAACTATCACGGCAATAACAGTACATCTACTTTGCCAATTCTATTTTTAGGCGATTCGTTTTAAGGCAAGATGCTAACACTGACATTAAGATCATAAATTTCTTAAATAAAGCATCCCTGTTTCTATCGATCAACTTTAGGTAAGAAGCTGTTTTCTTAAGGATTGGTGTTAAAAATACTGTTCCAGAGCTTTTATTTATCAATTAAAATAATTCACCCATACTTGCTTATATAAATATCAATAAGAAGGAAAATTCATTGTTTTGGGTTCAAACTGGTTCTGAAAAATCTCGTAAAATCTGGTGGATCTGTCACTCTTCAATGAAGGGGACAATGGACTTTCAAAACAAACGTTTGCAGTTATAATACCATTGTTATAAAATTAGCAGACCGTTTGTTTTCTACTAAAAGCCTACATCTTCTATTAAAATTACATCTTCTATTAAATCTTCTATTATTCTTCTATTAAAAGCCTATATCTAGTTTTGTCTAAAAATATTTCGTTGTACGGAATTTATTACATAAAACGCGGTCCAAAGTTTGATAAATTAGCAAAAATTGATAAGTACCACGAGCATTAATTTTCCATGTATTGTCAATATTTTAATTCACATAATAGTTTTTACAGTCGTTCAGAAAGGTATCCAAATATCTTGTTATTCACGTCAATGGAGTCATACAATCAAACCAAAAGTGTCATTTGACTTGGAATATGATGTCTATTATCGCTAAATCTGGATTTTGTTTGCCTAAGGATCCGTCTTCATATTAAATTTGTATCAACTCAATTTTTTTAAAGATAACCTCTATTTTTGATTACAGATTCAGATTTTCTGTATCATAATAGCCAAAATTCGTATGAAATACATTTATTTTGGTCAAACCTGTGAGTTATGAGTGGTTGAAATTCAGAGCTAATCTTGAATGAGTGTTTTAAGTCTTTTCCATATACCTACCGAAATAAACATCTGATCAAAAGAACTATTATGTTACATTAAAACATTGAATAACCCAAACAAACTGTATGCCATATTTTAGTTTCAAATCAATATTTTATAAGAATTATCAATTATTTAATTCACAATTGAAAAAATAATGGATAAAAAGGAGTAGATTTTGAGTGCAGTTGACTCAGAAGTGTTTCAAACTTAAGTGTGCAAAATTTTAGTTCACTCCCTTCGATAGTTTTTGAGATAGTCCTTCATTCAAGACTTCATGTTGACTTGTTTTGGGGCTGTCCTAGAATAAAATTTTGAAATTTGGAGAAATGTTTTCTCTATACAGGTCAACTTAACTTATAACACAACATCCTTCCGATCGGTAGTGTCACTAGCATAAAAGCGACCCTCTGATTGGCTACCGAACGAAATCACTCACTGCTACGTCATACGCGCAACTAAAATAAATCACTTACTAGGCGATTATTTATTATACAATCTAGTTAATAATTTTAAATGACTTCAAACCGGAACATTTTAATGGTACTAATATACCATGCTTGACTTGCATTTTAAAATTCTGAATATTCAGACGGACCCCAAATGGTTCTCTCATATTTCTGGCAATAAAATTACATTAAAAGTGTGTTTCTAGATGAAATTTTGTGAATAATTTCTAAATAAATGTGAAGACTGTCCCTTGTGTATATAAACTGCAGATTTATTTGAGGTAGGCGTTATTCCAAGTCTAATGACACTCTGCTACTCCAGGAATGAGAACAACAAAGTGTTTGGATAGTTTTTGACCGATAGTATATATTTTAATCAAATTAACTCCCCTTCATCTGGTAAGTGTATTACTCAATTGTAAAGAAAAAAAAATTGAACTGAAACACCTAACAATTTGCTAAAAAAAGCATAAGTTATTCAGCATTTTAAACCAAAATTTTTCAAAATTTGGAAGCATGATGAATTTCTCAATTTCAATTTGATATATACAACAGATTTCAAGGATTATCAAAAAAATTTACAATGAGGTAAATTTAAACCAGATGCGCAGGGGACAGTTTGAAATTAGACGAATGTCATACGATCTGAATCGGAGGTAGGCAGGTAGTTAATTAACGTCTCACTGGAACAACACAACGGACTATTGGCGAGGGTCCATCCCGAAATCAAAATTCCGACTGAGTCGGAGGAAAACGCGTTTTTTGTAGTAGACTTACCATACTTATCTACAATACGGTTTTTGTTACATACGTAGCTCCACCAGAACCAATTGTAATTAAAAAATTCTTTTTGCTATCTGAAGAGTTTTACATCAATTAATTTTTAACACTAACATTTTTTAAAAAATCGATTTTTCGATCGATTTTGGTGATTTTGAAAGTCCACTGTCTCTGTAATAGTCCCAGAATATTTTGAAACTGCACTAGCAATTTTCAAAGCCGTTTTGCTATCTGGATGAATATTAAATTAAGCATATCAAGTTTAATATTGAATAAGTATATATTCTATACGACGAAACAATCTTTTTACGGGAAAATTCCTTTTAAATTGACATTATTAGAATGGAGAGATTAAAAATATTACTTTAATTACCTTCGGAATTACTCTGAAGTCGCGAACCTGTGAATTTCATGTTTAACATCTCTTCGTGTTGTATTGTTAAGTTTCAGGTTGTTAACAATGTTGTCGGATGGCAGTTGCAACGCGCAATTTAATCAAACGTGTTTATTGTACTTGTAAATTAGTTGAAAGTTGTTTAAGATAGAAGGATGGAAACAATGTTGTTTTCTTTCATATCCCGTGTTCAGCATCTGGTAGACCTCGTAAAAACGACTTAAAAATTACGCTCAAGTCTAGTTTGAGGTGTACAGGGTGGGCCACGTAAAAGCAACCTGATCAAATCTTTGAAGAATTCTATGCACAACTCATGTCTGAGGAACTTCCAGCAGGACTAAGTAACTAGACACACATCTGTCAATCCATGACTCGATCGAATCCATGAGGCCTTCACTCAAGAACGGACAGAGGTAGGTATTTAATTAGCATCGCACTAGAGAAACACAATGGGCTATTGGCGACGGCCCGGATCAATCCCGAAGGTAAAGTTCCAAGGATAACACCTCCTAATTTTGAACCACTGTCAGATGACTAGGTGGCCACGACAGACCTAACATGTTCGGTAGTTGGTAGTTAATTTAACGTCACAATTGAGTAACACCACGAACTATTGGCGACGGGATCAATCCCGAAGCGAGAGATCCAAGAACAACGCCTCGTAGTTTTGAACCACAGTCAGATGACGAGGTCAACACCTGATCTGACACCCCACTCACCAAACTTCCACACCACGCCAACGTGAGGACATTTTGAGGCCAGACAGATTTAACCACCAGCCTCCGTGTACACGACGGTCTTCGTCTGGACCTAGTTTCGAACTCGCAACCTTCCGGTTGTTCTTCCAACTGGGCTACCACGGCTCCGTTGATGTCAGTGATTTGCAACGAATATCCAAAAGTATTCTGCAACGTGCACAAAGGTGCGTTGATGTTCAAGATCATTGTCAACATCTTCTGTAAAAGGGAGATGGGGATACCGTACGTCTTTAAACCATATTTCCCATGATATTTCAGTACAGTAATGAGACTAAGACGGGATGCTTTTTCGTGGCCTACGCTGTATGTGCTCCCTTTTTAAATATAATCACTGAGGTCACACCAATTCATAGCGAAAAAATGGAAAATGATCATCTTGATTTTTTATACATTCAACACGCATAACCAGAAAATGCACTTAGAAAGCAGCAGTTTTGAAAAGTAATGGTACATGATAATATCAAATGCGTTATTTTAAGTTGAATCCAAATTCAGGAACTAATGGATAACTGAACATGAATGCCATTTAACTTTTTATCTCTACCATAAAATTTCTTGTGTCGAAAATTCAAAATTTTGGATTGAATGGTTTGAAACTTTGCAAAATTAACTTTTATCCGTAACAGATATGTTAATCTCCAAACAACTAAAAATATTTCCCTTTCTTTCAAGTCCAATTATTATGTAATAGATATTTTGAATTCGAATCTAGCAACCTATTGTTTCGACCACCCAGTATATTCTAAACACATAATTTCACTCTTTCACCAAAGATATACATATCTTAACAATTAAACAGTTGAAGCTCATATTATTCGCATTCTGGTTGATATGAATTTTTCAGTTAAGTTTTTCTCTTGTCGTTAATTTCTCTATATCTTAGGAGTCCTATAGCACAGTTACCCCTTGATATATCGCGTATCCTAGGGGATAAGAGAAAAGTGTTATACATCAAAGACAGCAATTTAGAGAAGGTAAAAAAGCGCCCTTATATATATAGATATAAAATATACATTAAATTACCTTTTTATTTATAAATATGTAAAACTAGAAGTTACGCACAAATATCGACTGGTAACATCTTTTTAAATAATACTACACAAGATTGATATTGATAGAAATACCATATCATTTCTAAATTTAAAGCACCCAAATCTTCTGGGACAGTCGACTCAAAATTACCAAAATCTATTTAAAATAGATTTTTTTATTTTAACGTTAAAAATCAATTGATATCAAATTGTATATAGCAAAAATAATTTTTCAAGTATGATCCATTTTGACGAAGATACGAATGCAACAATATAAAACATAATAGATAAGTACAGTAGCGCTACACAAAAACACGTTTTTCTCCAATTCGGAATTTTTTTGACATTCTTACGAAGGTATTTCCAGTAAAATAATAGTCCCAAACAAAGCCCCATAAAAAATTGAACCGGAGATTGAGGGCCTTGGACCCAGGTTCTAAATCCAAAAGTCTACTAAAAAATTGAAATGCTAGATTTTAAATCAGCAAATCTGAATCTGTAAATCTGTATTTTTCCAGGAAGGATATTCACTCAATGAGTATATGATAACACACATTGTTTCAATTTCTAATTTCAGGCTGCTGATCAAAACCCTTTCTTTCAATTCTGTTTAAAAATCGGATGAATTTTAGAGAAAACTATTAGTACATCAATTTAGGTATATTATCTAAACACTTGCAATTAATTACACACATATGTTAACAAGAAACAGTTATTTGTCTCACGCTCGTTAGGTCTTGTAATAATTTCTTCGAATTTATGCTATTCTCAACGGTATAATTTAAGCGTAAACCCTCTTGGTGGTTTGCTAATGACAAGGTACCTCGTCATTAGCAAAACTGACCAGATCATGATGGACGAGATATCTCGTCATTAGAAGAAAACTGACCAGATCTTGATCTCGTCATCATCAAAAAATCGGCAATATCTTGATGGCGAGATATTTCGTCATTAGAAAAATTGATCAGATCTTGATGAACGAGACATCTCGTCGAAACCACTTGGAGGGTTAAGATGGTATGTCTTTATGGAGGTGCTTTCTCTGGGTTTTCAAATGATTGAACGCATGTTCAAGCATAGAAGAGTATCCGAATTATGTACATAGTTTTTGTTTGTTTCTTTGTATATATATTTTTTATTATTTTGTTTTGAATTACAGTTTCCGATTGGATTCCCCGAATTAGATTTATTTGAAAATGCTTTAACACTTAGATCAAAATTTTGCAAAACGAATTTCGTTGTTGCAGTTAAAGAATGGATTGTTTTCAACTAAATTCCTACGAGTTTTGCATTTAGTTTATTTAAATGCACATAATTGTTGGACCTTTGTGTCTGGTTGAACTCATTAAAGAAGCATTGTCAGATCTATCATTCAGCAATCGTGTTTTGGAACTTAAATTATTCATCACTGATTAGTCATTTGTATGCATTTTTTACAAAAAAAATTTCGAATTGTCTTTGCGTGCTAATATTTCTGTTTAGATATTTAACGTTTGATTCTGTGTGAAATTTGTTTGTTTTTCGATGTACCCTGATGTCTGAGCAGATGAACATTGCAAAACAAGAATGAAAAAGTCATATATATATATATATATATTACTTGATACTTCACTCTTTTTATTTTCGAAATAAAACTACATAAGCATCTATATTTTTACAGCTTTTGCTTTACATCTTTGAAAATCAAGTTGCATTCGGTTTTGTGACGAACGAACTGCTCGTTAGTAATAATTTGCCATCAGTTTTAAATTTTGAATACATGATTAGGCCAGTTTATTTTTATCGGAATTTGAATATACTTTGATTAATACGGCTATTCTTAAAGCCTCTGCAAAATTTTTGAACAATAAAAAATCCTTATTCGTTTTATTTCACTCTTAATTCCAAAAATCAATGAAGTTGAAGACGAATTAAAAGTATAAACGATATACTCTTATGACCTTGTAATGTTTAATGTATTTACAAACACTTCTTGTAAAGGGCGTGAAGATCCTCAAGTGGTAAAATGGTAAGAATTATTCTAGAATAATTCTTATTGATATAAAATGCCACACAAAATGTTTGGGTAATATTTAAATACACGGTACACACTTGGATTTTTTTATGGCAAAGGTAAATGTTGCAAAAGCTGGAGATTACACTAACCATGCAATGTCACGGCATTACCAATCTGTAACTGTCGCCAAGCTGAAAAAAGTCGCCATTGGCAAAATATTTTGGTACCAATTGGCGATGGTACCGTGTACTGTATTCTAACCCCATTCAATTTTCTTTTATACTGTAGAAATGTAGATGCTTTCGCTAAAAATTATCATCATTTTTGTTGTTTTTTCACCTCCCATGATATGAAACGTATATTTATTGCAATATTCTTTGTAAAGAATGATATAATGTGTCTTTTATTGTCTTATTTAAGTAATGTGAATCACTCTATGTTTCATTTCTGTTGTTTGCAACCTTAATACCTAGTGATTTATGGTAATGCAATATATTCGGTTAATCTTCATCATCCCAGCTACTAACCTCTATCACTTAAAGTATTTCTCAATTCCCTCCATTCTTATAATAAAGACATTGTGAAAGCCTTACGCTATAGATTATCATACTGGTATTTTCATGAAATAAAGATCGTTGCAATTGTTTTGTTCATGAGTTTTTTCTTTTTGTGATCTATTGAGCACATTACACTGGACTTGTCGTTTCAAATATTTTATACCTCTATTTACACTATTTCTAAAATACATCATGTGGTGCTCAGGTTTGAAAATTATTAATGTTACCGTCAATGTTTGAAATTAGGCATTGAAAATACTGCCTAGGAAATTTATAAAATGCCATAAATGGGACTTCAAAATATGAAATGCTTAATATTTCACACATTTCCTTCTATGCAATGCTATGCCTTTCACACATTTGTGTCTATGCAATGTCAAAATGCAGACCAGCTTGGTATAAAATCATTCCACACTTTGCCTAAATATTATTCGTCGTTCTGAATAATGCCTAGGTATTATATGTTACCGACAATGTGCGAAATTAGGCATTGTAAATAGGGCCTAGGAAATTTATTGAATGCCGTAAATGGGACGTCAAAGTATGAAGCACTTAATATTTCACACATTTCCTTCTGTGCAATGCTATGCCTTTCACACATTTACGACTGTGCAATGCCAAAAAGCAAACTGGCATAGTGTAAAATCATGATTATCTTTTCATACCTTGCCGAAATATTACTTGTTCCGTATAATGCCTAAGTATTATATATGTTACCGACAATGTGTGAAATTAGGCATTGTAAGTAATACCTAGAAATCTATAGGGTGCCGTAAATGGGACTTCAAAGTATGAAACACTTAATATCTCACACATTTCCTAGGGAATTCTATGCAATGCCAAAAGGCAAAGCGTCAAAGTATAAAATCATGATTATCTTTCCATAATTTGCCTAAATATTCTACATTTCTGTAATTTCATCTAGGAACTTTTTACAAATATAGGTGACGAATTAAGTTTTATGGAAATTCATCCTAAAATGCCATTTTCCTTGAAAACTTCCAGATATTAAAATAATGACTCAAAAATAATACTAAAAATACGACCGAAAAACCTGAAAAAATGCCATTTTGCGTAAAAATCACTAAAAACGCAAGAAAATGCCCTAACAAAGAGAGGCACTTAAAACCATCTTAGTTTTTCTATGAAAAACGGTCCCCCCTGTTCATTCTAATCTTTTCAGTCTTTCCAAAAAATACAAAATCGTCAAATTCCTAGCTATGATAATGACCCTATTATTAGATTGATGGGTAGCATTTCGATCTTTGAGAACATTCTCTAAAATAGTTTAATATTAATAGTTAAATAATAATAATAGTTAAATAATAACAATAGAGTTAAATAATAATAAAGTTTTAAAATGCGAACAACCAAGAATAATGCGGAAGCTGCATTTAAATACACTGCTGGCCACCGTAAATGCAACACCCTGAAGGAAGCATGCAAATAATATGAAATTTACAACATGCATTAGCGGAGGTGAGATATGCAAATGATTAGAATTTCAGCGCAGACACATCACGCGCGCCTGTGGCGCCACTTCAAAGCGCTATTTAAGGCTTGGAGATTTCGACGATTTCAAGTACGGCAATTGTGTTTTTCTTGTGGTTTTTTCAAAAAAACGATCAATTATGCCTCGTAGAAAACAGCGATCATCTTTTGATCAAGTATCCGAGTTCGACAGAGGAAGGATAGTGGCCTACCGAGATTGTGGATTATCTTTCAGGGAAATCGGTAGTCGTGTTGGACGAAACCAAACAACTGTAATGCGGATATGTGATCGTTGGATGCAGGAGGGTACGACGTGTTCGATCGCATCCACCTCAGTGCACCACTTCACGTGATGACAGGCATATTGTGCGTATGGCAGTGACGGATCGCTCAGCCACATCACGAACCATAGCACAGCACATTCAGTCTGTACCGCATCATCCAGTGTCTGCGCGTACCTTTCGACGCCGTTTACAGCAGAGTGGTCTGTCCGCAAGACGTCCATTGCTTCGTCTACCCTTGACGCAGAACCACAGACGTTTCCGCCGCCAATGGTGCGATGAAAGAAGGATGTGGACGGCAGAATGGAATGAAATTGTCTTTACTGACGAGTCACGCTTCTGTCTGCAACACCACGATGGTCGGATTCGAGTCTGGAGACACCGTGGAGAGAGGATGCTGAACAGCTGCGTTATGCACCGCCACACTGGTCCTGTACCGGGTATTATGGTATGGGCGGTATTGGATATCACTCTCGCACTCCTCTAGTACGCATTGCCGGTACTTTAAACAGCCAGCGCTACATATCCGAGGTGTTGGAGCCAGTTGTCCTTCCTTACCTTCAGGGCTTGCCCACAGCCATATTTCAACAGGATAATGCGCGACCACACGTGGCACGCATTGTCCAAGGGTTCTTCGTCAATCGCCAGATTGAATTGGTTCCCTGGCCAGCTCGCTCTCCGGATCTTTCGCCGATAGAAAACATGTGGTCCATGGTTGCTCAACGATTGACCCAGAATACATCCCCAGCTGCCACACCAGATCAACTTTGGCAACGTGTGGAAGCTGCTTGGTCTGCTGTACCCCAAGAACACATCCAAAGTCTCTTTGAATCAATGCCGAGGCGTGTGGCAGCGGTGATCTCCAACAATGGCGGCTACTCTGGCTACTGATTTTGGCAGGAACCACACTTCACAGAAGTCTATAAATTTAATCATTTGATACTTGGTCAACATGTTATCTACAAAATAAATTTTGTTGTGATATCTCTTGTCTTTCTTGGTGTTGCAATTTGGGTGGCCAGCAGTGTACATTTTTGAAGTGCCCATTGATTTATATACGTACAAGTTATTATGTGAATTGAAATATTAACAAAACATGAAAAATGAATGCGCATGAGACCTAACAAGTTTCACTAATTTATCAAAAGTTTTCACCCTGCTTTATGTGATAATTTCCGTACAACTTAATATTTTTGGAAAACCTTAGGGCTATAAGGCTTTTACTATAATACTCAATAAAACTTTAATAGAACTTAAAAGTATAGGCTTATTTGTAGAAAACAAACCATAATTTATAACAATTAGATAATAGCTACAAAAGTTTGCTTTGAAAGTTCATTGTCTCCATAATTGAATAACTATGTGTGTTATCTTATTAAAAAATATTACGCAAAAGTATTCTCTATACACTTATAATATTTTCCTTCTAAAAGGATATAAAATAAACATGGAGGACATTAACCCGAGAAACCGTTCTAACATGTTGTGCCTTTACTTTTCCATAAAATTTCCGACTAGTATCAGAAGTCATCAGTTTCAGTAAAAATCCCACCTACTTAAAATTTTCAAAACAAAATATTATTTCTCATTATTAGACATGTAGAAAGCCTATATCATGATATCAGGGATTTAGAGCTATGGTGCAAGGAAATTATAACAGTTTTCTGAACTGTGATGGCATTCCGTTTTCTAAGTTTAAAAGTTGCGAATCTTCATTGGAATAAAAAAGTTTTCTATCGCGGGGATTGGTATCCCTATCGCTGCCAACATTTATGTTGAGACAGCGTAGTGATCCGAGTCTACTAATTCAACTGGTGATGACGAATCTATTCACTTTTCGGGTGATAAGATTATCAGTAAGATTGCATTAAATAGTTGTAGATCAGCTTTTCTGTCACACTCAGGGAGACGAACGGTTGTTAAAAAACTTTATACGTTTATTAATAAGCTTAGGACGATACAAAACTACGACGAACACGCATCAACTTTTTTACAATCCTTCCAAGTTCCAAATTAATTTTTCATCACATTCCATATCATGTTCACATTTTGCTCGTGCATAGTTGAAGATGATGATGACTATGTGATGAAGACTCTTTGGTCACTTTTTGGGTGAAAAGATTAGCAGTAAGATTGCATTAAATAGTTGTAGATTAGCTTTTCCGTTGCACTCACGGAGACGAACGATTGTAAAAAATTTTGTGAACATTTATTAGTAAACTAAGGACGATGCGAAACTACGACGAACAAGAGCATCGACTTTTTTACACTCCTCCAATCCTTCCACACTCAAGTTTCAAATTAATTTTTCATTACATTCTACATAATGGTCACGTTTTGCACGTGCATAGTTTAGGAGGATGACTGTGATGAAGACTCTTTGGTCACATCGGGTGATAAGATTAGAAGTAAGATTGCATTAAATAGTTGTAGATTAGCTTTTCGGTAGCACTCATGGAGACGAACGGTTGTCAAAAAAAATTTAACATTTATTTATAAACTAAGGACGATACAAAGCTACGACGAACACGCATCAACTGTTTTACAGTCCTTCTCCAATCCTTCCAAGTATTTTTCATCACATTCCATATCATGTTCACATTTTGCTCGTATATAGTTGAGAATGATGATGACTATGTGATGAAGACTGGTCATTTTTCGGGTGATAAGATTACATTAAATAGTTGTAGTATAGCTTTCCGGTTGCACCCACGGAGACGAATGGTTGTTAAAAAAATTTAAACATTAATCACCTAAGGACGATATAAAACTATAACGAACACGTTTCAATTCTTTTTTTACACTCCAAACCTTCCAAATTAATTTTTCATCAGATTCCACATCATGGATACAGTTTGCACATGCATAGTTTAAAAATACATTCACTAATATTATAGTTTGAGCGTGCTTAATAAATATATCAAGACATAATAACGTTTAGAAGTAAAAGTCGCATGTGCACAATAAAAATTAAATTCACGGAGCGATTGAACGAGCTGTGTCCAAAGAACAAAATAGAAATTCATGCATCTATGCAAGTTAAGCATTGAGTATTTGGAACACATATATTTATATCCTGTCATCTTATATATAAATGTGGCCTTTGTCTATCTTGATACTATGTCCAGAGCGTAAATGGTGGTGGTGGTGAAGCTAAGGCAAGCCACATATTGATTCATAAACCGTCGTGCGACATTAAATTGACTGAAATACGCATGCATACCGACATGTTTTCTGTTCAGAAAAGGAATGCGCGCGCATATACACTATATGGACAAAAGTATTTGGACACTGCAGAAAATCAGGTTGTTTTTCCTGGTTAGGACTCGGCCCATTGCTTTATGTACCTGGTACCACGAACGCTGACGTGTACCTCGATGTTCTGGATAATTCGGCCTTGCCTACACTATGGCAATACTACGGCGATGATGGTTGTTTCTTCCAACAGGATCGAGCTCCATGCCATACTGCAAAACGTGTGCTGGACAGGGTTTCCTGAAAATGAGGTGAATTTGCTTAACTGGCCTGCTCAGAGCCCCGATCTCAATCCGATCGAGCACTTGTGGGGCGAACTGGAGCGACGGGTACGACACTGCCACGAACGCCCATCTTCACAACAATCTCTTCTTACAGCCTTGTTAGAGGCATAGCGAGCTATTCCTGCCCAGACTTACAGAGTATGCCTTGACGTGTTGCAGCTGTAATACAAGCAAAAGGAGGGCCTACCCGTTACTAAATAGAATAATAAAGCACTTTTTCTGAAAAACATGCAGTGTCCAAATACTTTTGTCCATATAGTGTATATTTTGTCGCATGCTGCTCGAGTGTGTGGCCAGGGTAACACTTTTTCCATTCGCTAAGGAATAACTTTTCATGGAAATTTAGGTATGTAGGTATTTTAATTAACGTCACACTGGAGCAACACAACGGGTTATTGACGACGGTCCGGGATCAAACCCGAATATGGAAATTTAGGGGGGAAAGAAGAGAGTTATGTGGAAATCTTTGGAAAATTCCATAAGGGTTGACCTTCTTAAGCCTCCTGATGGTTGTCTCGACGAGGTATCTCGTCATTGTATGATGGCATTTGTATCTCGTCATTAGAAAAATTGGTCAGATTTTGATGGACGAGATATCTCGTCGAAGCCATTCGGAGGTTTAAGGTATGTCAGAAAATTTACGAACTTTATCCAATTATAAAAAAAGAACGGGAAAACGGGCTGTTTTCAACTCAGCCTACAAATACTCATCAAATTGAAAATAATAACTAGCTTAGGGAACAAGCACCACCTGCAGAGAGTTATAAGTCCAAAAATCTACAGAATCGTGTGTTGGATTTCTGATGCCGTTTATTAGCCTTTGGATTTTGTTTGTTGGTGATGGTTTAATTAAATGATATGTGCAACAATAAAACTAAACAATTATGATTAAAACAATGGCAAACAATTAAATTAATTATTGGTTACACGACAAATGAAGGTAACCTATTCAATAACGATCAAATTGACCCTCCGAGCGTCGCGAGATTTCGAAGTAGTGTAGTTCGGTTTTACCCAACAACACACTTAATGATTAAATAATCACACTTATTCGTTGAAAGATTCCATGGTTTCTTCCAACGTTAGAAAATATTTTTTTTATATTGATCACTTGATTATAATAGAATCCTTTAGAAAGATTTTATTGCTTCTTTGCTTAGAATACACTCCTTTGGAATGATTATGTTGGTTCTTTAATTAGAAAAGGATCCTTTGGAAACATACTATTGACCCTAGTCTTAGAAAAAATCCTTTGGTCCATCTTTTGGTCCATAAATCCATCTGTCGGTCATTTTCTTAGAATGGAATCCTTTGGAAAGATACTATTTTTCTTTAATTAGAAAAGAATCCTTTGGAAAGACTATTTTTTAGAATTCATGGATTCTTTCAAATAATGTGGATAGGGAAATATTCAATTGCTCCTTTCCCCTTAGAATAGAATCATTTGGAAAGTTTCTATTGCTTCTTGCTTTAGAAAATCCTTTGGAAAAATTCTATTGCTCCTTTCCTTAGAATAGAATCCTTCGAAAAGATTCCATTGTACTTTCCTTATAATAAAATCATTAGAAAAGATTTAATCGCGACTTTCCTTAGAACAGACTCCTTTGGAAAGAGTCTATGGGTCAAGAAGGTCAAAATAAGTTGTAAGTCATGCAGGGAATTCTACAGGTTGCAAGGTGACATTATGCGTGTGAACCCATCAGATGATTGAATTTTTAAGATGTCGACCATTCAAAAACTTTCCATGAAGTCAATACCCCAGAATGTAACCATAAAGAAAAAATAGCTCTTTTCAATACTGCGAGTTCAAGTTCAAACAAATTCTCCCCAGCTCTTCCATTCAAAACTGCACATTTCAGCGACTTCGCCTTCTGCAACGAAATGTCCGACGCCGCAGGGAATCGGGAATGTAGTTCAGATGTAGCTCACGTACATGGTAATGTGGCAATATATGTGTAGTTTCCTACCTTTTTTACTTCCCCACCCTTTCTGTAACGCAGATTTGAAGAGAGTACGGGCTCCCACTTCCTGTTTTTATCTGGAAAAGTGACAAGATTATCTGTGCCGTGATAAAGATGTGCCGTGTTTAATAATCAATTCAGAATATCGGGTTTGGATCTAACGGTAGCCAGATAGGCTTTTGTATCTACGCTCGACGTAATGCGAAATAACTTTGTTCCGTGAGGAACTGGGTGTATATAGTGCTCAGAGTTGAACTCAGTAACCAATATTTAGATTCTTTTGGCTTTCTCTGTTTCGTTTTTACCCAGACATCCTATGAAAACAATGCTTTTTAATTCTCTGAGCGTCACGAGATTTGAGTAGTGTGTATTGCTTTTACCCCACAAAGCACTTCATGACTAAATATAAACATCTATTGGTTGAAAGAATCCATGGATTTTTTAAACCTTTAGAAAGATTCTATTGCTCCCTTCCTTAAAATAGAATCCATTGGAATTATTCTATTGCTCCTTTCCTTAGAATTGAATCCATTGGAAAGATTCCATTGTTCATTTCTTCTAATAAAAGCATTTGGAAAGATTCTATTGCTCATTTTTAGAATAAAATTCTTTGAAAATATTCCACTGCTCATTTTCTTAGAATAGAATTCTTTTGAAAAATTACATTGCTCATTTCCTTGGAATACAATCCTTTGGAAAGATTCCAATGTTCACTTAGAAATAAATTCTTTGGAAAGATTTCATTGCTCATTTCTTAGAATAGAATTCTTTGAAATGATTCCATTGTTCAGTTTTTAGAATAGAATTCATTTGAATGATTACATTGCTCATCTCCTTCGAATTGAATCATTTGAAGTGTGATTACAATGCTCCTTTCCTTCGAATTGAATCATTTGAAGTGTGATTACAATGCTCATTTCTTAAAATAGAGTTTTTTGGAAAGATTCCATTGCTCATTTCCTTGGAATCGAATCATTTGAAATGATTCCAATGCTCAATTATTAGAATAGAATCCTTTGGAAAGATTCCATTGCTCATTTTACCTCAAAGAAGTCCTTTGGAAAAATTCCATTGCTCATTTTACCTCAAAAAAGTCCTTTGGAAAAATTTCATTGCTCATTTACTTAGAATGTAATCCTTTGAAATGATTCTAATGGTCAAGAAGGTCAAAATTGGTTAGAAGTTATGGAGGAAGACTGCTCTCTTTAAAGTCCCTAAAGACCTTTGCTATGAGCGACCCGTCAAACCTTAATCCTTATTAGTCAAAATTTTGTGTTTGAAGTAATTTTATTACCGTTGCATAATACCTCTGTACCTTCAGATTACTTCAAAACTGCAGCTTAAAATGAACCTTCTTTATAGTCCTTTGCTATGACAAACACGACAAACTTTAATCAATATGAAGATCAGATTTAGTTAATATTAAATATGACTCGAATAAATCATCTTCAAATTCCTTCAAGACTAAAAATATACATTCTCCTTTAAAAGTTTTTAGGTATAAGTGACCTTTTAAACCTTAATCTTTGAATTTGTTAGTGTTAAATTAATGTGAAAAAATATACCCGTTAAAAAAATAAAATATATACTAATTCCTGCAAATTTTCCTTGAAAAAGTCCTTTGATGTAACCAATTCATCAAACTCAAATCCTTGAAATTAGGTTTTATAACTAGTATTAAAAGCAATTTAACTAGAATAAAACATCTTCGAATTCCATCAAGACTAAAAATAAACATTCTTCTTTAAAAACCCTCAGTTATGAGCGACCTTTTAATCCTTAATCAGTTTGGATTTAAGTAATATTAAAATAATATGACCCTTATAGAAATAAAATATCTTCCAATTCCTCCACGAGTAAAAGTGAACTTTCTCCTTGATATAGTCCTTTTGCTGCAACCAATTCATAAAACACAATTTCCTGAAGTTAGATTTAATTAATATTAAAATAAACTGTGTGACCCCTCCACAAAATAGCTTTAAATTCCTTTAAAATGGAAAAAAAAGTTCATTTTAAGTCCTTTGCTTTGACCGACCCTTTGAACCTTAATCCTTGAATTTAATTAGGTTTTAATTAGTATTAATGTAACTATATCACACCCTTCATAAAATAGCTTCAGATACATTCAAAACTGAAAATGAACGTTCCTTTAAAAGGTCTTTTGCTTCGAGCGAACTTTAAACCTTAATCCTTGGATTTAGAGAGAGTTAAGGTTTAATTAACATTAATAAAAAAGATCCTCTCCATAAAACATCTTCAAATTCCTTCCAGTCCAAAAGTAAACTTTCTCTTTTAAAAGGCTTTTTGCTTTGAGCGTCCCTTTAAACTTTAATCCTTGAATTTCGTTAGGGTTTAATTAATATTAATGCTTACGACTCTCAGTAAATTATCTTCGAATTCTTTCAAGACCAAAAGTAAACTTTTTTCTTTAAAACATCCTTTGCTTTGAGTGATCCTTTAAACCTTAATCCTTGAATTTAGTTACGATTCAACAATACTATGCGACCCTCCTCGAAATGTCTTCGAATTCCTTCAAGACTAACATTAAACTTTCTCCTTTAAAAAGTTCGTTGCTTAGAGCTACCCTTTAAACCTTAATTTGGGTATGGTTTAATTAATATTAATAATATATGAAGATTTCCATAAAACATCTACAGATTCCTTCAAGACCAAAAGTAAACTTCCTCCTTTAAAAGGTCCTTTGCTTTGAGCGACCCGTCAACCCTAATGCGTGAAATGGGTTAGGGTTTTTAATATCGGAGATATTTCTTCGAGGAACTTGACAAGCAGTCGAAAGATACGAAGAAAAGTCGAGTCGCTGCTTCTTGCTGACCTCGACGCGGGGGGGTCGGGCAGGGGGTAGAACGGAGGGGCTTATTCATTCCGCCAATTGGACCCCATCTCTCGTCAAAATCCCGACGTGAATTGACAGAACCAGGTTGCCAGATTAAAAAAAGATTTTCTTCACCAAAAATCGGCTTCTGGAATAGAGCGCGGGTAGAAAAAGTTGGCGACAGGAGGCAGTGGAGCGTAAATGGAATAGGTAAGCAAGAAATAAGAACTTTAATATCTTTAATGTAACCATGTATTATATCAGGCATAAAAGCCTCACTTTTCTTGGCCAATTTTTTAAATGTCCGGCTTTTAGTCTAAATGCGTTTCTGTATTTTATGCGAGCGTTTCTTTCGTTGGATGAAAGTTATGACCTGTCTTAAAAATAAAAATTAAAACCCACTTTTAATTGGAGGATGATTCTATTTTAATAACACTTTTTACTATTTACTCATTTACACACTACCATTACAAATTTAGGAGTTGCAGGCGGCTTGGCCAAATATGGCCTTTGCGCCATAAAACCCAACCAACCACCATAAATTGGTTGGTTGGCTGGGTTTTATGGCGCAAGGATCGTATTTGGCCATGCTGCACCAACACAAGACAGACAATGTCACGTAAAGGACATACACACACAAAGGTTTACTGGCATACATATACGATGTAAGCATGTAATTACGTCAGGCATAAAAGTCAAACTTTTCTTGACAATTTTTTAAATGTCCGCTTTTAGTCTAATGCGTTTCTATATTTTAGGCAAGCGTTTCTTTCATTGAATGAAAGTTCTCACCTCAGTATTTTTAAAATTAAAATAAAATAACGCACGCATTTTGTGGGAGTATAACTCTTTTAATAAAACTTTTTAATTACTCTTTTACCATTATAATTAAGGAGTTGCAAGTGACTTGGTCAAATATCACCCTTACGCCATACAACTCAACCAACCGCTACGAATTAAGATGGTTGGTTGACTATGTTATGGCGCAAGGGCCATATTTGACCGTACTATGCCAAACACAAGACAGTCAAGTAAAGGACACACACAAAGAAAGTTTCACTGACATAGAAGAGTGAGGTGCCAGCTCAGATGTGACCTCGTCATCTGACCGTGATTCAAAATACCGAGGTGTTGTCCTCGGATCTTTTCCTTCAGGGTTCATGGCGGACAGTCGCCAATAGCCCGTTGTGTTACTTCAGAGCAATGTTAATTAACTACCTATCTTCCGGCACAGAAGAAATACATCCAGGGAAGAATGGAACCTGACAGGAATCGAACTTGCTCAGAATCCAATCAGCAGGTACAAATCAAGAATTAGACATTTAATATTCTCAGAAAAGGGGCCGCGGTAGCCCGGTTGGAAGAGTAGCGGATTAGCAACAGAGTTACGAGTCCAAACTCGACCAAGCAAAGATAACTGTGTATGTTGGGGACTGGCGCACGTTAAATGTGACGTGGCCTTAAATGTTCTCACGTTGGCTCGCTGTGGAAGTTTGGAGAGTGGTCACACCTGAGAAAGTTATCAGCCAATAGCCCGTTGTGTTGCTCCATTGAGACGTGAATTCAACTACCAACTACCAATTCCAAATACAAGTCAGCCCTCAACAAAGCCATACCTGAATTTGAGTTTTAAATTCTTGTTACAAACAAAATCTTTATTAAGGTTTGCTATTATTTGTAAAGAGCATAACGCAGCTGATGCTTTAAAACAGAAAAGTAAAGAAGCATTCAACTGAACAATTTTACAAAAAACATTGAGGTTTTAGCTCTAAAACCAAAAATAAGCGCTTATTTTTTATTATTACTTAGGTTTAAATCTACTTTCGTCCACCATTTTATGGAAGAAATAGTTTTCCTTTCGAGGAAGAGCTTGTGGTTGATTTACAAATTTTTATTTTGTCCTCTTTTAAGAGAAATAATTTCTTTTTGACATTTATTGTGCTTCACAATGCCATCGATTTTTACGAAAATATAAAACGTCTCTTTGGAAAGTTTCGAAAAAAGGACTTTCTGTGGATTTCTTTCAAACTTCAAAGAAATCTACGAACGGTCTACTTTTAATCTCGTCTTTAACAAAACATAGGTTGACAGAACACTTAAAAAGCGTCAAAGATATTGAAAGGAATGGGAGAAAAAGTATGGAACTCGGAGAGCTGATCATTTTTAAAAGGGAATTTCCAAACTCACCAGAAACACTCAGCTTAGAAGTTCAGCTTTGAAACATTTTTATTTGATTTATCTCAACAAAATTCTAAGAATTGCATTTAATCCTCCTGGTGGTAGTCTTGACGAAGTATCTCGTCATTAGCAAAATTGTTCAGATCTTGATGGAAGAGATATCTCGTCATTAGAAGGAAGATCTTGAAGGACGAGATATCTCGTCATTAGAAGAAAACTGACAAGATCTTGATCTCGTCATCATCAAAAAGTGTGTAATATCTTGTTGACGGTATATCTCATCATTAGAAGGAAACTGACCAGATCTTGATCTCGTCATCATCAAAAAATGTGCAATATCTTGATGACGAGTACTTAGAATACTTAGAATATGTTCGTATATTTACCGTATGTACAAAAATGTTTTACGGTATTATTGCGTTATATAATTTTAAATTAAAAACACGAAACAGAATGAACATTTCCTTTCTTTAACTCTCCAAATGATTTCGTCGAAATATCTCGTCCATCCAGATCTGATCAATTTTTCTAATGACGAGATATCTCGTCCATCAAGATCTGACAAATTTTGCAAACGACGGCATATCTCATCCATCAAGATCTGATCGATTTTTCTACTGACGAGATATCTCGTCCATCAAGACCTGACCAATTTTGCAAATGGCGGCATATTTCGTCCATTCAGATCTGATCAATTTTTCTAATGACGAGATATCTCCTCCATCCAGATCTGATCAATTTTGGAAATGACGTGATATCTCGTCCATCAAGATCTGATCAATTTTTCTAATGACGAGGCTCCTTCTTTGAGACAACCACCAGGAGAGAACAATTGTGAAGGTGACAAGTCAAGGTGATCAGTCAATCAGTCAAGCTATGAGTTAAGTTAGAGAACTTAAAACATCCTAAGAATGAATTAAAAATGAGTTCATAGATACCTGCGGGGAAACAAACAAGATATGCCATTGAATCACGATAATTTTTGGTTATGGAGGTTATTTTTAGTCAGCTACTTTGGGTTTCTTTAAGACACTGACCACCCATCCTACCCAGAGGGTGTAAGATAATTTGGCTGGTTGGTGATTGGAGTTTTTCCAAAAATGATGGGTTGGTTGTATTGGGTTTTATTTCGCAAGGGCTATATTTGACCAAGCTGTACCAAAGTCAAGTCCAAAAAGGGACAAGCTGCAGTCAAGCTCCAGATAAAACAATAAAACCTATTCAAAAATTTCGTTGGTGATCTGAGTTTTATGGCACAAGGTAGGTCTAAGAATGAGTATATATATATGCTTGTCACTTTCACAATTGAAGTATATATATATATATATATATATATATATATATATATATATATATATATATATATATATCAGGGAAGCTAATTCCGCTTCATTTTTAAAATTTCCCTTTGGTTTTCTTTAATTGAATTATTGAATTATTTTGCTTGCCATGCTTTCTACGGCTACGGCGCGCCATACATGGACAGTTCTGACTTCTGTTTGACTAATGTTTATACCCCGGTTTTTTAGATTTCTAGCTTTTTGGCTTTTTGCTTGTTTGCATTTTGTAGCTCATATGCATATATATATTATATATATTATAATATGCGGTTATCATGAAATCTGAATTTAGTTCTCAAATTTGAAAATTCGTGATTCTCCAAAGCAAAAAGTGAAGCAATTAAAACATATTATCTCTGAAGATATCTAACAAATAAACTTGAAAGTTCTACACGTGACATCACTTCCAGATTGTAAACTGCATGGTTCTATGGCATTTTTGAGGCTCAAATTATTCAACAAAGAAAAACTACATTAAAAGTGAAGTAAAAACAAAACATAATTGTGAATATCTCAGAAAACGCAATTAATCAAAGACAAGGAACAAAAATAAAACGGATGAAATGTGATCAGTCAGTTTTTTTATAAAGTCGGTAAGTGGAAAGAGTAAGGGCCATCGAGCTTAAACATGTTAGGTTGTGAGTCTTGTCAGTAATTTTTGCTTTTTCCTGATAGCAGACAACGGAGTGAATAAACGTGTGGTTAACTATGGGCGGAGGAGCTTTTGTTTTTGGAATTGCAAGACTCCTCTACTGTTATAATTTCAACATTTAATCCGAATTCTTGCCTGTTATAAAGTTGATTTTATTATCATGTATATTATTTTGTCCAAAATCTATTACAAAAGCCTAAGCATTTCTTGATTTAAATGGTGATGTTTTTAAAAAATTGCGTAATTTTTATGTTTAAAAAATTTATTGTTTTGACTTTAAAAAAGTGATGCAATATTTTTCTACTTATTAACAAAATTATGCAATTTTTTTTACTTATAAATAAAATGATGCAATTTTTTTTTTCAGAAACTGATGCATTTTTTTTCCTTTTTAAAAATTAAGTAATTTTTAATTTTTTAAGGTGCTCTTTTTTTACTTTTTAATGTAATTTTTTTTACTTTTTAAAAAATAATGCAATTTTTAATGTCCCTTTTCACTACATGGCTCACTTAAAAACAATGTACTTTTTATAAATAGTAAAAATTATTCTGCCAAGGAAAAAAAAAGAGATGCAAATACACGCATATATTTTTAATGGGGTGGAAATGGGAAATAAAGAGCCCCCACATACTCATCATATTATGGTTACGAGGTCCTAGAACTATAGGGAACCTGGAACTTTAAAAAAATTGTGTTGTGATGTTCGCTCTGTTGTCTATCTTTAAAAAACATAACTATTTTCGTAGTTTTCATCAAAAGTTGCATGAATCCGAAGGAAAAGACCAATTTAATGCATTTGTGCAAGTCAAACATTGAGTTCTTCAAACGTACAGAGTATTTTTAAACTTGTACAAACTTAAATAAAATTGAGCCGTATTCACAATAGGATTAATGTCTGCTAGCGCCACCTGGATATAATAAAGACGTTCTTCGGCAGAGCGATAGCTGGCTAGTTTGTTAGGCAATCCATGCGTCGACGCTGTCAGGCGTGTATTGGTGGTCACAACTTCGAACCCTTAGCATTAAATCCTTCTTGTACAACTGCTACCAACATATAAAATAAGAGCTAGTAAAAATGTGGCTCACGTACTTTTTATCGTTCGTGTACAATTACTATCAACATGTAAAATAAGGCTGGGAAAAATGTTGTTCACACTTGTTATTTTTCATTTCTAAGCCTTAATGTACCCTCTAGCACTATGATTCTCAAAATCTTCAGTCCAAGGACCCCCTTGAAAGTAAAAAAATTTCCCAGACCCCTTGAGATTACAAATTAAATGGGGCACATGAAGGAAGCAGAGGGACAGAAAATTTTAAAAGTTTCGATAAAATAAACAGTAAATGTATCTGTGGTAAAATAGATCCCACACACTGTATTACCTGCTTCAATGTCACCTCACAAAAAATTCAACATCAAATCGCTATCACCGAAAATGGTACTAAAGCAGCAGCAAAAACCAAACACTATCAGAAAAATCAAACTAATGAGTTACATACTCTACTCAACTCAACTCCATCGTGGGATACTGACCTACAAAGGGTTTGTGGTAAAAAAAATCCCATACCGTGTAAGATGACTAGATGTGGACAAGGAATAAAAAATTTTGTAATGAAAAGCAGAAATTTTGAGTTATTAAATGCACAATCAGGTGCTGCTATTAAAACATTTTACTGTAAGGTTTTAAAGGCAAGAGACTGAATTTAAGTGTCATAATTTACATACAGGAACATCAATTCGATCTGCACCATTCCGTGGCACATGAACATAACAGAACTAATGTACCACATAAATAGCATGTCCACCATCAGAGTCAGGAAATATTGCACCTAATCGAACTTGATTCATGGACCATAGTGAGTTAAATGTACATAGTCTCAAATTGCACCAATAACGCGGCTAAATCGCCAAATCAAGTAGAGAATAGGAAGAGAACATGGAAAATAAATACAATTAAAAAAAGCTGAAGCATCTGAAGCGATGAGTGCAGCAAAAAGGTTTTTCTTTAGTCGTGTTGGCAGCGGACCTGTCGAGATTAGATAGATGGGTAGACCAAGGATCTAATACTAGACGAAAAGTATACATTTCACATCTTACATAGGCATGGGTATTCTGCCTAAAAGTATTGGATAAAGGATCACACGCCCACATATCAACTCCAGAAAACTTTAAGGGTGATCCCATCTAATATAAGATATAGGAAATAAATAACTTTAATTTATCAGTTTTGATTGAATATAAACTCAAACTGAATTTTTATTTGATGTTGATAAAGCAATTAATTGGTGGTAAATGTTGATTTTGAATGTTGAAAAGTATATATTTCACATCTTACACAAAGCATGGGTATTCTGCTTAAATTGGATAAATTTGGAAAAAGAATGTCACGCACACATATCAACTCCAGAAAACTTTAAGGGTGATCCCATCTAATGTAAGATATAGAAAAGAACTAACTTTAATTTATTAGTTTTGATTGAATTTAAACTCAAACTGAATTGTTATTTGGTGTTGATAAACCAATTAATTGGTGGTAAATGTTGATTTTTAATGCCGAAAAGTATACATTTAACATCTTACACAAAATGCATGGGTATTCTGCCTAAAAGTATAGGATAAAGGATCACACGCCCACGTATCAACTCCAGAAAACTTTAAGGGTGATCCCATTTAATATAAGGTATAGAAAAGAACTAACGTTCATCTGTTAGTTTTAATTGAATATAAACTCAAACTGAATTTTTATTTGATGCTGATAAACCAATTAATTGGTGGTAAATGTTAAGTTTCAGCGTTGTGATGCTTGGTTTTCAATAGATTATGTAAGACGAGATTTGTTGGGGCTAATTGTCCCATTCAGAATGTACCAGCAAATTCATGAAAGCGCTTGAAGTCATGACTTCATCCTGCAACCAATCAAAACGTTATCTTTTACTACATTAGTGAAGTTTAACTACTGTTAAAAAATATAATTTTGTTATATATATATATATATATATATATATATATATATATATATATATATATATAACAAATGAAACACTCACAATTAACATAAAAAGAACAAAATTTTATTTTCAATTATATATATATATATATATATATATATATATATATAATTGAAAATAAAATTTTGTTCTTTTTATGTTAATTGTGAGTGTTTCATTTGTTTGCCACTACTTTCTATTAATAGCTAGTGCGTGTGCATTACATATATATGATGAGAAGTAAAAACCATCTATGAAAACTGAAAAAGTATGGAAATTCATGTTAGAGGAATAAAGTGGAGGTAAACCTCACGCGAAATGCTTCAGATCTTCCCTAAAAAAACATTTCCTTATGTCAAGGAAAAACTGTAGTGACGCCTATGCTATAACACAATACTTGAATATATTCTTCCTTTAAAGGGGCAAAATATCTTTTTTACTTTAAAAAAATGCATTTTTCAATTTTGATTAATTTAGGAAATCTGAAATTTTCTGATTTTGGTAAAAAATTCGCATTTGTCCGTTTTCACATTTAAAATTTTTTCTGATACCCCTGTTTCAGTTTTAACACTTTCAACTCAACTTTAATCGTATTTTTCTCAGAATGAGAATTTAATGCTGCACTATAACTCTTTAACTATTAAACTCAGACACACGAAATTCGGAATGAAATTGAATTATCATTTGAGCTTCAAAATAAACATCAACATTTTGCGCAAAAGTAAGAGCTAAATTCAAAATTTTGAATATAGTATGAGAGAAGTTTTGCTAAATATGAATTAAGTGAAATATTAATTGATTATTTCATATTTTTGTGTTACTTGAGATACATTTTTTGTTTTAATTTAAAATATAAGTACTCTATTACTCATTTCAGTCATTATTTTGGTAGAAAATGCATGAGCTGACTTAGAAAACTGCGCGAAACTGTCTTTGTAAATATTGGTCTTGCAGATTGAGTTTATAGAAATTTGAATACAATATTGCTTAATTTTAAAATATTAACCTAATTTTTCGCATCATCTAGTATAGAGTGTGCCTAAACACTGTTTAAAGTTTCATTGTAACACACAGCAAGTTTTAGAAACTTTAGGAGAGAGCTACAGTGTACTTTACAATCTTACACAGTTTACAATCTTTAGGAGATAGTTTGCTTTACAATCTTACACAGTTAACAATCTTTAGGAGATACAGTTTTACGAAATAAGGCTGTTTTTCCTCCTGATTTGAATACTTAAAGGCCCTCTTAAAGAAAGGGTATCTTTATCCTATGTGTTCTTGAATTACAAATGCTTAAATGAGAGAAATCTCATTTAACCATTTATAATTCAAGAACACATTGAAACTTTCGGCATCGGATTCCATTTAAGACTTCAAAAGTAGCTGAAACCAGTTTTTCTATCGGGATCCGATAAATCCCCTTTCATACCATTCTCCACCAAGCATACTTCATGAAAAACACATTTACAAATTTCTTCATAAAAAAACATTACACCAAATAGCAAACACAGAGCAGGTCGCCGTGCGTGTTTGTTTACATCCAACATTTGAATTTAACAATTGACAAACGGGGCTTTTCTTATAAACTGTCCCTCGATAGAGGTACAGAAAAATCGCCTGTGTCAGGAGGGGGGAAATTAGGGTAGGGAACAGAATGGAACGATCCAGATATAGGGGGATAGTGGCTGACGGCTCACGTGGATGATTAATGCCCCTGTGTTGCACAGTTTGCAGCATACACAGAAGCCTGCTATGATGTATGGCTATCCTTTACAGTAGAGCTAAGCGGACGTAAACACTGCAATGCTTTAAGGGGATGAACACTACCGAGGTGTAAGGGATAGTTCTTTTTATAGATATTATTTTTTGAAAGGTGTTAGGATTTTTTGGCTCCCGTTGAGCTGTATACCAGATCTGGCTATCTAGGGACTAATATTTTTTTATTAGTGCAGCTGTATAAATCTGAGCAACAAGTTTATCGGGGAAAACGCGAGGTTGAATCCTTACTAATCGAATTGAATATGGTGGAGTTTATATGCCTTCATACGGCATTGGTCTAATTAGCCCTCGTGTAGAAATATATTGACCGTAGAGCGACAATACAAATTAAACTCCATTATAAAGTATAGTTGACTTTTATTCTAAATTCTTTATTTTCATTCTAAAGCTGTATAAATCTGAGTAACGAGTTTATCAGGGGAAAACGCAAGATTGTATCCTTACTAATCGAATTGAATATGGTGAAGTTTATATGCCTTCATACGGCATTGGTCTAATTAGCCCTCGTGTAGAAATATATTGACCGTAGAGCGACAATACAAATTAAACTCCATTATAAAGTATAGTTGAATTTTATTCTAAATTCTTTATTTTCATTCTAAAGCTGTATAAATCTGAGTAACGAGTTTATCAGGGGAAAACGCAAGATTGTATCCTTACTAATCGAATTGAATATGGTGAAGTTTATATGCCTTCTAACGGCATTGGTCTAATTAGCCCTCGTGTAGAAATATATTGACCGTAGAGCGACAATACAAATTAAACTCCATTATAAAGTATAGTTGACTTTTATTCTAAATTCTTTATTTTCATTCTAAAGCTGTATAAATCTGAGTAACAAGTTTATCAGGGGAAAACGCGAGATTGAATCCTTCTAATCGAATTGAATATGGAGTTTATATGCCTTCATACGGCATTGGTCTAATTAGCCATCGCGTAGCAAAATACTGACCGTAGAGCGACAATACAAACCAAACTCCATGTTGATTTTTTATGGCGTATGCTATAAAAAGTTTAGTCTACATTTCATTCCACTACTCTTCCAACTGGGATACCATGGCCCCTCAATCCATTTAAAATGAATATAGCATCAATATTCTCATCAATGGATTTCATACCTCTAATTTAAGGAGGCCGTCGTTGGCTCATTGGGTATGATGCCCACCGCGCTAGCAATGTTCGAGTTGGTGGAGCAGGTTCGATTCCTCTCAGGTACATTCCTCTCTAGGTGTATTTCTCTCTTCTGTGTCAGTAAAGCTTTCATTGTCCATTACTTGATGCTGTCTATCTCGTATTTGGCACAGCTTGGCCAAATATGGTCCTTGTATCATAAAATCCAATCAACCTCTAACTGAAATAAAATTATCGAACAATATATAACAGCATTTCGTTTATTGTTGTTAATTCTTATTTCCAATAAATTGCATGGCAAAAGAACACCTCACTCATGCTGCCACACAATTAGATTCCGTCTGCTTGAATTTCATGCCATTCCCTTGGTCAATGGAATTTGGAGAGTGGAGTGCCAGCTCAGGTGTTGTTCTTGTCATTTGACAGTGGTTCAAAATTACGAGGCGTTGTCCTTGTATCTTTCCTTTCGAGATACCGGACCGTCACCAATAGCCCGTTGTGCTGCTCCAGTGCGACGTTAATTAACAACCTACCTGCAAATGCCAACCTTGTGCCATTTATCTAGTATTACATTATTAACCATTTTATATAATATTAGTGTTACTACTGGTGTTGATATTTTTTATCAAATTTATTATTATATTATTACTGTTATTATTATCATAATTGTTATTATCATCATTACTGCTGCTATTATTATTGTTCTCATCATTACTGTTATTCTCCTTATTATTATTATTTATTAATACAATTATTATTATTATTTTATTACAATTATTATTTTTACTACTATTAACATTATTATTATTGTTGTTGGTTGTTATTCTTATTAATATTATCATCATTGATAGTATTAATGCTGTAGTTACTATAGTTAATACTACCATTACTGTTATTGTTACTACTACTTCTAGTATTATTTTATTACTACTGTTATTATTATTTTTCGTCTACTATCTATTATATTTCTCTATTACTATTACTATTATCCTTTCTACTATTAGTATTATGCCTTCTACTATTAGTATTAATGTTCCTATTATATTACTATTTCTATTATTACTACTATTATTCTTGCTACTGTTAAGTGAATAAAAAAATATAAATTTTAAGCATTTTATAGTTTTATTTTATAGAGACAAAAAAATGGGTATCCTACAAAATATCAATACGTAAACAAAAGGAATTTATCCATCATTAATTTTTAACAGAATAAAGGAGACATCGGACAAAGGAGTTACAGAAAGGCTTGTCCAAGCTAATAACAATTCAATTTAAATAAACCTTTACCACCGTAACGACATAATACGATCGACTCAGAAATTATTAACTACCCAACGTAATACGCAATTAGTGAACTTCTTTCAATGCGGCTCAAAAGCATCCTCCTCTGAAAAAGAACCCGAAAGCCAGTCACTTCCCGTTCTGTCCAGATACTCTATGATTAATAACTCGTGCAAGAATATTAAAAAACAGCATTCTCTCCACCGAAGCATCGATAGCCATCTAAGAGTCTGTCACCATTTAAAGAAAGAGCACAAAAAGAACAAAAATCGCGTTTTTACGCCAGGAAAAGGGATGTAAGTAAATTATGTAGAGAAATAACCAAAGCGGAGAACCGATAACCGAGTTGCGAAAGACTTGGAAAGATACAATAAAATATGAATAAAGAAAGTGGGTACATGAAAGAAAGGAGAATAATAATGATGATAATTGAGGTTATTATCATTATTATAATTACTGTTATTATTATTAATCATTATTGCTATTATCGTTATATTATTATCGTTATTGATCTTATTATATTATAATCATTATTGTTATTGTCATTATTACTTATTGTTATCATTGTCATTCTTGCTCTTGTTGTCGTCATTGCTATTATTATTATTGCTGTTGTTACTATTACTATTGTTATTACTTCTATTCCTGTTATTATCATTACTACTGTTATTGTTATTGATACTACTACTATTGTTATCTCTACTAGTGCTTTTTTATACTACTGTAACGGTTATTTTTATTACTACCAATACTGTTGTTGTTATTAGTACTATACTGTTGTTATTAATATTCCTCTTATTTTTTTATTACATTACAACTACAATTATTATTTCTTCTACCAATCATTATTATTACTGCCCCCCTTTATTATAATACTATTATTATTGCGATTGTTAAGTGAATAAATGAATAAATATTTTAAGCATTTTATCGTTTCATTTTGTAGGGGCAAAAAAAATTGATATCCTACAAAATATCACGAAAACAAAAGGAATTTATCCATCAATAACTTTTAAGAGAATAAAGGAGATATCGGACAAAGGGGTTACCAAAAGGCTTGTCCAAGCTAATAACAATTCAACTTAAATAAACCTTTACCGTAACGACATGATACGATCGACTCAGAAATTAACTACCTAACGTAATACGCAATTAGTGAACTTCTTTCAATGCGCTCAAAAGCATCCTCCTCTAAAAAAGAACCCGAAAGCAGTCACTTCCCGTTCGGTCCAGATACTCTATGATTAATAACTCGTGCAAGAATATTAATGAAAAAACATTCTCTCCACCGAAGCATCGATAGCCATCTAAGAGTCTGTCACCATTTAAAAAAAGAGCACAAAAGAACAAAAAATCACGTTTTTACGCCAGGAAAAGGGATGTAAGTAAATTAGGTAGAGAAATACCGAAAGGCGGAAAACCTAAACCGAGCTGTAAAAGAGTAGGAAAGATACAATAAAATATGAATAAAGAAAGTAGGAAGTGGAAGAGGAGGATAATAATGATGATAATAGAGTTTATTATCATTATTATTTATAATTACTGTTATTATTATCATTAAGCTATTGGCTATTATTATACTATTACCTTTATGGCTATTATTATATTATTATCATTATTATTATTATATGATCATTAACTGTTATTATTATTATTATTATTATTATCATTACTGTTATTACTATTGCTATCATTAACATTGTCACTGTTGATCTTGTTGTCATTGCTATTATTATTGTTGCTGTTGTTACTATTACAATTCCTGTTATTATTATTACTACTATTTTTATTGTTATTGCTATAACTACTGTTATTATTACCTTTCCTGTTATTATTACTATTCCTGTTATTCTCACTACACCTGTTATTGTTACTACTACTATTATTATTTCTACTAGTGCTTTCTCATACTACTGTAACTGTTATGTTTATTACTACCAATATTGTTGTTATTAGTACTACTGCTGTTGTTATTAATATTTCCTCTTCTTTTTTTATTTTACTACTACAATTATTATTTCTTCTACCAATCATTATTATTACTGCCCCCCCCTTATTATAATACTCTTGTTATTGCTATTGTTAAGTGAATAAATGAATGAATATTTTTAAGTATTTTATCGTTTTATTTTATAGGGGCAAAAAAAATTGGTATCATACAAAATATCACGTAAACAAAAGGAATTTATCCATCATTAACTTTTAAGAGAATAAAGGAGACATCGGACAAAGGAGTTACCAAAAAGCTTGTCCAAGCTAATAATAATTCAACTTAAATAAACCTTTACCGTAACGACATGATACGATCGACTCAGAAATTAACTACCCAACGTAATACGCAATTAGTGAACTTTTTCAATGAGGCTCAAGGGAGCATCCTTCTCTGAAAAAGAACCCGAAAGCAGTCACTTCCCGTTCGGTCCAGATACTCTATGATTAATAACTCGTGCAAGAATATTAATAAAAAAACAGCATTCTCTCCACCGAAGCATCGATAGCCATCTAAGAGTCTGTCACCATTTAAAGAAAGAGCACAAAAAGAACCAAAAATCGCGTTTTTACGCCAGGAAAAGGGATGTAAGTAAATTATGTAGAGAAATAACCAAAGCGGAGAACCGATAACCGAGCTGCGAAAGAGTGGGAAAGATACAATAAAATATGAATAAAGAAAGTGGGTACGTGGAAGAGAGGAGTAAAAAAGGCAGCTAAAAGATGTTACCATCCAAAAAGGAAGCCGGATCAGCGACTCAATCTATCAGGAACCAACTGTGCCGTAAAGTCGGCCGTGAAGAGAATCATCGGCAGATCAACCTCAGTATGCCGCAATAAAAGGGAGCTTGCGGTTGATGCTTAAAACTCCCTTTACTCCAAGTACAGTGCGCCAGAATTGGTGTTAGAGATTCGGCAGGATATCTGACTCAATCCAGGTTGACACGATGGGGGAAAAAAGTAACGATACGCGAAGGAAAATCAATAAAAATAGCGCAACTATGTATTTTATCTCTAGAGTGAGAGTCCCTTAAATAAAATCTGACGGAAATTTATATTGCAGCTTGAAATTCCTTTGGGACCCTAAGCGTGGTCTTTGAAAGAGTTCGCCAATATAACTGCCTTTTCGTCAGCGGAAACGGTTGTTTATTTATTGTTTAAAAGTTATATCCTGTGTTTTCATCGATAATTTCCCGGAATATTACAACGGTATCTCTAATATCATAAATTTACAGATTTATACTAACCGATCTAATCTAGTAATCACATTCTTTCCTGTTTTGGATACTGTTCTCCCAATCTTTCTGTTTTCCTTCCACGACATTTTTGACTTGAAGTTGTCTGTCTTGTGTTTGCACAGCTTGGCCAAATATGACCCTTGCTCCATAAAACCTCAAAACCAACTTACGTTGGAATGAGCCTGGTAACATTACAATATCTTAGAGGACGAATGACTTGTTGGACTTGGAATATTTCAACGATACCGCTAATATGTACATAAATTTACAGGTTTTTACTACACCGATCTTATCTAGTGATCACATTCTTTCATGTGTTGGAATAATCCCTTCGGAATCCCGGTAACATAATTTCTTCAAGAACGAAAGACTTGTTGGCTTGGTGTATCTATCCGTCTAGATCAGGTTGTTTGGTTGGTTGCATTGAGTTTTATGGCGCAAGGGCCATATTTGGCCAAGCTCCACACAAGAAGGACAACGTCAAGTAATGGACAAGCACACACAATGAAAGTACTGACACAGAAGAGAGAAATACAACCAGGGAGGAATTCAACCCGACAGGAATCACACCTGTGCCGCCTACAACTCACAGGTGGTGAACCAAGAGGAATAAGAAACAACATACTGTACTGGTTTATGCAAAACTGGGTACTGAGGTGAGAGCTACAGAAACTCGAGCTGTGTTCTATTTATCTTTGGAATACTGTACCAGTTTATGGAGTATTGCACATAAGGGAGGGCTACAATGGTTTGAATTGAGCTCTTTCTATCTTCGGAATGCTATACCGGTTTATGTAAGACTACCAAGGGGAGGGATACAGGGACTCGAGTGGTGTACTTTTTATCTTTGGGGATACCAATATCGGTTTATGATGGATTGTACAGAGAACTACAAGGAATTCAGTTGTTATTTTTGTCTTTGGGATACAACATCCGTCCATGGAGGATTGTACAGAGGGGAGGGCTACAGGAGATCGACTGTTGTGCTCTTTTTATCTTTGGGATATTACAGCGGTTTATGGAGGATTGTACAAAGGAGTGGGCTACAAGGGCTCGAGTTGTGCTCTCTTTTTATCTTTGGGATACTGTATCGGTTTGGGTATGATTGTAAAGGGTAAGAACTTTTTTCTTCTTCAGGGATTCGAGTTGTGTTCTTATTGTCATTGCGGTTTATGCAAGACTGGCCAGAGGGGAAGCATACAGGAGCTGCGATGAATATCTGCTTCCAAAAAATTTCTATCCTATTAAGTATACTGTTTTATCCCAGATTCTTTGTTTGCCTTGTAACCATGCATACTTTTAAACAAAAAGAAAGCTTAATTTGATGCATAGTGTGGGTCTTTTTTGATTAACAAGCCAGTTTGTCTCGATCTTCACTACATCCCTCTCCACGATACATCTAGTTTTTCTTGTCCCCAAAAACCGCAATACATAGAGAAATATATCGCGTTTACAAGATACATACTATTTCGTTGTTGACCCTCCTGGTGGTTGTCACGGCGATGTATCTCGCCATAAACAAAACTGATCAGATCTTGATGGACGAAATATCTGGTCATTAGAAGAAAACTGACCACACAGATCTTGATCTAGTCATCATAAAAAAATCGGTAATATCTTGATGACGAGATATCTCGTCATTAGCGAAATTGATCAGATCTCGATGGTCGAGATATCTCGTCATTGGCGAAATTGATCACATCTTAATGGACGAGATATCTCGTCATTAGAGCAACTGATTATATCTTGATGGACGAGATATCCCGTCATTAGCGAAATTGGTCAGATCTTGGTGGACGAGATATCTCGTAGAAACCACTTGGAGGGTTAAGACATACGCCTGTTTCCAAGCAGCATCGCACGTAAATAATCTAAATAAAATCTGAATAACAAGCACGAAACAAAAGTAAAAGCTGCCGCACGAGCGGAGGTTCCAAACAAGTTATTCAGAGGCCGCTGTCCTGCCTCTGCTGGAATATGCAACACAGATTGGGATGGGCGGTACCTACATCTTTTGATGGCCATGCCTTCTTGTACGGGCATCAACTTCTTAGTTAATAATAGAGCTCTCTCGGAATCTTGAACAGTAGATAAGTTTAGTATGCACCACTTGCTCTGTAATTGCTTCACCTCCAGCAGCAGTGGGCTCGGGTGGGAGAGAGATCGAGCCGACAAATTACATACGAGCGAATCAAATTTCTACGAAAGCAATTGACGTCTGACATATTCTTTTTCGAAAAGGAAAAGAAAAATCCAGTTTGTTGCATAAAATGTGGCCGAGCAACTGATTAAGTAATTTGGTTCCCAAATACGTTGGGTCGATTCGGGGATGTTTCTGCTTCTTTGCTGGAGGTTGGAATTTCAATACCAGTTATTAAAATCGCCGAGACTCCGCTAAATAAATTTTAATGTTTGAACAAATTATTCATCGACACTAGAAATCATTAGCATTGTCTGTAGCTAGCCTTGAATCGTGATGTGAAAGCTTCAAACCAATAACCATAGAGATAGTAAAACAAGATAAACCTTGTCTGTAGCGATTGCATAGATCCTTGTCTGTAGAGACCAAAATAAACACCAGGAAAACTCGAGTTTAAATGTGTTCTCTTTGAGCAGGATTATCATCACTCGCTGTTTTAACCCTCCAAGTGGTTTTGGCGAGATATCTCGTCCATCAAGATCTGACTAATTTTGCTAATGACGAGATATCCCATCACGATATTGCTGGTTTTTTTATGATGGTTATATCAAAATCTGGTCAGTTTTGCTAATGACTAGATACCAAATCGAGACAACCACCAGGAGAGTTAATTAAGCCCTTTCCAGTCCTCATGTAAGGGCGAGGAAGCACCCTAAACTAGATGTTACAGTACCTTAATTGCTGTAACTTCTTTAACCCTCTTGGTGGTTGTCTCGACGAGGTGTTTCTCGTCATTCTCAAGACACCAGATCTTGATGGACGAGATATCTCGTCATTAGAAGAAAGCGTTCCTGATCTCCTCATCACAAAAAATTGACAGTACCTTGATGATGAGATATCTCGTCATTAGCGAAATTGGTCAGATCTTGATGGACGAGATATCTCGTTGAAATCATTTTGTGGGTTACCCCTCAGAAGAGTTGATAAACATAATTCCACCTTGCAACTTGCAGTCTTCCCTACATGAATTGTAACTATTTTGATCTTGACCAATAGAATATTTCCAAAAGATTCTTGTCTAAGGAAAGCACAACAGAATCATTTCAAAGGGTTCTAATCTCTAAAGGAAGGAACAATAAAATCTTTCCGTAGGATTCTATTCTAAGTAAAAACCAGTAGCCCCTTTCCAAAGCATTCTCTTCTAATTAAAGGACCAATAGAATCTCTCCAAAGGATTCTATTCTAAGGAACTGGCCAACAGAATCTCTCCAAAGGATTCTATTCTAAGGAACTGGCCAACAGAATCTTCCCAAAGGATTCTAAGGAAATGGCCAACAGAATCTTCCCAAATGATTTTATTCTGAGGAGAGGGCCAATCGCATGTTTTCAAAGGATCCTTTTCTAATTAAAGAACCAGCACGATCATTCCAAAGGAGTGTATTCTAAGAAAAGAAGCAATAAAATCTTTCTAAAGGATTCTATTATAATTAAATTACCAATATATATATATATATATATATATATATATATATATATATATATATATATATATATATATATATATATATTTTCTGAGGTTGAAACAATCCATGGATTCTTTCTATTAATAGGTGTGGTTATTTAGTCATTAAGAGTGTTGTGGGGTGAAAACAATACTACACTACTCGGAAATCTCGGGACGCTCAGAATTAAATTTAGTGAAAACTCTTTACCTTATATGGATACCTTATATGGGATATACCTTATATGGGATATACCTTATATGGGATATACCTTATATGGGATATACCTTATATGGATACCTTATATAGATACTTTATATGGGATAATATACCTTATATGGGATAATTAATAATTACATGAGAACTGCATTGAATATAGATAGCACAGAGGCATCTATTGCGAAGAAATTATCCCTCCAGAGGGCGCTTCGACATCAATAACTGTTTTTATTCTCCGTTGGCAAGATGCCAATTTAGATTCTGTAGAATATGAAAAACTATGTCGTTGTGGATTTCCTGTCATCCTGTAAACGTCTTGAGATGTTTGTCATTAAATTGTTTGTTTAAAATCAGCGACTTATTGAATTTCGTAACTGTTGATTTATTCCAAACGTCTCGAAAACTGAACCAACAATTGATGTGTCAAAATTTGCCAGTGATAACTAAACAAGTTTTGTTTCATCTATCTTCAAATGGTTTTCCACTTTAATTAATGACTGTTAAATGAATGAAATCTACCCCTATAGGCGAATGCCGAATTGACTCTTCCGTTTCCATTGTGTGTGTCAGCCCCATAGGTTAGATACATGTCAGCCATCTTGGAATTTGTGTAATGCCAAACAACCGCGCCAAACGCGCCAACAAAAGGTAAGCGCAAGTTGCAGAAATACAATTAATTCCTCGATAAAAAATGGGTTTTTTGGTGCACCTTACCTTTTAAAGTTTGGACCAGGAAATTTCGAATCATCCTATATATAGGTAAGTGAGGTAGAGATGGTGCACTCTCGCGAAATTCGGCAACTGTGAATTCAGAAAACGAAGTATCCGATAATTTTTATATTCAATTCTTTTTTTTTTTTCAAGTCGTTTTCTGTCGTCGTCCATTAACCTTTAATCGATTTGGGATCTCACAACGTCGGAAACTTCAACCCGTGAGCCATCTGTAAAATTATTTTGACAAAACGTTTAAACAAATATTTTTGAAATGCTGCCTTTTTAGACAATGAATCTATGGGTATCCCTTCCTTTGTTACGCCACTGGATCCTGGTGTACAAAGCTCCTAAGAATACACTCTAATAGCAGATTCTCGTGTAGTTCTCGAACCAAATTTGCGAACCCTTAGTGGGTTTCGATGGGAGGTTACCGGAATGTTATCTTTTGTCCTCGTCCATTAGCTCTTAACCGATTGCGGACCTCACAACGTCGAAGCTTTCACCCCGTGAAACATTTGAAAAATTACTTTAACAAAACGTTTAAATACATATTTTTTAAATGCCAACCCATTAGACATTGGAGCTGGTGGTCTCCCACCCTTTGTTAAACTTCTGGGCCCTAGTGCACAATGCTCTTAAGAATGTCCTCCTAGTAACACATCCTCATGTAGTTCTTGAACAAAATCTGAATCCTTAGTGAGAGTCGACAGGAGTTTATCGGAAAGTTGTCTTCTGCCGTCGTCCATTAACTTTAAACCGATTGCGGACCTCACAACGTCGAAGCCTTCATCCCGTGAGACATTAAAATACTTTTCCAAAACGTTTAAATAAATATTTTTAAAATGCCGCCGTTTTAGACATTAAAGCTAGGGATCCCCTCCCTTTGCTACCCAATGGTGCCTGGTGCACAATGCTCCCAAGAATGTCCTGCTAATAACAGATCTTCATGTAGATCTCGAACCAAATCTGCGAACCCTCAGTGTGATTCGACGGGAGGTTATCGGAAAGTTGTCTTCTGTCGTCGTCCATTAACTTTTAACCGATTGCGGACCTCACAACGTCGAAGCCTTCACCCCGTGAGACATCTGTAAAATTACTTTGACAGTATAACAGAAAATCAAAATGTGACGTCTCGCAGAACAACTTTTATGATTGATGACACTCAAAATTATCAAAGGTGTAACCGTATCGTTAATCTACTAACAGGATGTTAGAAAAGCGAAAGAAAGATTGCTATTACTTAACGGTTACGAATGAGAAAATAAATATCCGATAAAAACCAATTACTGTATCTATCTTCGAATGAGAGTTTTCCGAAGGGTTTATTTGTACGCAAAAGGGATTCTTTTCCCGCAGTTTTTATCTGTTAAACTCGGTCAAAAGTTCCTTCTAATTACCCTAGATTTGCAAGCATTTCACTTCGATAAAAACTAAGTGTATTATACATCGTGGTATCTGAGATATAGAAAAACTTTCGCTACGATGTTTAAATATTAACTCGCTTTTTTATAGTTGTGGATTTTATTAACATTTTTTATTTCTCATTCATACTGTCAAACAGGTTACTCCGGTTACATTGCAGCCAAAAAGACTAAAAGTATGGAACATGCAACAGAGAAAAAAAACAGTACAATTATACATTATAAACTACATCATATAAACAAAAACTAAAATTACATAGAACAATGCTGGCATGTAAAAGATAAAAATCATGATCGCAACACAACCACAGAGAACATTTTTTTACCGACCTAATTCATTATTTTGCAAAATACCTTCAACAAATTGCCGCCAACGTTAGAATATCGTCTTTTTTAAACCTCTTGTTTTACCAGCAAAACCTTATCAAATCTGGGCGCATGGATCTGGTTGTGTACATTATTGAAATGCGACACCAATACGGGAAATTGGTTTTAGTCTCTCATAATTGGATAATGGGATTCAGAACATAGATTTAGACAGTTTTTTATTGGAATTTTTGTTTATAATGAAGAGGAGACTGGGCGTCTACTTATTGAGATATTTTCGCAGTCATTAATTTTTAAACTAAATGTTTTCGACCAACAGCATGGCATGAGTAAAACTTCTATCAATCAACAGTTGAAGTTGAACTGGAAACACCCTCTAGATATATAATTTTCAAAGGTGTAATTAATATAATAAAATTGCGTATGAAATATGCAATCTGCAAGTCAAAATAACCTCTTTGTTCAGGTTCACACACAAAGTTGTTTGGTTGTTTTGGTGTTTTATGGCGCAAGGATCATATTTTTTCCACACACCTTTGGTTTTCCGCTTGAGGTTCTTAGGGTTAACGGTTCTTAAAATGCAGCGTATATAAGTATTTGATGCCTCATAGCGCTGAAAAACAGTTGAAGAACTTTCAATCAACTGTTGATTAGTTTATCTTAGTGATATCTAGTGATGTTAATCATCTGAGCATCACGAGATTTCCGAGTAGTCAAGTACTGCTTTTACCCCATAACAAAACACACCTGACTAAATAATTGCATCTATTGGTTGAAAGAATCCTAGGAAGGATTCTATTGGTTAGAATAGCTATTTTCAACCGGTGTGCGCGGCAGTGTCATTCTTGTACTAGTTTGTGACACCAGTCTTGCACTCTTGCAGCATAGTGGTGTGGGGCAAAAACGGCATTAGGTGGCACTAGTCAAAAAGTGGTACAGCTTTGATATAAAGACTTTTTGTGGCAACGCGTTTGGCGCGTTTTTTGGTGTGCCTTTTATGTCGCCAAAGAAGAATTGCATAGAAAACAGTTTTAGGCTTAGCGGAAAAATAGTTAAAAAATTAACGCCAAACGAAACAATCCACACAACTGATTATTCTTACCACTACTAGGTTAGTGTTTACTTTAATGAAAAAATCTTTATTTTTTCTGAAGTATTGCTATAGAAGTTTGTCCAAGTTAAATAATTTATTAATTTTAAGTCTAATGGAATTAGGCTGTATAATATGAATGCTATAAAAGATCGCATTAATTCAATTAAATTGAAGTTATTTATGCATGGTAAAATCGAAAAGATAATGATTTACAAAAAATTAATAAGAGATTGAACTAATCGCGAAGTTGCTAGGTATTATATATGTTACAGTAAATGTGTGAAATTGGGCATTGTAATTCCTAGGAAATCAATAGAATGTAGTAAATCGGACGTCAAAGAACGAAACGCTTAATATTTCACACATTTCCTAGACTTTCTTTGCAATGCCAAAAGGCAAACCGGCAAATTATATTATTGTGACTCTTTTCATGCTTGCCTAAATATTACTTGGCGTTCTGTATAATGCCTAGGTATTATATGCTATGTCAAGGAAGTATATCGCATATTAAAATGAGACATTTCACGCTTTGCCTAAAAACGTCACGCATTCTATAGATTTCCTAGGCTTTATATTTACTGCCTGCATTTTACACATTGCCGGTAACAGCTACACCGAATCTAAGCAAGTATTTTCGACATAATTCGGATTTCCCTTTTCTCACAAGGACAGATTAAAATCAATGCCAGCGAAGAGTTGCGAATAAACCCTCTCTATAAAACAAGATTAGCCACAAATGTGTCTCTTGTAGCCAACTTTTTAAAAAGTACTGGGTCATAACCCCGCGGTATCAATCAAGATGGCTCAAAAATTGAAGCAGAGAAGTTGATTAAAGCTCTTCATTTGCCTAATTGCCACTTCTTCGGCAATTGGCTGGAAAGGGAAATACTTTTTACGTTGCACTTAGCGCGGGTTAGTCTGGGGTGTAACTTCCGAACGTCACCGATGTGCAAATATTTTCTTATTCTCTCTCTTCCTGCCATCGATTGTGCAAATGGATTAAGGGAAGGAGATCCCGGTGGCAAACAAGGGGTGTTATGGCAGTGGGGTTGCACAAAAAGAAAAGGAAAGGCCATTGGTATAGCCTAGCGACTAATTCACTGGGTGCTGTGTTGTTGGAGAACATTAAAATTGTTTGATCTTCAATGCTTTTTTCCCCGTCAATATTAATCTTGCTGGAACTTGGTTTAATATTCTCCGTTGTGACATTTACTTTCAGCAGATTGTGCGGCAACGTCCATTATTTTCTGAGTAGGCTCCGCGAGAATTTGCTCAATTGAGTTTTTACTTTTTTGCAGTTCGAACTGTTTGAAAATGTGTATTTCGTGAGGGTTTTTTGGGGAGTATTGTGTGGATTTCTTGCGACTTTGATCGGATGAGCTTTGGCTCGTTTTCGCTGTTCAGGCTGTTTGAATATGTGTAGTTCTTGGGAATTATTCGTGGAATATATGGGGAATTGCTTGCGATTTGTTGAGTTGATGTAAAAGTTGTCCCGTTTTTGGCGCTAGATGGCATAGCATAGCAAAACCGAAGTGTTATCTACTTCACGCTGTAAAGTTTTGATGTTGTTATGTTGTATGAAAGAAAGAATTTCAGCGAATATTTGGGAAAAAAATTGTTATTTTCTTGCGTTTCTTAAATTTTGTTAAGCATTCAAAATGGCAGAAAATAAGGAGCATTTTCGACATATTATGCTTTTTTATTTCCCAAAAGGCAAGAATGCTTCGTAGACGTAAAAGAAGATATGTGTTGTGTATGGTGACAATTCCACGTACCGTAAGTGGTTCAGAAAGTTTCGTCACCTGGATCAGTTCTTTAGCCAAAAACCTCAGAACTTCTATAAGCGCGGGATTATGCAGCTACCGGAGATGAAGAAAGGTCATCGAACAGATCGGTACTATACTGATTAAATGTAATTTTTAGTAAATAAAATTTTTCTTCAATTTTTGTCAAAAAATGGATGAACTTTTCATCGGATAAACTCTTTTTTCGCTATTCAAACTGTCTCAAAATGTGCAGCTCTTGATATATTTTTGTGGAATGTTGTGCGATTCTTTGCGACTTTAATCAGGGACTTACTTTTTCGGTACTCAAACTGCTTGAAATGCTTTTTGTAGAATTCCTTGAGACTTTCATCGGATAAACTGTTACTTTTCTGATATTCAAACTGTTTGGAATGTTTTTTGTGGAATTCTTTGCAAATTCGATCGGATAAACTTTTACTTTTTTACTTTTCTAACTGTTTGAAAATGTGTTGATCTTGAAAAGTTTTTGTGGAATATTTTGCGAATTGCTTGCAACTTAGATCGGATAACTTTTTTTGCTATTCGAACTGTGTGAAAATGTGCATCACTTGAGAAGTTCTAGTAGAATATTGAGTAATTCTTTTCGACTTGGATCGGATAAACCTTTACTTATTTTTAACATTCAAACTGTTTGAAGATGTATAGCTCTTAGGGATTTTTTGTGGAATATTGAGCAATTCCTTGTGACTTTGATCGGATAACCTTTTATATTTTTGCTATTCAAACTGTTTGAAAATGTGCAGCTTTTGAGAAATTTATGTGAAATATTAAGCGATTTTTGTGACTTTATAATCATGTGACTTACTTTTTTCGCTATTCAAACTGTTCGAAAAGGGCAGCTGTTCAGGACTATTTGTAGGATATTGTGTACGATTTTCATCGGATAAACTTTTACTTTTTTTGTCATTCAAACTGTTTGGAATTTCCTTAAGACTTGCAGTAATTACTTGCGAATTTCATCGGATAAACTTTTACTTTTTTTGCTATTCAAACTGTGTTTGAAAGTGTACAGCGTTTGAGAAATTTGTATGGAATACTGAGTAATTCCTTGCGGCTTTGATGGGATAAACTTACTTTTCTCACTATTCAAACTGTTTGAAAATGTGAAGCTCTTCAGGATTATTTGTAGAATATCATGCGATTTTCAATGAATAAACGTTTACTTTTTTGCCAATCAAATTGTTCGAAATTTCCATGCGACCAGGGAGAATTCCGTGCACTTCCATCGGATAAACTTTTACTTTTTTTGCTATTCAAACTGTTTGAAAATGTACAGCGCTTGTGAAATTTGTATGGAATATAGAGTAATTCCTTGCGACTTTGATCAAATAAACTTACTTTTCTCACAATTCAAGCTGTTTGAAAATGCGCAGCTCTTAAGGAATTTCTGTGGAATATTGTGCAATCTTTGCGACTTTAACAGGTGATTTTTACCTTTTTTGGTATTCAAAACTACTTGAAAATGTGTAGTTCTTGAGGATTTTTTGTAGAATATTGTGCGAATTCCTTGTGACTGACAGTATACATAAGTCTAACCCAACTCCACCATGAAGACAAAGTTGGTAATCCTCCATTTTGGTAGCGCCGCGGTAGCCCAGTTGGAAGAGCATTGGATTAGCAACCGGAGGGTTGCTAGTTGCACAAATCCTCGTAATTTTGAACCACGGTCAGATGACAAGAACAACACTTGAACCGAGTTTCGAACTCGCAGCCCTCCTGTTGCTCTTCCAACTGGTCTACCGCGGCCTCGAAATTGTAAGGAAATCAAGAAAAACCTGACGCAGTGTTTAAAATCCGAAGAATGTCAAAGCATCTCAATCGGAGAAAAACACGTTTTGTTGTCGACTTACTATACTACTTATATACTATGTGTCTTATGTTCTTGTATGTGTAACTCTGTTAAAAAAAATGGTCGTAATTGAAAATATTTTGCTATCTATGGAGTTAGATTTCATTTAATTTCTGGAGCTAAATTAAAATTCATTGGATCGATTTTGGAGATTTTGAAAGTCTACTGTCCCTTTATCCCTCCTGGCGGTTGTCTCGAAGAGGTTTCCCGTCATTAGAAAATCTGACCAGATGTTGATGGACGAGATATCTCGTCATTTCAAGAAAACTTATCAGATATTGATCTCATCGTCATCAAAATATCGACAGTATCTTGATAATGAGATACCTCGTCATGAGCAAAATTTGTCAGATGTTGATGGACGAGATGTCTCGTCATTAGAAGAAAACTGACCAGACCTTGATCTCATCATCATAAAAAAATTCGGCGATATCTTGGTGACGAGAAATCTCGTTAATAGTAAAATTAGTCAGATCTTGATGGACGAGATATCTCGCCATTAGAAGAAAGGCTAACAGATCTCAATCTCGTCATCATCAAAAAATCAGCAAAACCAATTTTACTAATGACGAGATTTCTCGTCATTAGTAAAATTAGTCAGATCTTAATGGACGAGATATCTCGTCGAAACCACTTGGAGGGTCAACTGAAGCGCGTCCTCTCAAGCCATGCAAAATACTACCCATTCTACTATTCATGAAGGAATTATGAGATGAGAAATAAGTCTAAAATAAGGTCAACAAAGGTCATAACTGCTTGCAATCTACATCACAGAATAAAAAAGAATAAACTAATATAATAATTATCTTGCTTAGACGAGCTACCAAATGTAATCTGGTAGTTAAGCTACCATGCAATTATCTCTTCACGTCTAATATATCCTCACATCCATCAAGCTTAGAATCTAATTTCTTCATTTTAATTACTTTACATTATTCGTGACAATCCATTGCTTTTATACCGCGATCAAATCATGTGTCGGTTGATTTTTTTTTAAATTTAGGCTGAACCCTCAATCAGTCTAATTTTGAACTTTTTTTAAAGTAAATAAATTGAGCTTCATGAATAAGTAATTTAGCAAAAAGTAAGTTTATTAAAATTCTATTATTCTTTATTAAAAAGTACCATTGATTTTGATGTTTTTAATCCGAACTTGAATAGTCATGATTTTTTAACACTCCAAGAGGTAGACGAGATATCTCGTCCATCAAAATCTGAGCAATTTTGCTAATGACGAGATATATTGTCATCAAGATATTACCGATTTTTTTTATTATGACTCTAGGTGTGGTCATTTTTCTTCTAATAACGATATATCTCGTTCATCAAGATCTCTCAATGGTTTTGCTAATGACGAGATACCTCGTCAAGACAACCACCGGGAGAGTTAAATTCAAACGATTTAATCCTCCAAGAGGTTTTGACGAGATATTTCGTCAATCAAGATCCGACCAATTTTTCTAATGACTAGATATCTCGTCATCAAGATATTGCCGATTTTTTATGATGATGAGATTAAGATCTGGTCAATTTTCTTCTAATGACGATATATCTCGTCCATCAAGATCTGGTCAGTTTTGCTAATGGCGAGTTACCTCGGCGAGGCAACCACTAGGAGGGCTAAATATCTGCGTTCCTTCGTTAAGTGTATTCGAGGCACCCGAGAGATCTTTCCTCCTTTCATTTTTACCCTCGCCAGCCCTTTTGCTTTTGCTTCCTCCCTCATTGTGTTGTCTGTCTTGCGTTTGGCGCAGCTTGGCCAAATATGGCCCTTGCGTCTTAAAACCCAAAACCAACCAACCAACTGTTAAGTATATTTTTTGGCGTTCGCTTTTAGTTTAAAAAACTATCGGTAGTTTATTAGTTGATCATATACAGTGGTCTGCAAAAATAGATGAAGTGTTTCGCATTTCCATTGTTCAGGAAGTTTTAATTTTCAGTTTTTGACGCACTTATATTAAATAATTTTATAAAACCTTTGTTCACACGCATAATTCGACCTTGCAACCTGCAGTCTTCCTTGCATGATTTTTAGCCAGTTTTGATCTTCTTGAACTTTAAAATCTTTCGGAAGAAAACAGAATGTTAACTGAAAAAAGACGTGAAATCAACATTTAAATATTTTCCTTAAAACGGAGAAGAGATTTATTAGTAAAAGTCATTATTCCAATAAAACTCGAATGTAATTAAACGATTAATCAAAAAATCATTCGGATTCATAAATATTTGAACAAATGGACATCCTTTTCAGAAATCTCCGGAAAAACTACTTGCAATATATCTGTAATTCGGAGGCATAAGATACTGTCACAATAATAAAAATTCTCCAGGAGAGCAGTTTAAAACTTTTTCTACTCCCTCAATTACTCAATTATTTTAAAGGCCGGATCTTCATGTATTGAGACTGGTCGGTGTTGAATATCATTGGAAAGAGAGAACAAAAGGTGGACAAGATAAAGGTAAAAAATATTTTTTCAAATAAATTTGACGTAGTGTCCCATGAATTTCAGATGTACAGATATAGATCTATAAACAACTCAATGTACCACTCAGAATATTTGTTTACGCAATCAATAGCAGCAGACAGTAGACTTAAAAACTGTTGATCCTATCACATTTCGAAATTTAAAATCTCGGTCTTCTAAGATATCATCCCAAATTCTGTACCTTACATTTCGTACAACCCATTTTAGAACTCGAAACAAATTCCATCTTTTCCTATCTCAAAGGCCCTCATTACAAAAGTTTGCGAATCACGACCACTTATTCAATTTAGTACGTTAGTCTGCAGCGCATTTCAATTTGAGAAACAGCACCATCCCATATCCCACTTTCTAGCGCTAATTATGTCGCATTTACGCCCGATGTCCAGCTAAAAGACAGTAATAAACAGTTTTCTCTAGCTTTTAAGATATCACTCCAAAATCTGTACCTTACATTTCCTACAACCCATTTCAGAACTCGAAACAAATTCCATCTTTCCAATCTCAAAGGCCCTCAGTACAAGAGTCCATGAATCACGACCACTTATTCAATTTAGTACGTTGTAGTCTGCAGCGCATTCCAATTTGTCAAACAGCACCATCCCAGAAGCCACTTTCTAGCGCTAAATGGGTCGCATTTACACCCGAGGTCCCGCTAAAAGATAATAATAAACAGCTAATAGTCGGCCATCACTACTGACATCAGTGACCCTCAATCATTAATAATCCTAGCTGAATCTCCTACCAGGGATACGCTGTAAGGTCGACAAGTATGTCCAATACTCGATTTGACGAAGAAGATTTATCATTCGCCGGCAAGGAGGGTGATAAATTTGATGTTTGTACTCAGATGGGAGGGGAAGTGGAATCTTTTTTCCCTTTCAGCCTCCCGCCCTGGAGTAGATTAGGCTTGTTTTGCTTCATTTGATTTGCTCACTTTCAAATGGCCGGTGAAATAAAAAGCCAATGCTATTGAATGTTCACGCGATTGTGCTTTTCGATTCGTCGTACGTTATTTTGGGAATGCTTGCATCCTGATTCGTACCTTGAACGGAACAGCAGGTGTGATTTTGTTTGTTGGCTAGCACGTACGAATTTAAAACAAAATTCATTCATGGCTTTGTTGAGCGCCAGCTGATGAGTAGAATCGACTTGTTTTGTTTCATTTGATTTGCTTACTTTCAAATGACCGTCGAAACAAGAAACCGGTGTTATTGAATGTCCACGTGGTTGTGCTCTTTGGTTCGTCGTACGTTATTTTGGGGGTCCTGAATCCCGATTGGTACCTTGAACGGAACAGCCGGTGTGATTTTGTTTATTCGCTAGCACGAACAAATTTTTAAAAAGTTCAACCATGGCTTTGTTGAACACCAGCTCATACGTAGAAATGGCTTGTTTAGTTTCAGATTTGCTCAGTTTTTGCTTAGTTTTAGATGTGCTCACTTTCAAATGTGGCCGGTGAAATAAAAAACTGGTGTTATTGAATGTCCACGCAGTTGTATTTTCGACTTGCGTATGTTATTTTAAAGACGCTTGAATGCCGATTTGGACCATGAACGGAAGTGCAGGTGTGATTTTGTTTGTTAGCTGGCACGTACGAATTTAAAACAAAATTCAATCAAGGTTTTGTTGAGCACCAGCTGATACATAGAATTAGCTTGTTTAGCTTCATTTGATTTGGTCACTTTCAAAAAATGGCCGATAAAATAAAATGCAAATGTTGTTGAATGTACACACTGTTGTGCTCTTCGGTTCGTCGTACGTATTTTGGAGACGCTTGAATACCCCACATTCTGTTCTGAGTGTCATTTGAGAATCCGTTTTTAAATAGGAACATTTTGTATTTCAAGGTGCTGAAATTATCTTAGAGGTTCAGTGAGTTTATTTCACCCTTCAAGTGGTTTCGACGAGATATCTCGTCCATCATGATCCGACCAATTTTGCTAATGACTAGATATCTTGTCATCAAGATATCGCCTATTTTTTATGGTGACGAGATATCTCGTCCATCAAGGTTTGGTCAGTTTTGCCAATGACGATACAACCTCGTCGAGACAACCACCAGGAGGGTTAAGAGAGTTTACCCCAAGTTCGTTTAAGAGAAAATAAGTTTTAAAATATATTCATTGACTAATTTATCAAAAAATTACGTTGGCTTGTTTACATTAATTAGCATTACATTAATTGTTTCATTTATTGCTTATATTAATTGTTTACATTAATTAACTACATTTAATTAGAGTTTAAGATTTTCTATGCTTCTGACAAATGTTTCTAGATGTTCCATATTAGATACCCTTTTTTTTCGAAACGATGATTTTTACTCTTTTTATTATAACTCAAATTTTTTTCAAGTTTGATAAATTAACTATTCGCATATGAATCTTAGTTTTGGCGTGATTTGGGGTTTGATTCGTTTATAAAAAACACTCCCCAATTTTCAACAATCTTTTAAATCAGTATTCCAAAAATCGTGCCTTTACTCTACTCATTAAAGTTCATTTTTTCGTACAAAAAATTATTGAAATTAATTTTTTTGTTGAAAATTAAGTTTTAAAGATTATTACAAGGTTTAAAAAATGTCCTACAGAGGGCCTTATAACTGATGTAGACTTAGGAGCTTTCTGTTCAGAAAATATATTTGTAACTAAATGTTTAAACCTCATTTTTAAACATTTTGATAGAATATAATATATTTTAATACATTCATATACGATCTCGGTATATATTGTCTTACTAGTTACATTTAGAAACAAGGTCTGTTCCTATTTAATCACGACTTAAGGGAGGGGGTCAACAGTAGGGGCGGCCCCGAGCGCCAATGAGTAAAGGGGTGGGATTCCGGAAATATTTACTTCTATAGAGCTATACGTGCTTACATTCTATAGAGCTATACGTGCTTACATTCTATAGAGCTATACGTGCGAAGTGAATGCATTCATACACTCCACCTTGAGAATGCGCTTAAAAGTCAGTTCTTGCTTTAGTGCAGGGATGCACAGAACGCGGTCCGCGGACCTCATGCGGCCCTCCGTTGATTTGCTGGCTGCCAGCTTCACCATGTGTTATTTTAACTTCAACAAGTCACACGATAGGTAATTTAGGTTAAAACTTCGTTACTAGATAATGCATTGAAATGCGAAAGCCTCTTTCGGTCAACATATAGTATATATGAGCAAACTTTTTCAGTCATGAATATTAACAAAGCGAAAAATTGGAACCATTTGATTAATGGAAATTTAGAATCAATTTTGAGTTTGGCTACTACAAAAATCGAACCAAATATTAAAACAATTGCTAAATGCATGCCATGTCATGTATCAAATTAAATTCTTTGTTTACTTTTATTTTTATTTTTTGTAACAATATAAAATATAAATATAAATAATAAATATAAATAAATTAAATAATATATGATAGATAACTTTCATATTTTTTGAGCTATCCTCCCATAAGTCACAGTGAATCTGTGTATCCCTTGGTCTTTCCAAGTTCAAGTTCTGTGCATCCCTGCTTTAGTGTAAGCCCAGCAATCGTATTACAATTTTGAAGAGAAGGGACAAAGCTATACAAAAAAGTTTTACTCACGTCTGACGCACATAATAAGACAGCGGGTGCCTCGACGAGATATCTCGTCATTAGCAAAAGTGACCAGATCTTGATTAACGGGACATCTCGTCATTTGAAAGAAAACTGACCAGATCTTGATCTTGTCACCATCAAAAAATCGGTAATCTCTTGATGACGAGATATCTCGCTATCAGCGAAACTGATCAGATCTTGATGGACGAGATATCTCGTCGAAACCACTTGGAGGGTTAATAAAGCTCGGCCCGAGGACACATAGTCAATAAGAAAATGCTACTAAAAATTAATAGTGAGCAGTAATGTATTAACAAACAAGGTAGCCCAAAAGTCACTAGACCATTTTAAAATATAACTTTTTGCTTTTAATTTGTTCAAATTTTTTCAGATTATTTATATGTAATCCTTGGAAAATAGTTATGGGGAAATTCACGACAGAGCAACGAGTAAAAATAATTCAAGGAAGGAAAAATAAGCCAAGAAGAATACGAGAGGTGATGGAGCACGCTTTAAAAAGAGCCCGGCACTCTCAAGAACAAAATGGTGGCCATTTGAAGGACATAATCTACAAAACTAATTAAAAATAATTTCCAAGAAGTATATTTATTGATGATAAAAGAATAAATGCTAATTTTTAATTTTTAAATGGTCTAGTGACTTTTAGGCCCCCCTGTATATGGTACTAATTAGTATATTTTATTCTAGTCATATAAATAATCTACTTTGCTGTCATTTTAGATACATAAGTTTTATTTTTTACAGAGGGAGGCATCAACCTCACGTGTCCCAGGTCCTAGGAAATCTAGGGGTCGCGGTAGCCCGGTTGGAAGAGTAACGGATTAACAACTGGAGGGTTGCAAGTTCGAATCCAACCGAAGACCGTCGTGTACAAAGGGGGCTGGTGCACGTAGACCTTTCGTAGCCTCAAATGTCCTCACATTGGTGTGGTGTGGAAGTTTGGAGAGTGGGGTGCCAAATCAGGTGTGACCTCGTTATCTGACAGTGGTACAAAATTACGTGGTCTTGTCTTAGGATTACCTTCGGGTTTGATCCCGGACCGTCGCCAATAGCCCGCTGTGTTGCTCCAGTGCGACGTTAATTAAAATACCTACCTAGAAAGTCTAGCTTTGCCTCTGATGATTTATACCGATAACTTATTCAAAGCTGTTCAAGAAACAACAAAAAATGCCATATCATTGGATGAAACAAATTGATAGAAATCCACAAGGACGTATTAAAGTCGTTTTGCATTTGATGGCCCTGTCCCACCTTATCCCATACCTTTGTTCATAAATATTTTAACATCTTATTCTGACTTATTACAATGATAAGCTGCAGCCAACGTTACCAATTCAGCCCGAAGCGTCCCGTTCATATTCTTTCGAACTGTAACAGATTTCAGACTTCTATGTAACCACCATAACAACACTTAATAATACCCCTATAGTGACTGAACTCCACAGGTGAAATCAGAATGATCTCATACAACCTCACCTCAACCTGAATTCCCTTAAGTTATGCACGTAATTGAATAAGGTACACTATTTCAATGTAGTGAACTTAGCAAGAATCGGAGGTTAATTATTGCTATTACAGGTAGTGAGAAATCCAGCTATCATACTTCAACCTCCTCCGAAGCCATCCTTTCAAATTTCCAACCTGTAATTACACCGACTATCACAGACGTCCTGAATCTCGCCCTGCAATTGCTTCACCGAAGATTATTGCGATCCCAGCGTGAGTTCAGAGTGATACGGCAGATAGGGTACTTGTCTTTCACAACTATTTATCCGCCATTTTTTTCGTCCGCCATCTCTTCTATCCTGCCAATGAACACGAAGCGAGTGATTATCATAATAACCTCTAATAATCCCAACTATTATATCCAAGTAGAAACAATAATAACGGGGGGACGGCACAAGATGCAGATATTGTATATAAAAAATACCAGGTGAACCTCAGAGATATCATATCAATTATTTAGGATACGGAGACACCATGCAATTGGGATTTAAACAAAGACAGAAATAATTCCTCAAAACCCTCACGCGAAAGCACATCGCTCATCTTAGTCTTTTTACACCAATGATAATGATAGGAGTGTGGATAGTCCAGTGTAGACGAATAAAATAGAAGCTTGTAAACACTCGCTGAGCGTTGAGGCGAGCAGTTACATGGGTAAGGTATAGAAGTGATCCTTCATGTCTGTGACGTCCATACCCTCCCCCCCCCCCGGCTTCATCTGAAATGACCTCCCTCCCCCTTTGCTGGATTGTGCGAGGAAGCATGGGTTACCGCTTCATGAAGGATTTCCCTCGCCAATATTAAAGAAACGTATCGCCAAAGAATAAAAGGTGGGGAGTTTCCGACCAGGGTGAAAAAAGGACCGAGTTCACAGTCGGAGGCGTTTGATTAGGGTCGCAATCCAAAAGTTGACCACAAGAATTTTGGCTATTGAACCTCAAATTGGAAGGAAGAGTAGGTGAAATTATGAATGTATTCAAACATCCTCAAATAATAGAATTCCATTCAAAGAATCAAATTTGGGGATTTTCCGATCAGGATGAGAAAGAATCAAGTTCACAGTCGAAGGCGTTTGTATTCGATAACAATTCAAAAGTTGAGCACAAGAATTTTGATTTCTGAATCACAAATTGAAAGCAAGAGTAGGTGAAATTGTGGATGTATTCAAACATCAACACCTTTTTAGAATCAAACACGGAGAGTTTTTGACCGAGGTGAAAAAACAATCGAGTTAACAGTCGGAGGCGTTTATTTTGGGTAACAATCCGAAAGTTGAGCACAAGAATTTTGGCTACTGTACCACAAACAGAAAACTAGAGTAGGTAAAATAGTGGATGTTTTCCAATATCCTCAGCTATTAAGAATCAAACAAGGGGAGTTTTTGACCGGGATGAAAAAACAACCGAGCTAACAGTCGGATGTTTTTATTTTGGGTAACAATCCGAAAGTTGAGCACAAGAACCATAAATTGAAAGCAACAAATTATGGAGGTATTCACACATCCATAGTTTTTAAGAATCAAACACGGGGAGTTTCCAACCAGGATGAAAAATGAGCCTAGTTCACAGTCGGAGGCGTTTGTTTTGGGTGACAATCTGAGGTTGAGTACAAGAATTTTGGCTACTGAACCACAAATCGAAAGAGTAGGTACAATTTTGGATGTATTCAAACATCCACAGCTCTTAAGAATCGCATTCAAAGAATCGAATTTGGGAGTTTCCAACCACGATGAAAAAGGACCGAGTTCACAGTCGGAGGCGTTTGTTTAGAGTAGCAATCCAAAGGCCACTAAGAATTTTGACATCTCAAACCCACAGATCAAAAAGAAAGAGTAGGTGAAATTGTAGATGCATTAAAACATACAGTAACTACTAAGTATTACAGGACTGACTTAAAGCATTATAGATGCTTGGGGAAATGTGCTCTCCTCCTCGTCCTTCGTAAAAGAAAAAATGTAAGTGATCAATAAAATAAAACTTTAATCCTCTCAGGGGAGGTGAGATGTTTGACGTCACACCTTGAATGTTTAACTAGGTATAAAAATATTTTAGGTTTAAGGCTGCAAGCATTTGAATATTTTCCCATTCAAGATATTCTGACGGTCTCTTAAAAAACAAAGAAATGTATGTTTCTCTTTTGTGCAAAATACATTCATAAGGTGGAAGCCTTCAGCTTCTAGTTTGGTTTTTATTCAAAAGATAGAGGTTTTTTTTCAAAGAAAGGTTTTCTTTTCAAAATATTCTTTTCTGTTTCAAAACATTTTTTTAGCATAGTGTTCTTTAATGGGTCAGCAGTTTTTGACAACTTCAATTAAAGCATTGCTTTTAAATTAAAGTATGAATGAAAGCATACAGAAAATAACGTCTAAACGCACGATTTAAAATCACAAGCATTTCAACTTACATGTTATTACTAATTGGTAAACTATATAGTAGAAAATCAATATTTTTAAATAAAGCATTAATGTTCGCACGTATGTTTTCAGAATTTAGATTAACCATCCTTAAATGCTAGTCATAAAAGACGTTTATTCATTTCTTCGTACTCATCCACAAAATGGGTAGTATATTTCTCTGAAAAATGATTTAAGGATTATATTCTTTACATTTCTACGCTGGCTGTAGCATGAACAAATTCAGAATAATTTTATAGAGGGATAGGGTAGTTGAATTAACGTCGCATTGAGCAACATAGCTGCCTATTGGCGACGGTACGGGATCAATCCGGAAGGGAAAGATCCTAGGACACCTCGTAATTTTGAACAACGGTCTGATCAATTGAGCGATAAGAAATTTATAAGGTGGGGTATATTAATTTATAAGATCCAGAAGACTGGGGATGAGTCCAATTGACCCTTTGACCCTACCATTAATCCGCTTCTCAAAATTTGGTATTCGCCTTCTGAACTAAAATACATCTCAGAGGACTGATTAAAGAGTATCCCACCTTTGGCCAGAAAAATAAAATACACACACTACTTTAAATAACTTTATAAAACTTCTTAAAATACTTTATAAAAATTACTTTAAAGCTTCTAAGATTAAAATACATCGACGAGGTCTGATCACAGAGTATTCAACCTTTGACCAGAAAAATAAAACTATTTTAGATATTTATTTCATTCTTTGTCCCCTTTAAAATAGACCCTTTCTGAGTCGATATATTTCTCACAGTGGTTCTACTGTTGGAAGTATCCCTTTTTAAGACCTCTAATACGTTGATTTCTTCTGTGCTCTGAAATCTTGCTGTTTGAGTGTTATTTTTCCGTCAGGAAATTGGCTCAAACTTACGTGGAACTATGTCCGGGAAGTAGAACTGCCGAACCTGTGTGCCCGTATTTGACCAGAAAATACCTGAACGAGATGCAATGTTTACACCGCAAAATTATTGTATGGGATCTTCCAGTAGCCACTCGAGATTTGGAGTCTATTTCACCTAAACACTTCTCGTAGACGACGGAAAACAATCATGAAGCATTTCTTTGTTGACAACTTGTCCCTAGGAGCGTTCTCGAGATGAATAAGTCCTGGTTTACAAAAAAATTATGGATAAGGACCTTAAATTGCTAAGGAATTTCCATGTCTTCTTTGGCCATGAAGACCCTGGCGTTTTTCAGTGAGATATGACTGCTTTTGTTTCATTGTTTCAGGATAAACCACAGTTCCGTAGATCCTCGACTCATTCGATCTGATTTTGTCATAAAATCATTATCCAAGTTTCGTGTCTTTGGCCATGAAGAAGACCCTGGTGTTTTCCAGTGAGATGACTACTTTTGCTTCAGCGTAAACCACATTTCCGTAGATCCTCGACTCATTCGATCTGATTTCGTCATAAAACCAACCTCAACTTTGGCGTATTCCAGCATCTCTCCTGCAACGGTCATTTTAGCTGGAAACAAACATGCGACAAACTATATGTGTAAATATAAGCTTCTTCAGACCAATTGCAGAGCTGCACAATCTAGAAAAAATCACACATGTGCATTAGTAGGTTGACTTTTTGGCCCTTCTAATGAAATAGACGGAGCATGTGTTGCAACTTCATGTTATTTCACCTGATCATTAGGTGTGAAGATCTCAGAATGAAGGTCACGTGGTGTTGGGAGAAAACACGAATCCCAATATAGGACTAATTGACGAGCGTGATGAAAAACACTCTTTGGTGATTCGATAGCCAATCGGCTCAAGTCTATTCCCAAGTCCAATACCTACACTTCTGGGATATTATGATAGTGACTCCACCCACATGAGCCACTAGAAGGTCGATGGACCCAGTATGTGCAAGTCTTGTATGTTACGTAATAGTCTTATCTAGCGCTACGCACTACAAAATAACTATCTTTTTTGATGAGATCTCATTTATGTGAGACACATTTTTCTGTTATAGTAATAGCCAGTAGCGTAGCGTAATATTAACCCTTCTGGTGGTTGTCCGACGAGATATCTCGGTCATTAGCAAAACTGACCAGATCTTGATGAACGAGATATCTCGTCATTTGAAAAATAGAGTTATACGATTTGAAGATTTCGCAGCGCAGAGGAGTCTCATAAATGACACCAGCCCACCCTCCCTGCTTATCGCGGCGCACCAACTGAAGGTCACTAACAAGTCTTTGTTCCCTCGGTTATCGAATGACATTAGGTTGGTTTGGTTCGCGTTGATATTATAGAAGTTATTAGATCGAACTCGATGCTCATTTTTTCGTAACGCTAACTTTCCGTACTGGCCAATTGGTACTGGTCTGATTTTTAAAGACGTATTCACGTCAAAAGAGCTCAGAGGGTACCAAATCCTGGCAACTCGTTGTGAAACATCTAAACACTGTTCTAGAGCTTGTACCTCAGGTGTTGACCTCGTCATCTGACCGTGGTTCAAAATTAGGAGGTGCTGACCTCAGAATTTTTCCTTCAGGATTGACCCAGGACTGTCGCCAATAGCCAGTTGTGTTGTTTGATGATAGTATTTTACAAAGGTGGAAAATGAGGAGAGAATTGACCATGCCCGAGGACCCGCTGAACATATTATCGGAACTGGATGCTAGCTTCAGTAGGAAGCATGAGGTAGGGGAGAAGCGTCTGTGCTGAAGGTACACATTGCACGCGTGTGACAAGCACCAATAACCAATCATATTAAGAAACCATTTGAGGCTGAAAGGACGGGGAATACAAGTTCCATGGTTGGCTTCTTTCTGTGAAATTCAAGGACGTTAAATTAGAAACTAATGTTTCGTCGAGATTTACGTTAAAAAATCGTTGTTTTTTGCTTGAGGTTCTGTAGAATTTTAGTTTTACGCCATTTTTTTAATTTTTAGATGGGTAGGTAGTTGACTTAAAGTCGCACTGGAGCAACACAACGGACTATTGTCGACGGTCCGGGATGAATCCCGAAGTAAAAGATCGGATGACAACACCTCTTAATTTTGAACCACTGTCAGATGACGAAGTCAACACTTGAACTAGCCCCCACTCTCCAAACTTCCACACCACGCCAACACGAGGACATTTGAGGCCCCGATAGATTTAACGTGCACCCCACCCCACGTACACGACGGTCTTTGGTTGGGTCCAGTTCCGAACTCGAAACCCTCCGGTTACCAATTCGCTACTCTTACAACCGGGCCACCGCGGTCCTAAAATTTTTAGGGGACGCCGACTTCTGGATAATAGCATAGAATTAAGTAAATTTTTATTTATTACTCTCAACACGAAGCATTTACATACAGAGCTATCAGCTCCAAAATAATTTCGCATTATCTGTACAGTTGGTTAAACTCTACGAGTTCGTTGGCTTAAGGTCTGGGTTAGCATTTTCCTTTGTAACCCAAATATCTTTAAAAATCTCGAAACAGAAACACAATAACTTGCTGCTGCAGATAAATGCTCTGAGGTAGCTGATAACGCAGCATTTTATATTCACCGGGCGATATGCAAATTCACAGATACGAGTTATCTTGCAAGCCCGGGACATTTCACTTTACCCTTCCAAATTTTGATTTGTTGCGCCCTTTCTTTGTCGTTTGTCCGATACTGTCACGCACAGCTGCCCGCAGGATCTATCTTCTGACATCGGTATAAATCACCACGGAACCATTGCACTGAAGTGTCCACGCACATTCGTTAACAATATTTTGCAGGGGCCCATAAATAAAACTGATATCGCTGGAGAGCACAATGACTCATTCATTAATTTATTTCTAAGTGTTATTCTTATCTCCCACCGTACTGGGTTGTGTTTTTTTATATTAGTTACGAGATCCACATTAGAAGTGGCCGTAACTGCTGGTCACGCAATAGCTTTGCACCGAGAGGTTGGTTGGTTTGAGTTTTATGGCACATATGGCCTAAAATGGGAATGGAAAATGGACATACACACAAGGAATGTTTTGCTGACACACAAGGACTGTTTTACTGACACACAAGGAATGTTTTACTGACACACAAGGAAAGTTTTACTTTTTCGAAGTGTTATTCTTATCTCTCTGCATAGCATAGGGGCGTATTCTTTGGTATCAGTTACGAGATCCACATTAAATGTGGCCTTAGCTGCTGGTCATGCAATAGCTCTGCACCGAGAGGTTGGTTGGTTTGAGTTTTATGGCACAAATGCCACATTTGGACCAAATCGGGAATGGAAAATGGACATACACACAAGAAATGTTTCCTGTCACACAAGGAATGTTTTACTGACACACAAGGAATGTTTTACTGACACACAAGGAAAGTTTTACTTTTTCGAAGTGTTATTCTTATCTCTCTGCATAGCATAGGGGCGTATTCTTTGGTATCAGTTACGAGATCCACATTAAATGTGGCCTTAGCTGCTGGTCATGCAATAGCTCTGCACCGAGAGGTTGGTTGGTTTGAGTTTTATGGCACAAATGCCACATTTGGACCAAATCGGGAATGGAAAATGGACATACACACAAGAAATGTTTCCTGGCACACAAGGAATGTTTTACTGACACACAAGGAATGTTTTACTGACACACAAGGAAAGTTTTACTTTTTCGAAGTGTTATTCTTATCTCTCTGCATAGCATAGGGGCGTATTCTTTGGTATCAGTTACGAGATCCACATTAAATGTGGCCTTAGCTGCTGGTCATGCAATAGCTCTGCACCGAGAGGTTGGTTGGTTTGAGTTTTATGGCACAAATGCCACATTTGGACCAAATCGGGAATGGAAAATGGACATACACACAAGAAATGTTTCCTGGCACACAAGGAATGTTTTACTGACACACAAGGAATGTTTTACTGACACACAAGGAAAGTTTTACTTTTTCGAAGTGTTATTCTTATCTCTCTGCATAGCATAGGGGCGTATTCTTTGGTATCAGTTACGAGATCCACATTAAATGTGGCCTTAGCTGCTGGTCATGCAATAGCTCTGCACCGAGAGGTTGGTTGGTTTGAGTTTTATGGCACAAATGCCACATTTGGACCAAATCGGGAATGGAAAATGGACATACACACAAGAAATGTTTCCTGGCACACAAGGAATGTTTTACTGACACACAAGGAATGTTTTACTGACACACAAGGAAAGTTTTACTTTTTCGAAGTGTTATTCTTATCTCTCTGCATAGCATAGGGGCGTATTCTTTGGTATCAGTTACGAGATCCACATTAAATGTGGCCTTAGCTGCTGGTCATGCAATAGCTCTGCACCGAGAGGTTGGTTGGTTTGAGTTTTATGGCACAAATGCCACATTTGGACCAAATCGGGAATGGAAAATGGACATACACACAAGAAATGTTTCCTGGCACACAAGGAATGTTTTACTGACACACAAGGAATGTTTTACTGACACACAAGGAAAGTTTTACTTTTTCGAAGTGTTATTCTTATCTCTCTGCATAGCATAGGGGCGTATTCTTTGGTATCAGTTACGAGATCCACATTAAATGTGGCCTTAGCTGCTGGTCATGCAATAGCTCTGCACCGAGAGGTTGGTTGGTTTGAGTTTTATGGCACAAATGCCACATTTGGACCAAATCGGGAATGGAAAATGGACATACACACAAGAAATGTTTCCTGGCACACAAGGAATGTTTTACTGACACACAAGGAATGTTTTACTGACACACAAGGAAAGTTTTACTTTTTCGAAGTGTTATTCTTATCTCTCTGCATAGCATAGGGGCGTATTCTTTGGTATCAGTTACGAGATCCACATTAAATGTGGCCTTAGCTGCTGGTCATGCAATAGCTCTGCACCGAGAGGTTGGTTGGTTTGAGTTTTATGGCACAAATGCCACATTTGGACCAAATCGGGAATGGAAAATGGACATACACACAAGAAATGTTTCCTGGCACACAAGGAATGTTTTACTGACACACAAGGAATGTTTTACTGACACACAAGGAAAGTTTTACTTTTTCGAAGTGTTATTCTTATCTCTCTGCATAGCATAGGGGCGTATTCTTTGGTATCAGTTACGAGATCCACATTAAATGTGGCCTTAGCTGCTGGTCATGCAATAGCTCTGCACCGAGAGGTTGGTTGGTTTGAGTTTTATGGCACAAATGCCACATTTGGACCAAATCGGGAATGGAAAATGGACATACACACAAGAAATGTTTCCTGGCACACAAGGAATGTTTTACTGACACACAAGGAATGTTTTACTGACACACAAGGAAAGTTTTACTTTTTCGAAGTGTTATTCTTATCTCTCTGCATAGCATAGGGGCGTATTCTTTGGTATCAGTTACGAGATCCACATTAAATGTGGCCTTAGCTGCTGGTCATGCAATAGCTCTGCACCGAGAGGTTGGTTGGTTTGAGTTTTATGGCACAAATGCCACATTTGGACCAAATCGGGAATGGAAAATGGACATACACACAAGAAATGTTTCCTGGCACACAAGGAATGTTTTACTGACACACAAGGAATGTTTTACTGACACACAAGGAAAGTTTTACTTTTTCGAAGTGTTATTCTTATCTCTCTGCATAGCATAGGGGCGTATTCTTTGGTATCAGTTACGAGATCCACATTAAATGTGGCCTTAGCTGCTGGTCATGCAATAGCTCTGCACCGAGAGGTTGGTTGGTTTGAGTTTTATGGCACAAATGCCACATTTGGACCAAATCGGGAATGGAAAATGGACATACACACAAGAAATGTTTCCTGGCACACAAGGAATGTTTTACTGACACACAAGGAATGTTTTACTGACACACAAGGAAAGTTTTACTTTTTCGAAGTGTTATTCTTATCTCTCTGCATAGCATAGGGGCGTATTCTTTGGTATCAGTTACGAGATCCACATTAAATGTGGCCTTAGCTGCTGGTCATGCAATAGCTCTGCACCGAGAGGTTGGTTGGTTTGAGTTTTATGGCACAAATGCCACATTTGGACCAAAGCGGGAATGGAAAATGGACATACACACAAGAAATGTTTCCTGGCACACAAGGAATGTTTTACTGACACACAAGGAATGTTTTACTGACACACAAGGAAAGTTTTACTTTTTCGAAGTGTTATTCTTATCTCCCACTGCATAGTATAGGGTCGTATTCTTTGGTATCAGTTACGAGATCACAACATTAAAAGTGGCCTGAGCTGCTGGTCAAGCAATAGTTCTGCACCAAGAGGTTGGTTGGCTGGCTTAGGTTTTATGGTGCCATATTTGACCAAGCTACGCCATAAATAAGTAAACATATACACATAAGGAGAGTTTTACTAACATGGAAGAAATAAATACACTCTGGTAGGAATCGAAACTGACGGGAATTAAACTTGCAACTCACAGGTTTGGGCAAACCCACTGAACTTGGTGACCCTTCTTTGAGAGGTTGGTTAGATTTAATGGCGAAAGGACCATATTTGGCCAAGCTGAGCCAAACAACTTCTATGATCTCTGAACCACTTCATTTCAAAAACACTTGTTCAGATGAAATAGCAGAAACTTGGGTCTACTTCATCCCTTGCCCGGTCGTAAAAGCGATTATCATTTCTATACACTTGAAAACCTTTTGATGCACTCTTTTAGATAAATAACAATACACTGTTAATACAATACAATTGAAAATAATAAAAAATAATTGTTTCTCAGATGAATAGGAGAAATTTAGTTCTATTGAATCACTTGACCGTTATGTAAATCAATTATCATTTTTATACATTTGAAAACTTGATCAAAATCATGATCCAAGAAAATATTAAGTTAGACTGTTATGAAAACTAGTGGATAGAGAGAGGCACGACATTTTTTTGTGTAGAAAGAGGGCGGAGGTTCAAAAAGTTAGGAAACCAACTCTAACTGCGACCTGAAACCAAAATAGGCGTCCTCTCCTAATGCCTATATTGACAGGGAACAGGCGATAAAGCAGCCAACCCTAGGAACCAATGTTGTGTGTGTCCCGAACTTACAACACCGAACTTCAAAGGTGTAGTACAGGGCGGATAAAATAAGGCTCGAGCCTGTGGTTAGTGCTACGGTGCAAGGAAGAAATCGTGAGAATTAGACTGCCGAAAAATGATGGATCGGGGCTCTTAGAGAGGACCAGAGAGGTTCACAACCAATCCTTCTTGAGAAAAGTATGCGCCCGTTATACAAGTGTGTGGGCCCTGACACCTCAAGGCCGGATACAGACGCTCGTTGGCCGGACGGTGTAATTTGTGAGCACAGTATCAGCTGTAAGATAGTGAGGCGTTCAGTCCATTCTGGAACAGGCCCCGTTTTTGAATGCGTGAGGGGGGCCTTGGGCCCTTGTTTACCAGGTGCTGGGGCCTCTTTTATGGTACCTTCCCCCTCTTTCATCACACATTTTTATGCTGGGTTTATGATATTGGAAATTCGCGTATCGAGAATGTATCCGGCTGTAAGTAATGCCCTGCCCTTTTATGCGAACACTAGAGGTGTAAAACTTTGGGGAATTAAGATGTGTTTTTGTATATCGGATAGGTTGTTGATCCACCTTTGAAAACGACCTTGTTGAAGTTGTGGCGTGGCTTCTCTTTGTAACATGGGGTATATAAGAATGTTATACCTTAATAAGATATTAGTATTGATTGATATTAACGGTTTGTCACATAAGGAATGTTATATCTTAATAAGATATTAGTATTGATTGATATTAACGGTTTGTCACATAAGGAATAAGGAATGTTATACCTTAATAAGATATTAGTATTGATTGATATTAACGGTTTGTCACATAAGGAATACACTACCGTCCAAACGTTTGGAAACACCCGACGTTTGCTCAAAGTGGCATTGCAGGAGCAGTGGCGTAGCTACTTTTCATTACATGGGGTGAGAAAGTTATATTTTAAAACGATATTAATTATTATTAATTAATATTAAAGGTTTGTCATAAGAAATACACTACCGTTCATAAGTTTACTAACCGTTCATATCCACTATGTTTGTTCAAAGCGACCTTGCAGAGGCAGTGTGTGGCTTCTTTTTATAACATGAAGTATATAAAAATGTTATATTTTAATAAGATATTAATTGTTATTGATTATTTTAACGGTTTTTCAGAAGAATACAGTACCGTCCATAAGTTTGGAACAACCTGACTTTTTTCAAAGCGACTTGCAGAAACAGTGGCGTAGTTGCTTTTTATAACATGGGGTAAATGAGAATGTTATATTTTAATAAGATATTAATTTTTATTGATTAATATTAACGGTTTGTCGAAAGAAATACACTACAGTCCATACGTTTGGAAACACTCCGACGTTTGTTCGAAAACCAATAAAAAAGATCAACAAATATGATTATAATGTTAAATAAAATATTTAATTATTCAAATGAAAGTCAATTTCACATGATTATTATAAATTAAAGAGAAAAGGTTGGCTGATGTTTTGTGAAGCAAGATCCAAAAATGGTTATGCTGCGCCAAACTCAAGGCAAAATGAGGTTCCTTAAAAATCTTATTTTATTAACTATCAAAATAGATTTTACTATATAGATATCTTAAAAGTCAATAAATAATTTTTAGAGAAAACAGCTTTACTCGAGACTGAAAAGGTTAATAGTTTTGTTCCATCCAATCAAATATAAGATTCAGAAAAGCATTTCTATTTAAATTCATGAAGAGAATGTCAAAATCTTTCAAACTCTCGCCAAGTCTATCCATCCTGTAGCCGTTAAGTCAATTCCTTTCCTTTAGTATGGCTATAATTCTCAACATTTCCCAATATTCCCAAAATACCATTGTTCAGTGTTGATCTTTTCGAAAAAGCCCTGTTTTCTTCCTAATTCAGCTGCCAAATCTTTCCATTCGTTGCTCTTAAGTCAATTCCTTTCCCTTTATATGGCTATAGTTCCCGCCATTTCCCAATAAATACGAGATAACAAACACCTTTTGGAAAGACTTTTTCGAACTTACTTTCCAAGCCTGTCCATCCGATAAATTATTACATTAAATCAAATCCTTTCTCTTAATATGGATACAGTTCCGGCATTTCCCAATAAGTACCGGATAATTAACGCTACCGTTATCAGAGCAGCTCTTTTGGAGGAAAAATCCCTGTTTTCTTCCGAATTCATTTTTCAAGTGTTTTAATCCGTTACGTTAAGTCAATGCCTTTCCCTTAATATGGCTATAGCTCCAACATTTCCAATAAATACGGGATAAAAAACGCCACCGTTATCAGAGTAGTTGTTTTGAAAATAAAACCCTGTTTTCTTCCGAATTCACTTACCAAGTTTTTCAATCCGTTGCATTAAGTCAATTACTTTCCCTTAATATGGCTCTTGTCCCCGACATTTCCCAATAAATACGGGATAAGTAACGCTACCGTTATCAGAGTGCTCTTTTGAAAAAGACCTGTTTTCTTCCGAATTCCCTTGACAGGCTTTCTATACGTTGCGTTAAGTCAATTTCTTCCTCCTAATAAGGCTATAGTTCTCAACATTTCCAATAAATATGGGATAAGTAACGCTACCGTTATCAGAGTAGCTCTTTTGTGAAAAGCCCTGTCTTCTGAATTCACTTGCCAAGTCTATCCATCCGTTGCCGTACAGTCACTTCCTTTCCCTAAATCCGGCTATAGTTCTCAACATTTCCAATAAATGCGGGATAAGAAACGCCACCGTTATCAGGGTGCAGCTCTCTGGGAAAGCCATGTTTTCTTTCCGTTATCTGTTCATCCGTAGGTCAGTTTGAGTGTATTCACCGTTTCATTTACCTACCACTCTACCTGGCCTTATCGTCGCATCTCCCTGACCCCGGGCCAGTTTGACTTTCACGACAGAGTGGAGAGCTAATATCTGTGAAAGTGATCCCCGATGCATAGCGTGAAGAAGCCACGTGACTTCAGTTCCTGTGTCTAACCCCCGAGGCCAGAGCCTGGAAGAGTCAGTTATCTGTATAGCCATTGTCCCACCTCAGTTTGATGTGACAAGGACACCCAAGTTTGGGGGGAACAGAGTCTGCGCTCTACCTGGGGCCTGTGTCTGATCTCTCCAGAGCGTCTTGCACTCATCGGGTCGGCTTCAAATCAAAATAATTAAGAGTCCCTGCGCGTAATTACTGCCTCGTTAGTGTGGGATGTCGAGTGCAATAAGTATCACTCCTTGCGGCACGTCAATGGGAAAGGTATTCCAGTTGCACACTTCTACAATCGGGGATTTCATCTGAAACGGATTATTTATTGTCAGAACTCACGAACGCCGTTACTACAAGGGCTTGGCTGGATGGTTGGTTTTATGGTGCAAGGACGATATTTTCCCAAGCTGCGGCAAATACAAGACAGACAATATCAACTATACGAGTTAGAAATGGTTTGTTTGTTAGGTTTTATAACGGGGAAAGGGCTAATTTGACCAAGCTGCAGCAAAAACAAGGCAAACAATATCAACTATACGGGTTAAAAATGGTATTTCTGGTTAGGTTCCATGACACAAGGGCTATATTTGACCAAGCTGCGGCAAATACAAGACACACAATATCAACTATACGGGTTAGAAATTGTTTGTTAGGTTTTATGACGGAAAGGGCTAATTTGACCAAGCTGCGGCAAATATAAGACAGAAAACGTCAATGGTATATACTGGTATACATATAAACTGGTTAGAAATCTTTGTTGGTTGTGTTTTTTGACGCAAGGACTATATTTGGCTAAACTGCGCCAAACAATGTCAATTAAATGGACATATACAAAGGAAAGTTTTATTGATCCAGAAGAGAGAAATACCCAGGGAATAATAGAACCTTACATGGAAAAGAAACCGACTTGAGTTCAAAATGTTATTGCCTTCACTACACCATTATCAGAGAATCAAAAAATAGCTATCATTAAATTTAGTAAGCGAAAGGTAAATTTCATTGCTGTTTCATTTTAGGTGGGAAATGATACTGACTTATATAAATTGACATTGGTACATAACAGCATGATTCTCATTGTTCATTCCATGCTGATGATCAATAGGTCAAAAGTTTATTTTTATATTTCTCTCTTTTAAAAACTTTAGTCCTCTCGACTTACAGAAGCAATCAGAATTAAACCAAAATTAAAAGAACAAACACCGGAATGGATTCACTTTTTCGGGCCAAGACTACCCCAACCGAAAACTTCTTTTGTTTAGTTCCTTCTTTTTTTAGAGTAAGTACATATACAATATACTATTTATTAAGTCTACTGAACGCTGCTGTATTAATTTAAAAGTTCGAATGAGAAAAACATTGGGAAAGTGTTCACTTTTAAGGTCAAAACAATCGAGTTTTTCTCTCCAGTTTCAAAAGCTTTCGCCCTCTCGAGTTACAGAAGCAATCACAATTAACCGAAAATTAAACTTGTAAAAGTAAGTACACATTTAAAACTGCTTACTATGTCAAACGAACGCTAGCTGTATCAACGTAAAAATCCGAATGAGAAAAATGTTGTGTAAATGTTTCACTTTTTCAGGTCAAAACAATCGGGTTTTTACTCTCCATTTCCTTAATGCTTTCGCCCTCTCCAGTTACAGAAGCAATCAGAATTAACCGAAAATGAAACGTGCAAAAAGTAAGTACACATTTAAAACTGCTTACTATGTCAAACGAACGCCAGCTGTATCAACGTAAAAATCCGAATGAGAAAAATGTTGTGTAAATGTTTCACTTTTTCAGGTCAAAACAATCGGGTTTTTACTCTCCATTTTCTAATGCTTTCGCCCTCTCCAGTTACAGAAGCAATCAGAATTAACCGAAAATTAAACGCGCGAAAACCGAAACGGATTCATTTTATCGGGTCAAGACTACCCCAAAACCGAAAACTTCTTTTGTTTAGTTCCTTCTTTTTTAAGAGCTTTCATCCTCGCGGCAGGTTCTCGAGTTGCGGACGCAATCAGAATCATGTCGCCAAGACGGTTATCGTCTTCTGAAAGCTCCTCTTCCAGGGTGGGCTTGAGTGAACCTCTTAGTGACACCCACCGATCTGCAGAGCTTCCAGATTCCGGGCCGGGGGACTATCGCCGTGTTTACAAACTATTAAAACAGCAGACGCGTCCTCTACCAACTTGAGGAATGCCTTGCGGAAGGAGCCTTGAGACCGTTCCCACTACGAAACAGATGCCGTTCCTTGCACTCAATTCCCACTTCATCTTCGGTGGGGGAAAGTTTAAAAAAGAACCCAGGGGCACTTTGGAAAAGGTCCATGTGTAGAAAAGTAATAAGATTATGAATGAGATAGGGCTCTTTGATCTTCCACGAAGTTTTAGAAAGATTAATGTCACGTATAATGACGTATGATCAAAGCACAATCGACGTCACCGTGTCATTTGGTGACTGCGGCGACTTCTGCTTATTTGCTTGTTGCGAGACTCGTTCGATTTTGTGAATGAAATTTACGCCAGGTAACGAGGTATTGTGGGTTTTATTAATTTGATGTTGGTTTCTGGTTTTACAAGCGCGGTAACATCAGGAGTGAAATTTTGTGTTGACATGGCTCAGGAACATTGTAAGTAACAAGGGTCAAGATTGTTGTATGGTGAGATTCATAGAGAATCATCAGGACTTGATTATCCCAAGAGACTAACTTTTTTGCATGCTGTTAGAGAATATCAACATTCTCCGGTGAATGTCGACACATACCAAATACGTCGGTGAAAGACCGAATATTTGGTTATATTCTTATACATTCGGACCTTTGCCGGTGTATGTCGACAAGCACAGATAAGCTCTGGTGGGAGTCGAAACGAGAAACCAAGAAGGTGGAGGGACCACAGCCAGAGAGGCCTCTCCGCCTTCAGTTTAAGTTGCTGCAATAAATAAGATTGTATAACGTTAATCACATAATTTATGTGTAAGTTTATTATTGGTATTATTTTCTTTTCTCATTTAGAATGTACTGTTCGTTTTAGGTTCAACAGTCTATTTACATGTGCTGTTACCTAAGCGTTCTCCTATTTTGACTTGTATCATAATATAGTTTAATAATAAAGTATGATTTAAAAAGTTGCATTAACGTAACAAAAATATTTTTATTCAACATTCACCATCAGTGCATGCTGAATGTCGACATTTGCCGGTGTAAGTAAGAAATAATGATATTTAGCAAATATTTCGGACATACACCAAGCGACTATGTGAATGCTGACATTCACAGGAGAATATCGACATTTGCAGATATCGGTCTTTCACAGTAACATATGTATATATATATATGATGTGTAACATGATGTGTGTATATATGATGTATAGTGTAATATATATGATGATAAAGATGTAATTACTGTATAGATGGGGCAACAGTGTATAAATGTAATAATGTATTGATGTAATATGCTCTAACTTTCTGGATAGACAAGCCACCTCGGTGGCAAGTTCTATTCATCCCAATCACACTTATCAAAACTGGTACAGTGTCTCACGACACAAGGCACGGAAGTGTATGATGGTGTTAGTTTACATTAAACTTGCCTAACGAATCCTCCGAAGTGAATTTCAGATTCGGAAAAAGATTCCAATTCACATATGGAAGAAGGTAAATCAATTGCTTGGGACCAACTTTCAAAGACTAGAGTGTGTGTACATCAGTAGCGTATGCGGGCGTGTCATTTGGTGACTGCGGTGATTTGTGCTTATTTACATCATGTCGCCATTTCGTTCGATTTTGGTGTGAATGAAATTAACACCAGGTAACGAGGTATTGTGTTTTTTATTGATTTGCTATTGATTTCTAGTTTTCCAGGCGTGATAGCATCGGAAGTGAAATTATGTGTTTACATTTAACGGGCCTAATGAATCCGGAGTGAATTTCAAATTCGGATAAGATTTCAATTCATATATGGGAGTAGGCAAATCAATTGCTTGGGACCAACTTTCAAAAAGACTAGAGTGTATACATCAGTAGCGTAAGCGGGCGTGTCATTTTTGCCTATTTGCTTATTGCTAGACTCGTTCGATTTTTGTGAATGAAATTTCTGCCAGGTCACGAGTCTTGTTACTTATTAATTTGCTGTTGATTTGTAGTTTTCCAGGCGCGATAGCATCAGGAGTGGAATTGTGTGTTTACATTCAACGTACCTAACGAATGCAGAGTGAATTTCACATTTGTAAGATTCCAATTCCGATCAATTGCTTGGGACCAACTTTCAAAAAATAGAGTATGTGTACATCAGTAGCGTAGGCGGAATTTAATTTTGCTTCGTTGGTTGTATGGGTTTTTTGATGGAGCAAGGGCCATATTTAACCAAGCTGCGCCAAACACCGTCAAATAAATAGACATACACACAAGAGTAAAGTTTTACCGACACAGAAGAGAGAAATAAACCCAAGGAGGAATCAAACCTGCGCCGCCCACGACTGATCCAATTTGGGAGTGGTTCTAAGTTAGAAATGTTGTTTTTATACCAGATGTTATTCTATGGCTCTTATAACTAAAAAATTTATTCGTTTTCTTAAATCTTTTGGTCGTATGTCTGTTCATCAGACTATGAATTTTAAAGTTAGGGATTACTGTAATAAGAAGTGATACACCTCGGCTGATATGAGAACAGAAACACCTACATAAGTTTTTCTAACAAATATCTATACGAATAATAAATGACGATAGATTCGCTTTTTCTTTTTTCGCTTTTAAAACTAATGAGAACAAGTTTGGTTTGTCGGTTCAGATCAGTTTTTGCAGCATGGGGGCTTGTTAGACAGGTGCCATATAGGTATTCGAGTATCTGAGATGGTTTGGTTGAAAACCAAACCTATTTCAAAAGTGTTACATTCGTTATTTCTTAATGAATTAGTTTTAAAGTATTTCTACTAATTTACAAATATTGATATATTTCTAATATTAAACAATCAGTTAATTCTATTTGGGCACATGTGAAAATCTTAAGTTTGATGAAGAGTTATCACCTGGTAGCACAAAGTTTGTCTTAAAGTAGATGTTTACATAATTCAAATATTAATGATTAAGTTGTATATGCACTATATCACGAAAATCGACTAGAATATCAATTTTTTTTACTGCTTCAAAATGTTTTAGAACTCCTTAGCTATCAAACGATACCAAGATCTTGTAAATATTAAGAATAATTTTCTAATTACAAGGGTTTTTAGTTAGATACTGTCACCATGAACGAAAATGTTTTAGGGGCCGCGGTAGCCCAGTTGGAAGAGTAACGGACTAGCAACCGGTGGGTTGCGAGTTCGAAACTCGGTCCAACCAAAGACCGTCGTGTACACGGGGGCTGATGCACATTAAATCTGTCGTTGTGTCAAATGTCTTAATGTTAGCGTGGTGTGGAAGTTTGGAGAGTCTGGTGCCAGCTCAGGTGTTGCCTCGTCATCTGACCGTGTTTCAAAATTACGTAGTGTTGTCCTCGGACCTTTCCCTTCCGGATTGATCCGGACCGTCGCCTATAGCCCGTTGTGTTGCTCCAGCGCTATGATAATTAACTAGCTACCTGTCAAAACTTTTAACTCCAATTCTGAAGAATGTGTTTTTGCAATAGAATGCTTTGTTCAAACTGTGATAACTCAACAATGAATTGATCTATTACAATTGTTTTTGTGTACCATTATAATCCATATAATAATGTTTTGACCCTCAATTAGAGTTATTAGTTAAAAATTAATTTTTAGTTGATTTTTAAATGTTAAATTCCTGAAAAAATATTGAGTTTTTTTAATGCTTCCTTGGTGAAAAAATTGTAAAATCTATATCCTCTTCAACTTCATTAAGAGGGTCAAAACATGAAGAATAATATTTTAGGAATAATATCCATCAGGAATTGTCTTTCTGAACAAATAGGAATTTGAGATATTGTTAAAAAACATGCTAATTAGCTAATTATTTATATGTTAGACGATTAATGATTATATTACTCTGATTTTTTCGCACTAAAATTATATTAAGCATGAACCAATGACTATTGTAAGAAACTGAATTTTTAAATTTATAAAATTTAAAAAATCTTCTAGTGTATAAATACACTTTAAATGAAATATTCAAGCAATTCCCCGGGGATGGTCTTCATAAAACCTTTCCCTTTTAACTTATTCGTTGCCATTTAACATATTTGTAAAAAAGGACTTATTCATGCTTAAGTTATTTTTTGAGTTAACAGCGGTCGAAGTTTGAAATGAGACATGAATAAAAGTAAAAGAATCTGTCGTAAAACGTGCAGTTTTTCTATTCTTCATCTGGTTATAAAACGTCGCCTTTTGGCTGGTAGCCAAAACTAAGACTATTTTGGATCAAGTCCATTTTGAGCTTCGTGTTGTGAATCTCACATTTATTTCTCACCTATGAAACAAATTATTTTAGTTTTAGTTATTTCTTGTCAGTTCTTAAAATAGTTTAATCCATTTCAACTAAAATAATACGAAGTCTAGCTTTGCATTACGATTCAGAAACTACGAGGGATTGTTCCACAGTTCTGGCGATTGTGTTATAATTTTTTTACTTCATTAATTTTCGTCTATATATTTTTTATTGAACAAAAGCAAACTCCCCGTTCACCACAGAAGTACAACACGGGACTTACAGAAGAAAGTTGATTTATCAAAGAAACTGCGGAATGTAAAATTTAACTAAAATTACAAGATTTGATGAACTTAAGAAATGAGAAGAAAAGCAGATTAGAACCAATAAAAACATTGAGTTTCACTGTCCATGTTTTGCCCAATCTTGTCAAATCAATTTGAAGGCACATCCTTGAATTATCAAATTCAGGACAACTCAAAAGCAAATGATCCACATCTTTAGGCTGCTTTTTGAAAACTCGCACATATTAGTCCGAAGATTAAACTTATATAGGTATTTAGCAAAATTTTCATGGCCAGATAAAAATTGTGTAATTTTGAAGTTTGTGAAGAAAAATAATTCTGAGTTCAATCTATACTGAATAGCAGGAAAAAAAATTTGTGTGGCCAGCTTTCTCAGACGAGACATACTCTTCGTTCCACTTTGCAACAAGCTTGTCAGAACATGAGACTTTCAAGTAACACTTAGGAATGTTAACATTTACATCAACTGCTAAATTCAAAGCGTCTTTGGCTAAAACATCAGCTCTTTCATTCCCGTAAATCCCACAATGTCCACGCCCACATAGGCAAAGAAAATTTCAATTCCTCTATTTTTTTAGAGAACTTATTGTTAAAAGCATTTCAACAACTAATTTTTCTGTGCCCGCAACATTGTTCAGTAAATGTGTATATATTACGCTATAATTTTTCAATATAATTTCCGTTTAACTGAATGTACTTGTTCCAGCTGGAAGCTAGTTTTTAGGCCATCTCAAAAAAATTTGGGTATTTTTTTAATCCACTAGTTTACAGTTTATAGGTCGTTTACGTCATTCGAGGGGGATTTTCTTTTTTTCGTTAAAACTACCTTTTTTATAGATTTTTTACAGACGAAACTATGCAATCAATTAATTCCAAATTTTGAACGTTTAATTTACTATAGTTTCAGGGATTCAAAAAAACGTTTTTAATCATTTTCATGAAGAATCCTCCTGCCAACACTCCTCTACCGTGACGCCGCGTGAAGTTCCGTAGTCGCTGGTTGGCGTGATTTCTCAACTCCAAGTGACACGGGGGCTGGTACACGTTAAATCTGTCGTGACCTCAAATGTCCTCACGTTGGCTTGGTGTGGAAGTTTAGAGATTGGGGTGCCAGCTCAGGTATTGTTCTCGTCTTCTGACCGTCGTCCAAAATTACGAGGCGTTGTCCTTGGATTTTTCCATGCGGGATTGATTCCGGATCGTCACCAATTGCCGGTTGTGTTGCTCCAGTGTGACGTTAATTAACTACCTACCTGAACTCCAAGTGACAGGGGAACCAAGTGATCTTAAGCAAGCTAAATTGAACGATTTTTTACGTTGTACGCATGCAGCTATCGTGTGATGAAAAAACTCGCGAAAACACTGCTCTGAGAAAAACGTGTTTCAAGTTTGAGTACGGTTAATGGAAGCATATGCAGTACTCATAGTATTTTCTTATTAATCCGATATATCCGGTATAAAAGCAAAACTCATGTTTGAATTGAGTAGTCAAACAATCCCACAAGCCTAGAGGCCTCAGTCCAGAAAAGGATGGTAATGTGATGGGAGAATTACCATATTAATATAGAAGGATGTGTACATATGCCACACATTCTTTAGTTCAAAAGTATTGATCATGGCCAGTTTCTTTGAAATAATTCCTATTTCATGCATCTTTCCAGGCTTAAAATCTAGCATGGATCAATTTTGTAATGTCTTCTGCTAATATTAAATCAATATGTTGTTGTTTACAAATGCCGGACATTGGCCTTCAAGACCCCGTGCTCTCCAATATTTCGACACGCACTATCAAATTTCTGAGTGCAAGGCACTCATCCAAGTGTTTAGCTGTCATATGTTGACTACTGTCGCATACCATGAAGTTAGGGGAGTCAGCCACACCAAAACGAAACGGGTGTGCCCGTTAGCAATCCTGCGCAGTCAATAGTTTAAAGTAAGCAACAGCGGGAGCGTAGCCGTTAACAAAAATCTTCTCATTAAATACTGCCCAACTCTTGTAAGCACTCACGCCCCTGGACAATTGTAAGCACTCACTCTTGAAAACCCTCTTGAGTTTCATAAGTATGATTAACCTCGCCGGATGAAAAGTCACTATACCATATTGAATCAATATTTAATCAATTGAACCAATTGAAGTCATATTAAATCAATTGAAGTCACATTGACCCAATTGAAGTCATATTGAATCAATTGAAGTCATATTGAATCAATTGAGCCAATTGAAGTCATATGAATCAATTGAACCAATTGTAGTTATATTGAATCAATATTGTATCAATTGAACCAATTGAAGCCATATATTGAACCAATTGAAGCCATATATTGAATCACAATTGAACCAATTGAATCTATATTGTATCAATTGAACCAATCGAAGTCATATTGAATCAACATTGAATCAATGGAAGTCATATTGAATCAACATTGAATCAATGGAAGTCATATTGAATCAACAGAAGTCATATTGAATCAATAGAAGTCATATTGAATCAATAGAAGTCATATTGAATCAATAGAAGTCGTATTGAATCAATATGTATTTGAACCAAGCGAATGAAATTCTCTTTCATAAGATTATATTAAGGTATTATTTCCTTGAATTAACGTTGATAATGTCACCGCCTAATTTTTACGGTATCAGATTAGTTAAAATTGCATATTTTACTTTTAACAACTTAGTCTTCCCCACTTGAGGCCGGTGAACGGCTACATTTTCCAGGATCGGTCATCCGAGCGAGTCCGTCAATGTACATAATCTGTGACGTACAGTTCCTGTTATTTTTCCTGTCACGCTCTTTTTATTCTCTCATAAAATCACTTTCTTATGCGTGCATCTAAGAGCCTCATCCCGAACAACGAAATAAAAAACACTCGTTTCCTGTTGCCCGAAATAACCCTGAGAAATCTACCAGAAGTAACAAATACGGAAAAAAAAAGTCCCAAACTCATCAGAAATTAATTAATAATTTCTTTCACGAAACCATTCAAGTGACTAGCTTAGCCTCGACTATGTGCTTTTGATCGGTAATTAAGTTCTTGCATCACTTGGGCATGTCGTTAACAGAATGTCAGACATTCAATACATCGCTATCTTTCAATTACTGCGCGCATTAGTTCGTTCACTGACAGTGTATCTCCTTTCGAAACGTTATTAATGTATAGTCGATAGGGAGGCGAAAGACGAAAATAAAACCTTCACCACAAAGAACTCTTCCCCCGTGTCTCAGGTTTTGACATTGAATGTCTTCGAGCAGGGGACTGCTATTTGGGAAGAAGTTATTGGTCCAATTTGGTAAGTATTTTGGGGCTCCCTTTTGGGAAGGTTTGACGGTGAACCAGGAATTAGGAATTAGATACGGTTCTAGTTTCGCCGCCTATATTGCTTGATGTCTTCTGATAGACATCTATTGGTCATAATTCGTATGAAATTAGTTCTTTCAAAGTGTCATGTTCGAATGTGCATAGCATGTAATTCTATCATAAGCTTTTTTAATTGTCATGGAAACTTATTTCCTCAAAACAAAGAAATTTGATTGTAACATTGTTATCGGCGGGGAGGATATTCGGGATATTGCATGTAGTGTAACAAACGTAAACAACTATAAAATATTTACCAAGCTGGAATCTATTGTTTGATAGATTGTTGTATTGTTACATAGATTGATAATGGCATTAACTAGAATATTGCTATGCAGATTGTTATATAGGTTGATACTCTTTAAACTAGCTTATTGTTATATAGATTAATATTTTATAATTGTTAATATTTGTTATCGATTTATTATATGTATAGCAAATGTTATAGAACTATTGAACATCTGCCGAGTTTCTTTGTTTTGAGAAAATTATTTTTGTTGTTGCGGATAACCTCTTTGTTCTTGTGGTCCATAAATGTGGATGTTTGTTTTGTGACTCTTGGAAACTCAAGAAAGACAAAAAATTTTAGTGTAACCATAGGTGGTAACAAATGTTCAATGAATATGAATTCTCAAGAGATATTTTCTTTTTATGGAAAGAGAATATTAACCCTCTAAGTGATTTCGACGAGATATTTCGTCCATCAAGATCTGGTCAATTTTGTCAATGATGAGATACCTAGTCATCAAGATATTGACGATTTTTAGACGATGAAATCAAGATCTGGTCAGTTTTTTATAATGACAAAATATCTCGTACATCAAGATGTGGCCAATTTTGCAATGGCGAGATATCTCGTCGAGACAACCGTCAGAAGGGTTAAGAGGGGTATGTAAGAGGGACCCAGTGATTATAGTGTTTCCAGAATTGTACGTGGAGTACGATTTCAGGACCTGAGTCCTGAAATCTGGGAATTTTCTTTTTTCGACGAAAAAAATCGATTTTGTGTATTTTTCACGTTATTTTATTCTTTAGCGTCTTAAGAACATGTGTGCTGAATTTGAAGTCTAAATTCGCAAAATTCATCCAGCCATAAACCAATAACACACCCGCGCAGATGTAAAATTTGGAGAGTGCGCCACTTCATAAGATGCAAATTCTATAACGGCGATTTACAGCTATTTTTCATCAAGATGGCGATCAAAAGATAATCACTCTGTATGGCATTGAATAGCCCGTCATGTTGCTCCAGTGCGACGTAAATTCAACTACCAACCTACCTAAGTCAGAGTTTAGTGTTTGAAATTATTTTATTATCGTAAAATAACACTGGATGGTAGTGTGATTGGAAAATTCTCTCATCACTGCCATCCTTTTCTCCTAGAAGCCTCAGTCCAGAAAAGGATGATAGTGATGGGTTGGTTAGGTTTATGGCGCATAGGCCATATTTGGCCATATATAGTGATGGGAGAATTACCATATTAGTAAATAAGGATGTAGATGTGCCACATAGTCTTTAGTTCAAAAGTATAGACCCTGGTAGTTTCTTTGAAATGATTCACACTTTATAAATCTATCCAGGCTTAAAATCTAACTTGGATCAATTTTGTAATATCTTTCGTTAGTATTGAGTCTATATGCATTTGAATGAGACAAATGAAATGATCTTTTACAAGGTGGTATTAGACATGGAGAGTTTGCTTTATATGTAATTTAAATGTTTTTCCTAAAAAAGTTAGTATTAAAACTTTTTTACTGTGTTCTCGGAAACTATTGCATGTTTAAAATATGAGCATTAACTTCTAAAACGTACTTTCTTCAGAAAATTTACTAAGTTCATTCAAAAAATTTTTATGTTAAAGAAATCCACTATATATTCATGATTAAATATTTTGTACTTTCTTCAGAACAGTAAGATAATACACTGTCATAATACACTGTAGCATTAATTTTCTGTTGTATTTGAAAGCAAGATTCATCGTGGTTGAATTAAGCTGTTAAACGATCCCACAAGCTTGAGGCCTCGGTCTGAGAAAGCTATAAAAATGTCCAAAATATTTAATCATGAATATATAGTGGATTTCTTTCACATAAAAATTTTTTGAATGAACTAAGTAAATTTTCTGAAGAAGGTACATTTTAGAAGTTAATGCTCATATTTTAAACATGCAATAGTTTCCGAGAACAAAGTAAAAAAGTTTTAATACTCACTTTTTGAAACACGCAATAGTTTCCTACGAAAATAGTTAACAAATTTTCAAACTATTTAAACTTGAGTAAATAGATGGTTTCTTACACATAAAAGACTATGAATGATCTGAGTAAACTTCCTCAAGTGAGTAAGTTAAAAAAAAATTGCACAAAAATTGGTTTTATACGCACATAGTTTCCGATAAAACCAAATAAATTCACTGTCACTTTTTAAACACATACTAATGTCTGAGAAAACAGTACAATAAATATCAAAATATTTAATTATGAATATACAGAAGAGTTCTTTTACATAAGGAAATTATGAATGAATTGAATAAACTTTGTCGAGTGATTATATTTAAAAATGTTCAATGCTCACTTTTTTCTTACAAACGCGGTAGTTTGCTCTGTGAGAACAGTAAAACCATTTTCAAAATATTTAATCCTGAATATATAGTTTCTTTTAAATAAGAAAATTGAATGAATCGAGTAAACTTTCTTGAGTGAGTACGTTTGAAAAAAATGTTCTATTTTCACTTTTTTAAATGCGCAATATTTTTGCTAGAACATTAAAAATTTAGAAAAAATTCTAATCAGAATTAATTTAAGGTTTCTTTTACAAAAGAAAACTGAATGAACTGAGCAAACTTTCTCGAGAGAATACGTTTAAAAAAATTTTACGTTCACTTTTTTTAACCATGCGAGTTTTCTGAAAAACTTTACAAAACTTTAATCAGAAAAATATAAAAAGTTTCTTTTTTGCTTGAGAAAATTGTGATTGAATTGAGTAAACTTTCTGGATTGAGTAAGTTTAAAAAATTTTTCAATATTCACCCTTTTTAAACGCTCGATAGTTTCCTGAGAAAACAGTGAACAAATTTCCAAAACTTTTAATCATGAATACATGTAAGGTTTCTTTTACATAAGAAAATTGTGAATGAATTGAGTAAACTTTTTCGAGTGAGTCCATGTTCACTTTTTTAACCCCGCAATAGTTTCCCGAAAAACTTTCCGAAACTTTAATCATGAATATATAGGGGAGGGTTTCTTTTACATATGAAAATTATGAATGAATTGAGTAAACTTTTTATAGTGAGTATATTTAAAAAATGTTCAATGCTCACTTTTTTAAACGCGCGATAGTGTCTGAGAAATAGTAAAATGAAATTAAAATATTTAATCATGAATATACAGAGGGGTTCTTTTACATAAGGAAAGTTTGAGCGAATTGAAAAACTTTGTCTTGTGAGTACGTCAAAAAAATGTTCAATGCTCACATTTTGAAACGCGCGGTAATGAGAGAACGGTAAAAACTTTCAAAAATTTTAATCATGAATATATGTAAGGTTTCCTTTACATAAAAAACTGTGAATGAAATGAATAAACTTTCTTGAGTGATACGTTTAAAAAGGCTCAATGTTCACTCTTTTTAACCACGCAATAGATTCCTGAAAAATGTTCAATGCTCACTTTTTAAAACTCAAGATAGTTTCCTGTGAGAACGGTGAAAAAATTTCCAAAACTTTTAATCATGAATATAAGTAAGATTTATTTTACAAAAGAAAACTGTGAATGAATTAAGTAAACTTTTTCGAGTGAATACTGGTTCACTTTTTTTAACCACGCAAGTTTCCCGGAAAAAAATGTCCAAAACTTTAATCGTGAATATATAGAAGGTTTCTTTTACATAAGAAAATTATGAATGAATTGAGTAAACTTTGTCGAGTGAGTACGCTAAAAAGAAGCTGAATGCTCCTTTTTTTAAAAGCGCGATTGTTTCCTGAGAAAACTGAAAAAATATCCTAAACTCAAATCATGAATATATGTAAGGTTTCTTTTACATAAGAAAACTGTGAATGAATTGAGTAAACTTTCTTGAGTGAGTATGTTTAACAAATGCTCAATGTTCACTTTTTTTAATCAAGTAATAGATTCCTGAAAAAAATTTTAATGCTCACTTTTTTAAACGCGTGATAGTTTCCTGTGAGAACAGAGAAAAAAATTTCCAAAACTTTTAATCATGAATATAAGTAAAATTTACATAAGAAAACTGTGAATGAATTAAGTAAACTTTTTCGAGTGAGTACATGTTCACTTTTTTAACCACGCAATAGTTTCCTGAAAAAAAACTTTACAAAACTTTAATCATGAATATATATAGGGTTTGTTTTTACATAAGAAAATGATGAATGAATAGAGTACACTTAGTCGAGTGAGTACGTTAGAAAAACCTCCATGCTTACTTTTTTTTAAAATTCACGATAATTTCCTGTGAGAACAGTAAAAAATTCCAAAATATTTTATAATGAATATATGTAAGGTCTCTTTTATATAATAAAACTGTGAATGAAGTGAGTAAACTCTCTTGAGTGAGTGCGTTTAAAAAATGCTCAATGTTAACATTTTTTATCCACTCAATAGATTCCTGAAAAAATGTTTAATGCTCACTTTTTTAAACGCGTGATAGTTTCCTGTGAGAACAGAGAAAAAATTTCCAAAACTTTTAATCATGAATATAAATAAGATTTACATAAGAAAACTGTGAATGAATTAAGTAAACTTTTTCGAGTGAGTACATGTTTACTTTTTTAACCACGCAATAGTTTCCTGAAAAAAAATTCCAAAACTTTAATCACGAATATATAGAGGGTTTCTTTTACATAAGAAAATTATGAATGAATTGAGTAAACTTTGTCGAGTGAATACGTTAAAAAAAGCTCAATGCTCCTTTTTTTAAACGAGCGATAGTTTCCTGAGAAAACAGTATGACTTAGAACATTATACAATCTTGATAGAAGAGATACGCTCGCTTATGGGGTTCCCAAAATGCCTGGTGCCGTTCCTTCCCTTCCCGAAGTTCGAGAAAAGAAGAATTGCTCGACGGTGCTGGGAGACAAGGCGATTCTTTGTTCTCAAGCACCGACAGCACATACGCAAACAAGACATTTGTCACTGTCAGTAAACAGAGCAGGCTTCAGGATTGGTTCTCTCCGCGCAGAATGAATAATTACTCAGTTCCTCAGCTATTATGACTGCGGTTAATTCGTAATTATGATAATTACTACTCAAAGGAACGAGTCCCCGAAAAAAGAAGGTATCGACTTCTAAAACCGACTATTGTTTTTAGTTACTTAATGCCACGGGATGTCTTTGAGAAGTCGTCGATATGGTGACTCTGAGAGCTCCGGCTTCCCTTTCATGAGTTCTTTTTTGACGCGTATCTTTTGAGGAGGGGTGGTTTTTCTTTTAAAGTCGTCTGCGAGGAACGCCGTCTCATCTTCATTAGTCATACGTTAAGAGACGCTTGGCAGTTTTTTATTGTTTTTGCTCCGTGACAATACCTCAGATCGATGGCGAATGCGGTGTCTTTTATGCAACTAATTACTCATAGATGCGGAATAAATTGGGGTATCGCCGGAGAAAGAAATGTTAAACACCTTCGATAGATTACAAGTAAATCGGAAGCTACAGATAAAATAAGTAGTTTTAAAGCTTCAGAAGTACTATAGAGCTCAACCTTTTGACGCCCGCGTCCTTATTTATCATACGAAAAAAAAATTTCCTGAATTAGTTTTTGCTTAGATCAACTTAAATATTAATTACAATTTTTAATTTTCAATAAAATACTTAAATATCGTCTTTTAGGTAGATAGTTAAATAAACGTAATACTAGCAAAGGCACTGGAAGTTGCAAACAAAATAAATATTTGTAAAGCTTTTGAAGTACTATAGAGCTTAACCGTTTGAGGCCCGCATCCTTATTTACCATACGAAAAAAATAATTTTTTTTATTAGTTTTTTGTTTATATCAACATAAATATAAATCACAAATTTTTATTTTCAGTTCTTTGATAAAATACTTAAATATTGCCTTTTACACAGGTAGTTGAATTAACGTCAAACTGGAGTAATTAGTAGTTGAATTAACGTCAAAGGCACTGGATGCTACAGACAAAATAAGTAGTTTTAAAGCTTTTGAAGTACTATAGTGCTTAACCATTTATGGCTCTTATCCTAATTTACCATACAAAAAACATAGCTCTTCAATTAAATAAAATGCTAAGATCAATATAAACATTAATCATAGATTTTACTCTCAATTTTTTAATATATATAAATATTGCCTTTTAGGTAGGTAAGTGAATTAACATCGAGCTGCAGCAAACAACACAAAGGCACTGAAAGCTACAAACAAAATGAGCAATTTTAACGCATTTGAACAACTATAGAGCTTAACCGTTTGAGGCCATCATCCCTATTTACCATAGGTAGAAATAATTTTTCCTGAATTTAAGTTTTTGTTTAGATCAACTTAATTATTAATTACAACTTAATTATTTATTTATTAATACTTAAATATTACCTTTTAAGTAGTAGTCGAATAAATGTCGCAATGGAGCAAACAACACAAAGGCACTAAAAGCTACAAACAAAATGAGTAATTTTAACGCTTTTGAAGAACTATAGGGCTTAACCGTTAGAGGCCCGCTTTCTTATTCACCATAGGAAAAAAAGATCAACATAAATATTAATCACAAATTTTTATTTCCTATCGTTTAAAAAAATCTGTAAATATTGCCTTTTAGGTAGGTAATTGAATTAACGTCACAATAGAGCATCACAACGGGCTATTGGCGACGGTCGGGGATCAATATCAATCTCGAACCTGGCGTGACCGTGGCGCAAAATCACGAAGTGCTGTTATCGGATCTTTCCCTTCGGGATTGATCCCGGGCCGTAGCCAATAGCCCGTGTGTTGCTCCAGTGCGACGTTAATTCAACTCCCTTCCATTTATACCGATTTACATGAGATTGTGAGGGGGCAAAAATTCGTTTGGTTTTAAGAAAGTAAAATTTTTCACTGTCACAGAAAATTTCATTGAAAAGTATTGACTGCTTTGTTCCACTATCTTCAATCTATAAAGCATCTTCACGATTCTCTCACAAAACTTTTACCCTTCAAGGACACATCCACTTTGGATGTGTACGGGCCTGAGGTAACCTAGTGATCTAGTCTTCTCCCATGGGGTTTATTGCCTCTGGTAAACAGGGGGGTTGAGACCCAAGGATGCCCCAAGCGATCTTTCTCTTTCTTCTCTCCAGCTCAGGTGTTGCCTCGTCATCTGACCGTGGTTCAAAATTACGTGGTGTTGTCCTCGGATCTTTCCCTTTGGGATTCATCCCGGACCGTCACCAATAGCCCGTTGTGTTGCTCCAGTGTGACGTTAATTGAAATACCCCCCCCCCTTTTCTTCTCTCCATCCTTTGTTTTCACAATTACTTGACATTGTCCGTCTTGGGTTTGCCGCAGCTTGGCCAAATATGGCCCTTGCGCCATAAAACCCCAAACAGACGCGAAACTTTTTATCTTTCTAGCCAAAAATTGCTCCAGGTGCCTTCTACAGTCTTCCAAGGAATTGAGTTTTTCCATTACGAAAATTTTATGAGTAACGCATTAAATGGAAATCCGAAGTGCAATGTCTGGCGAACTTCCCAATCAAGCGGTAATAGTTTTTTGCCTGGTCACCACATACTCGGTCCTGCCTATCGCGATGGATGGTAGGTAGTTAATAAACGTCGCACTAGAGCAATACAACGGCTATTGGCGACGGATCAGAAGGGAAAGATCCAAGGACAACTCTGAATTTTGAACCACTGTCAGAAGACGAGAACAACACCTGATCTGGCACTCCACTCTTCAAACTTCCACACCACGCCAACTTGAGGACATCCGAGGCCACGACATATTTAACGTGCACCAGGCCCCGTGTACACGATGGTCTTTGGCTGGACCTAGATTCGAAGCAATGTCTGGTGAGACGTATGAATCGAAACTTCTCAGTCCAGATGTAATAGTTTTTGCCCGATCACCAAAGATGCAGTCTTGCGTGATCATGATGGAACACTACGCGTTTTCTATTGGCCAATTCGTTGAATGTTGCTTCCAATTGCTCTACTTGGGCAAATTAATCGTTTGGTTTTGTGAAAGGAACTTGTAAGTACACCCCTTCCAATCCCACCGCGTACACATCATTGGTCGATATAGGACCGTGGTAGCCCAGTTGGAAGAGCAACGGATTAGCAACCGGAGCCAATTCGAAACTCGGTCCAGCCAAAGACCGTTTTGTACACGTGGCTGGTGCACATTAAATCTGTCGTGGCCTCAAATGTCCTCACGCTGGCGTGGTGTGGAAGTTTGGAGAATGGGGTGCCAGCGCAGGTGTTCCTCCCGTCATCTGACCGTGGTTCAAAACTACGAGGTGTTGTCTTCGGATCTCTCTTCGGAATTGATCCCGGACAGTCATCAATAGCCGTCGCGTTACTCCAGTGCGACGATAATTCAACTACTCCCCGAAAAACCACTTAACTTAAATGCCAACGCGCCAGAGCCGGACTATGCTACGAAAAGTATAGTCCGGCTATAAAAAACCAGTCTCAATTTTGCCCATAGTTGTGTGTCTATAAGATTAAATCTCTCAATTTCAACATAGACCAGTTGGATTTTAAAGCTACCGGACTATGAAAAGTATAGTCCAATAGTACCTTTAAAATCCAACTGGTCTATGTTGAAATTGAGAGATTTAATCTTATAGACACACACCTATGGGCAAATTTGAGACTGGTTTTTCATTTAACCTTCTGAGAATCACGAGATTTCCTAGTAATGTAGCATTGTTTTTATCCCACAACACACATGACTAAATAACCACATCTATTGGATAAAAGAATCCACAGATTCTCTCTTCTAACGAATCGATTTGGATGATCTTTAGAAGGATTCTATTGTTCCTTTCCTTACAATAGAATTCTTTAGAACGATTCTATTAGTTCCTTCCTTTGAATAGAATCCTTTAGTAAGATTCTGTTGGTCATTTCTTTGGAATAAAACATTTGGAAAGATTCAATTTCTTCTTTCCTTAGAATCCTTTGGAAAGATTCTATTGGTCAAGAAGGTCTTGCTTGTAGGTAGAATTTGACCAAATATGACCTTCTTGCGCCACAAAATGCCAAAACAATCAACCAAAATTTTGAGTTTGAAAAGCCACTAGAGAACAGGTGGTATAAGGGGAAGCAACAACGATTTATTTTGTCTGTTGCATTGCTGCAAGTATCTAACGTATGAGCTTAGTCAAATTATCCATAAAACCTAACCAATCAACCTAACGTGTGAAAGTAAAGGGTTTGATAAAAATCTCAAATTAATTTCCCTGACAAATTACCAACGTATTTTTTTTTTCATAAAAAGCAACTTGTAAAACATAAGGCATGTCTCCAAAATTTTAAGTTTGTTGAACCAGTAGAGCACAGGTGGTATATGCGAAGCAACACCGATTCATTCTGTTCTCCGATTTTTGACTAACATTACCTACAAACACCCCGCAAAATAAAATCGGAATCGATACAAAAACTAAGAGGCCGTAGTACAATCTTCATCGCAAAATCTAACAGCAAACAGCTGCAATAAATGAGAACCTATGAAGTAAAGTATGATAAAAAAAATCTCAAAATAATTTCCCTGACAAATGAGGCTATCAGAGCAAGCGTGGCCTAACCCACAAAAACCCTACAATGCCCAAATAATTATTTTTGGCACCTACAGTGCACTCTCTTGGCATTTAATGCTTTTGCAATATAGATTTTAACCCTCCTCAAATCATATTGTGGATAAATAAAATTATACAAAAATGGTGCCAAGAAAATCGCATTTATCTCCATTGGATATGTTGGTGGGTTAGGCCACTCTTGCTGTGATAGCCTCAAATTACCGTGTATTTTCTTTCATAAAAAGCAACTTGTAAAACATAAGGCATATCTCCAAAATTTTTAGTTTGGTAAACTTATAGAGAACAGGTGTTATAAGCGAAACAACAGTTCATTCTGTATGATTCATTTTTGACTAATGCCTACAAAGACCTCGCAAAATAAAATCAGAATCGATACAAAAACTAAGAGCCGTACTATCTTCATCGCGGAATCTAACAGCAAACAGCTGCAATAAATGAGAACCTATGAAGTTAAGTGTGATAAAAAAATTCTCAAACTAATTTCCCTCACAAATTACCAATGTATTATTTTCTTTCATGAAAAGCAACTTGTAAAACATAAGGCATGTCTCTACTGGTTTGCCAAACTCAAAATTTTGGAGAATAGGTGTTATAAGCGAAGCAACAACGGTTCATTCTGTCTTCATTCTGTATGATTCATTTTTGACTAACACCTACAAATACCCCGCAAAATAAAATCGGAATCGATACAAAAACTAAGAGCCGTGCTACAATCTTCATCGCAAAATCTAACAGCAAACAGCTGCGATAAATGAGAATGGCTGTTTACCGGGTAGCAGCAAATGTCAAAGAATTCTCAACCCATACGACCGGAAATCAAGTTTGGAAATACGAAAGGGGAAGCCTGGTGAACTACCACGGTGGGCAGATTTCGGGGTGCTGTCATCGAAGAAGAAAGATCGGTATTTGTGAAAGAAGGGAAAATGGAGGGAGGGAGAGAACAGGGGCAAGAGAGTGATTGAATTGTCCCGTCTGCTTGGCCAGTGTCCACCTACTGCTGTCGCCGATTTGTAATCCGACCCCGCCTCATATTCATTCCGATCGCCAGCGCTCCACCATTTTAGTTGTTCCCTAAACCTTAAAAAGTAAAAGGAGAACTCCATAAAACAAAGAATATAGAATTGGAAAGAAGGAGGTGTTGAAAGAAGGACGTTTTCGTATTGGAGGGATGGAAGTTGGATGTTTCTTCAGCCGTTAGACATGTCGAAGTTCGTGTGAGAAGAGGGTGTTCGTCCAGTGCTTTATTTTCGCAGTTCCTTGTCAAGACTTAGGAGGAGAGTCTGGAGAACTAAGGAGGGGGTGTTCTGATTAGACCTAAATGTCATTCCAAACTCAATTTATGTGTTACAGGCTTTTAAACGTATTACTAAATGACAAAGCATTGCCATACAAACAAGTAATATGCCCAATTTAGTGGCGTCCCTAAACTTTAAAAAGTAAAATGAGAACTCAATGAAACAAAGAATATAGAATTGGGAAGAAGGAGGTGTTGAAAGAAGGACGTTTTTGTATTGGAGGAATGGAAGTTGGATGTTTCTTCAGCAGTTAGACATGTCGAATTTCGTGTGAGAAGAGGGTGTTCGTCCAGTGCTTTATTTTCGCAGTTCCCTGTCAAGACTTGGGATAAGAATCTGAAGAACTTAGGAGGGGGGTGTCCTGATTTGGGCCTAAATGTCATATCAAACTCAATCTATGTTAGACTTTTAACAGTATTACTAAATAACGAAATACTCCTATACAAATGAATAATCAGACCAATTTAGTTGCTCCCCTAAACCATAAAAGGAACTACATAAAACAAATATAGAATCGGAAAGAAGGTTTGAAAGAGCTTTTTTGTATTGGATTGGGTTGTTGTTTGGTTGGTTGGATTTTGTGGCACAAGGGCCATATTTAGCTTCTCAAATAATTTACGAGAAGATAGATCAATACTTTAAAAATATACTGCTACTACTAGTTGGGGCGCAGCCCCCTCCGTACCGACAATTGCCATTACGGAGTAGAGGGAGAGGCCCCAGAAATAACGGCAGGTACTCTCTTAGAGCAAGGACGAAACTCGCAAGTCAATAGGTCACTAAAGACAGTCGGCGGCGTTCCTCAACATGGGCAGAGGAGTATTATTGCATCTCTTATCTAGTAATGACCGGAGGGTAGAATGGGCCTTGCCCCTCTTCTAACCAGGACAGTCAGAGTACAATATGGCTTCGCTCGGTGTTCGCGCAACGTGTTTAACCACTAAGTGGTACCAGAGGTACTGGGAGGACATGCAAATATGCACCTATAATTTAATAGGTGTTTATTTTTAGCACCTATAAATAACACCTAATTTAAAATAACACCTATAATTTAATAGGTGTTATTTTTAGCCAGCATGCATAATAATGCGTGCTGGCTAAAAAAGAGATTTATGAGAAATATGACCAAGGACGGTCATCTCCTAGGGACATTTGCCTTCGTTGGAAGGTCTTTTAAACCAACCTGCATTTGCATGAATTGGAAGGGAAACCAGCGAAAACCTTCCATGCTTCCAGCGAAAACCTTTTAAAATATAGCCACGTTCAAATCTAGAACCGAGCCATAAAGCATTACTGAGAAACTGGGAAAATTCTGCAATACATCACAACAGGACTGCTAGAATTGAACGGGGCTGTATTTTTTAATGCAGATCTGTCTCCGGATACTCTTTGAGGAGTTGTTTGGGCAAAACTATAATGCATTATGATACGAGTGCTAGATTTGAATGTTGCTATACTTTAAAAATGTAGATCAGTCCTCCGGATACTGTTTGAGAAGCTGTTTGGGCAAAATTCTAACACTATCCAGGGGCAGATCTACATTTTGAAAAAGCAGCCGTGTTCAAATCTAGTAATCATATCGTGATGTATTGCAGAATTTTGCCCAAACAGCTTCTCAAATAGTATCCAGAAGACAGATCTACATTTAGATATACAGCCACGTTCAAATCTTGCAGTCATATTGTGATGAATTACACAGAATCTTGCCCAGTTCCGCAAATAGTATCCGGAGGACAGATCTACATTTAAAATATACAGCCACCATGTTCAAATCTGGCGGTCGTATAATGCTTAATAGAATTTCGTTCAAATAGATTCTCAAATAGTATCCGGAGGACAGATCTACATTTAGAAATACACCAGCACTCCAATTTATCAGTCGCATCATAATTAATGCATGCGTTTGTCACATTAAAATAAATTTTTTTATTGTACAGACAAAATTAATAGTCCTTCACAAATTACAAACTTCGTCTTCATAAGAAACTTCATATAAAACAGAAATCATACTACCCAACCTAAGCATGGATTTATAACCAATCTCATATTTTTCTGTCTTAAAAACATCTTTAGCCAGTTCTAAAAATGAATGAGAACGTAGCATCGAAAGAAGTTTGTACAAGAAACGCAATTGTCAGTCCACGATGAAAAATTACAAGCATCGAGTTTGGAAAATTGACCATGGAAAATTATAG